>BMAU01018415.1:200000-577500 GCA_019973935.1 Trichonephila clavipes
ACAGACCAATCAAATTGTCACTTCAACCCCCATAATAAATAACGCTACCTACGAAGGTAATTCTCCACAAGCCCTTATTCTCCAAACCCTTCAATAAACAATTCAAGCTCTTACACTTTTAACCCAGCAAGTTACAGCCTTAAACTTTAATAAACTAATCCCCAAACCTAAAAAAACAAAAGTAAACTCACAAAAAAGAATTGCAAGCTTTATTAAAGGCTCTCATTGATAACGATGATGATGATTAGACACAATTTGATTGGTCTTAACCTTTGTTCATGGAATGCAAACGGCATTTTAAATAAAATTATGGAATTTAAAATTTTCGTAGAGAAGTACTCCCCCGATTTAATTCTCATGCAGGAAACACATCTGAGACATCGGTCTCAGATGCGCGTACGGCGGTACTTTAATTCTCATTAGGCGAAACATTCCCCACTACAATTTACCCACTCCAGCACATCGAGGCTACGATCGTAGTTCTCACCCCCAACTTCAATCCCATATCTATTATTTCAGTCTACATCCCGCCTAGATCGGACGGGAGACTGTTCACTCATGATCTTGAACAGCTCCTCCAGACCAACAGTAACTGTGTGATTTTTGGCGATCTAAATGCCACATACAACGAGTGGAACTGTTCAGTCAATTCCACGCGAGGTAATCAGCTAAAAACCTTCACGGATAATCTCAATTTAACAATAGCATATCCTAATTCCCCTACCCGTTTCGGCTATAGCACTTCGTATACTCTAGACATAGCCGTCATAAATAACTTCAATTTCCCATTGACTCCATTCCGGAGCTTTCCTCTGATCATAATCCGGTTTTTCTAAATTTCTCCCTTACTACCCCAATTCATAATGACAACTATAGAGCAGTTACCACCTGTTGGTCTGAATTTCGTAATAATTTAAAGAAATCCGTTTGGCTGTCTGACTTCTCAGGCATTCGAAACCCCAATGTGCTGGAAGAAAAAATTTCTCTTCTCACCGTCGCCGTATGCTCCGCCCACCACCAAGGGTCTAAGTCAATAGAAAACAGGAGACACTCCGAACGCGACATCCACGATCTCATTTACCTCAAAAATAAAGCGAAAAGAGAGAGATTATATAATCGCACTCGAAATCTAATCCATAGAACTAATTATTATAGAGCACTTAAAAAAAGCATTCACAACACTCCTGGCACACTAGACTCGAATCGCTCAACACAACAGCCTATGGCAGTGTCAGAAGTAAATAACGCTCCTCTGTACCTAATCTCTTCTGGCCTCGCTGGCAGTGAAAGCTAACCTTCTTGCTATAACCCTTAAAGATAACTTGACTGAAAACGAAAGGCCTATTGATAATAGGATTACTAGTACTCTAGAAAACTTTTTCTCTCACCCCTTTCCATCACCCCTACTGATCCAGACCAAGTTCTTAGCTATGTTAAAACTCTTTCTAATAATAAAGCCCCAGGTAAAGACAATATTACTAATAAAATGGTCAAAATTTTCCCATTTAAGATTATCCTTCTACTAACTTTTTTAATTAATAAAATCTTACTAAGACATTTCCCAAATAACTGGAAAATTGCTCTAGTTTTCCCAATCAAAAAGCAAGGAAATAACAGTAATTCTCCCTCGAGTTACAGACCCATTTCCCTCCTAAGTAAAGTAACGGAACACATAATTCTTAATAGGTTAAATAACTTTACGGATAATACTCATTTCATAAATCCTAATCAATACGGATTCACCTCTCTACTTATCACCCTCTACTCAGATTGACTGAAAAAATCTCTTCTGGATTTCAGAGAGGCAGGTCCACTGGAGCTGTCTTTCTAGACATTCAGAAGGCTTTTGACAGAGTCTGGGTGAGTGGTCTCATTTACAAACTTATTATTAACAACTTCCCTCCTGCACTAATTCATTTAATTAACTCCTACCTTGCCAATAGGTCTTTTCAAGTTATTGTTAATAACTCTCTATCTAACACTATTTATATCAAAAATGGTGTCATGCAAGGAAGTTTGCTTGGACCCCTTCTTTTCAATATTTACATTAATGATATTCCCACACATCCTCTAACTATGACTAATATTTATGCGGAGGACACTTCCATCAAAACACTTCCACACAAAAATCATAACACAATAACTAAAGCACTTAATGCACATCTACTTTTACTCGAGGAATTCTTTAACACATGGAAAATTAAAATTAATGTCGACAAAACAGTAGCAGTTCTCTTCACCAGGAGAAGAAAACCATGCACACCACCTACCCTGTACTCCACACCACTACACTGGTCTCAGAGCACTAAATACCTAGGTCTTGTCTTAGAGAAAAATCTCACGTGGAAACAACACATCATACACGCGCGTGATAAATTCCGGAACGCATTGCGATCAATTTACCCCTTAATTTGCCGGAATTCTCAATTAAATATCTATAACAAGGTACTTGTCTACACTGCAGTCCTGCGGCCCATTCTCGCGTATGGATCTCCTGTGTGGGGCTATGCAGCTAATACTAATCTAAAATTATTGGATAATGCTCAAAACGCTTTAATTAGAAGCATCACTAAAGCTTACAGGTTTACCAGAAATAGAAATATTTATAAAGTACTTAAAATTCCTACCTTTAAATCTCATATTCAAAAACTCTTTGGAAATCTTCCAAATATTAACAATGAAAATATTCAAAATCTCGAAAACTACGATCCCAACATTTGTAAAAAGAGGCCCAGAAGAATTCTACTGGACTCGTATAATCCACCATAACAATAATTCCCGGTCATTCCCGTGTGGCGAATGACCACCTGTTTTGCTAAATTTTTTCTTTTCTCATTTTTGTTCATCTTACTTATTTAATTTTATTTAAATTCAATTCACTGCTACCCACACAGGCATTCCACTATTTTTCCCAACTATAAAACTTAATTTCACTACTTGACACCAGGACAGCGAATAGAGTTCTTGCTCACAGATCCCTGACGACCAATAGCAGACGAGCTCCTCGTCTGCTAGCACGAATTTGGACTTTGAATTTTTTTTTTTTTGAGACCGCTGAAACCAGCAGTTTTCTCACTCCCACTTTCTCCTTCCGTGTCCACCAATCAGGATGCACGATCTCCGACACAGGCAAACAACGCCCAATACATCAAGTATGGGACGCGTTCCAGTGCCCAATGATGTCCAGCGACCAATCAAATACCTTAGCTTAGCCTCGGTTGCGTGCTTTAGCTCAGTATTATTTCCCCTCCAAACAAAACAACGAACTTAATCATCGTTTCAACCATGTAGAGTTTAGATTTAAAAACAGTCTGTGCAACTCATTCATAAAACTAACCTCTCACCACCACACTTTTCTCTTTTACATATTTCCATACACAACAAGTTTCAAATGAATTAAAATTCACCCAAAATAATTCCTTGAAAAGGGAAAGTTTATGGCGAAGAATTATTAAAAGCAGCGGCATAAAAGTTTCGGCCACGCGCAAATGGATGCAAAAGCCGACGGACGATGCTTCCGGAAAAGTCCACTCCAGCTCCCACAAGAGCGGCTCTTCTTTCTCGGAAAGCTGCCCACGCCACCGGAAAGACCCCGGTTGCCACAATGCCGGATACAAATAATGGAACGTGAACATTTCGCCCACGCGCGTCCTTTGTTCACTTCCCTTCGCTTCCAGAGGACGCACTCATTTTTTAAAAAAATTTTAGGCTTAGTTTATCTTTTGTTTTCACAGCATTGATTATTTTTTTACGAATGCGTTTGTAAAATAAATTAAAATAGCCTTTGTTCGTGATACATAATTTTATTTTAGCTAAATGTGGCTAATAGTTACTTTATTACCATCTCTCAATTACAGTTTAATATCTTGAGTGAGTTTTTTTTGTATTAGATGAAGAACTTTTTTAAGAGTTTTATTTCAACATTATCACATTACATTTAAAAAGTGTTTAGTTCTATTTTAAAAATAAAACGCAAGTTTTGACGTTGAATTATGAAGAACATGTTTTAATATTTAAAAAAATAAGTACATTATCAGATAAAGTAAATATTTAAATTAAAAATAATATAGAGAGGGGGGGTAGCTGCTAACGCGAGGGAAACCTTGAACTACTGAAAAAAGAAACACCATCATGATGTATTGCACTGAGAGTTGACCGCTTGTTGTTGCCATACGACTTTCTACAGAACAAAGTGAGTTTTGCCGGCATGTTTTAAAACATTTTTACTTACCATCATACATGCGACTTGTACACCAAAGTCAATCATAATGTACATTTAAAAAATTGTTGTTAGAGTAATACTGTAGTCATTATTTAGCTTACAATGTTTTGTCCTCCAGCTTAAAGGTTCCTTTCCCAAGATGGCATGTCGAATATTATGGAATGCCTGGTATTCCATTACAGCCGACGACCCGTATCTAACGCTTTCCATATGACCCGACAAAATATACTAAATATAACTAAAGTTACAAAATGAGTTTGGAATACAATATTGATAGCTAAACAATAGTTATTAATATTATAAACAGTAATATAGCCTCATTTAAAACTATAAAGCGAATTTTTTAATAGTTGAATCCATTGGAATGAAAACCAAACATAAACAACAGGCAGAAAAACTGGATTTTCTTCTATAATAACGTACTCCCCATGTAAAAAATTGTTAGAGGATAAACTGACTGAAAAGGACAAAAAGAAGGAGGTTTTAGAGCAAAATAATATTCAAGGACACTTTGTTTAGAAATCAGACAGAACTTCTGCACATAGAGATGACTCCAGTATTAACAACAATGAATCGTTCCATTCTGATGGACTGTAATGGACTTAGGCTTTTATACATTCATGTTCATAAATTAAGGATAATGAAGTCAAGGCAAAGAAAGAGACAGAAGCAAAACAAATTTAACTTATTTGTAAAGTCTATTTCATAAACAAAAGGTAAAGAGCAAAAAAGACGCTATATGTTTGACGTAATTAATAAAAGTTGTGATTTTTACTCCCTGGAGCAAATTTAAAAAAAGAACCTATTTACAAAAAATAGTATAACATGGTTAGTATGATGGTTAATACGCAGTATGTCTCCCGGACGATGCAATACAGGCCTTACAACACTTAGGCATTCAGAGTATCAAATTATCAATCTGATCTTGGGAAATATTACACCACTCATCAAGCAATGACCTCCGAAGTTTCGGTAGACAGGTGGGAGGGAGTTGACGGGCTGCAATTCGTCGGCCAAGCATATCCCACACATGCTGTATTGGATCCAAGTCCAGTGAGTGTGCTGGCCAATCCATACGGGTGATATCTTCCGATTGAAGGCATTCGTCTACAATGTTTGCACGGTGAGGACAGGCGTTGTCATCCATAAACAGAAATTCAGCACCCATGGTGCCCCGAAACAAACGTACATGTTGTTCCAGAATAACATCCCGATAGATGTCGCCTGTCATCGTTACACTCAGAACATGCAGGTCAGTTCTGGAACCAAGAATATTTCCTCCCCAAACGAGGCATCCTGCACCACCGTAACGGTGTCGTTCAATGGTGTTCTCTTGGTGGTAACGGGTACCTGGCGCTCTCCATATTAAAGTCCGGCGAGAATCAGACCGCAAACTAAACCTGGACTCGTCGGAAAACATCACACAAGACCACTGTTGTGGTGTCCACACTCTACTCCAGGTTAATCGCAGGCGACAGTGAGTTGCGGTAAGTGGAACACATCTGACAGGCCTACGAGCATATAGACCAATGTGCCCTAAGCGTCTGTACACTGTCTGCCTTGAAACTGTCGTACCGGTAGCTGAAGAGAGCTGACGAGACAGGTCCGATGCTGTGCTCCGTCTGTTTCTTTTGGCAGTAACTGCCAAATACCGGTCTTCATTCGGCGTTGTAACTCGGGGGCGACCTGTGCAGTAACATCTACTCACATTACCATCATCTTGGAATCGTTGCCAAAGCCTGGAGATGACACTCTGGGCGATTCAAAGTTCCTCGGATACTTCCAGCTAGGTACGTCCACATTCCAGTCGTCCAATAGTTCTACCACGTAAAAAATCATCCAAATGCTTCCTTTGTGCCATAACTATGCGGTTATTGCACTGCACTGAAAGGCTTTTAAAGCGCTCGTGAACAATTTTACTTCTTTGCCACCATTCCTTATATACCCCTCTCTTACACTCTCGTCATTGTGACGTACTATCCGCGCCATCTGGTGGTTTCCTGTAATTTGCATATTCTTCTGCAAGATGTGTGTGATAATTCTACAGGTGAAATTTTTATTTTAGAGTTCAATTTCTGTGTGATTCTGAATTATCCTTAATTTATGGACATGAGTATAGTTAAAAATAACTACGTTTTAGGAAATCTTAGTTAGTTTTCCAATAGTTTAAGCCAACTATTCCAAATTCCCTACTATTCCTGATAAATGATAAATATAGAGGGTCAACTCCATTTGCCATATATTTTTAAAAATCTTTTTTATAACATCAAAATAGATATTAGTCTTTATGACAAAGTGATAATTTTCTACAATCCATGATATATTACAATTATATATCCATGATTATTTTGGACATTTTTTTAATAAAAAACGAGCAAAGTTATTTTTAGAAATGAAAATGGTGTTCCATAACATCCGACTTTAATTGATCAATAAACCAGTTAGCATTATGTTATCCATTCAATTAACATAACCTACTCAACCAGGTCAACTCTAATGCTATATGATTTACTTTTATAAAATATTTTTATAATAAAAAATATAAATTTTTTTTAAAAAAAATCTAATTTATCTATTTGCTATTTCTTTTGGCCCCCTTTTTATATAAATAGCAATTGCCCAATTCTTTGACGAATTTAGAAGAATATAAAAGAATTGTCAGTCTTACACACACACACAATATATACAGTTCCAATTTTTGTATCATTTAATCGGCAAAGAAATTATAAAAATATTTTACGCAACAATTTATTCCAGTTATTTTAATCTAAAATAAATATTTAAATAAGAAATAAGCTATATTTTTTTAGAAATTGGTACTAATATCAATTATTTAATATTTTTATAGTCATTTAACTAAGGTAGTCAATGTTCTTTTTTTATGTAAGTTTCTTGAAAAATTGTTTTAATTTTTTTCCATTTGTTTATGGAATCTAATATTCTGTATACTAAAATTTTGGAAGTAGTTAGATAGAAGTATGCTTTTTAAACTTTTCTACCAACCGATATCGATTTACACGTAATGAAATCAATATCCGGGTAAAATGGAATGAATATTTATTATTGAAGGGAAATTAAATATCCACACAAGTAAGCGTTCAAATTATTAATATGTCAAGTTCTTTTATTCACCATTTAAAATAGAGAAAAATTTCTAGTAGAGAGAGAGACTTTTTTTATCTCTGTTCTCTCTCTTTCTTATATATATATCTAGGATATTTTCTGTGGAAGATAAACCATTTCGTATCGAATCAAACATCAATGTAAAAAACACACGCGGATTTTTAAACCGTCAAGTATTATTCTACCGAAGTGTGTCTTTAGATATTTGAAAGAATTTTAAATCAACGAAACTCATAAACTAAACTCTGACGCATTCCGTTCTTTAGATTTGAACGTATTTCGTAAGTGATTTACAAATGTATAACGAAAATAACCTAAAGAGAAAAGAACACAAATAAAAATATCAAAGTGTACCTTAAAAGAATGAAAGGATAAGTAAAAGAATTTTTGTGTATATCTGACGTGACATATTAAAACAAATATAAAAGAAAAAAATATTTTTCAATTCCTACTCTTAGCTTACACTCTTATATATTTATTTATCTTGGTGGAATTTTCAATCGTTAATAAAATACATTTTAAAGCGCTCAATGGAGCTGAAATTTTATATGTATGCTTATTTTGGATTACAATATAATAATTTAACTATAATTAATAAAAATTAATTTTGATTGAAACTAATTATTTAAAAAGTTACAAATACAGCCAAGTTGGCATCATTTTTGGCGACTTGAGTCAATACTTGAAAAGTTTTTTTTCTCACATTTTAAAGCATTCAGTTGAACTGAAATTTTATATACACGATTGTTTTGGATGACAATACGATACTTTAATGATAATTAACACAAACTAATTACCACTTAATGTTGTGATTCTGTCATATTTTTATACATATTTATAATAATTGTAACTATTTAATAAAAAGTAGATAAAATAAAATTTTTCTGTGTTGTTCTAAGTAGGAATTGACGCAATTTTTTTTTTTTACATTACTTGTTGAAGTTAACTTCTCTTAGAACGGTAGGGAAAAAATTTTGTTACGCGTTACACGATGAACGTAAGGTAGAGATGTATTTTTGTATGCGTGAGTATGTATAAGTGTTTGCCTGGGTCTAGTAGGATATCAAAACCAGTAAACGTTTAGTTAAGGATTTATATAAGTGAGTGGGTGAGTATATATATATATATATATATATATATATATATATATATATATATATATATATATATATATATATACCATTTATGATAATTTAAATATTGCCATTTATGACAATTCACATTAATTTGTCGGATTACCTTGTCAAGATATCAACGCGACACGTAGAAAAACATCAGATGAGCGTATGCAAGAGTACAGACGTCGTAGAAGAAATGTCGTTGAGTCCGAACTAGTTCAGAAACCACAACATCAAGTACCATGCATCGAAGGAAGTGAAGATGCTACTGAATCAAATTACAGCGATTTTTATCGTCATCGACTTGCTCATGAAGAATTCAAAATTAACCACAAGTCTTTGATGACTTAATTATACAATTCAATACATATAAGCCAAAGAAGTTAACTTCTACCGTTTTTGTTCACACTGATACAAGCTCACATTTTTTTAAATAAAATGTATTTTTAACTGTTTAAGAAACTGAATAAAAAATAGTAATATATTTATAAAAGACACAGTAGCATATACAAAAGAAAGAAATTGTTTTTAACAAGAAAACAAACTACATGAATAGTAAGATAGATTAAACAGTAATATACACTTTCTGTAGAATCCATATAGTATATATATATATATATATATATATATATATATATATATATATATATATATATATATATTTGTAGGCATAATAATAAAATCCACAGATATAAATTACACATTTATTAATCTAGTATTTAAAAAAATTCATTATTATTTATAAAGTTTGAATGAAAATAAAAGTTATTAAAAAGTATAAAAAAATACATTTGAACAAAGTTTTGCTTTGCTTAATGTTATGCGGATGCGTTTTAGAACGGATTCGTTTTACTGTGGCATGAAAAAATTGATTGATTAAAAAAACTCACATTGTGATACGGCATCAATTAAAAACAATTTCTGAGGTAACACAAAATTGAACATTTTTAGAGGCTATCGTAGCTACAGATTTAAAATATTCTTGATAAACATTGCTCTGGTTTATCATAGTTTTAATTCTTTTTCACTTTTACTACTTCAATATACTTATATATATTAGTTTACCTAAAATATATAAGTATATAAAATAAATATATATATATATATATATAAAATTTAGACAGTAGTTCAGAATTCACTTTTTTAGGTACTTATGTATTAACCCGTGGACTAATCTCGCCAAATCAAAAACTGTCGCCACAGTCTGCAATATTCAATATCCAATCATGAAAAAAAAATTTCCGCGCATGTTCAAATACAAGTATCTTGCGTATAAATTGGGCAATTGTACAAATTCTTGTCACGTATTTTGTAAAATCTTCACCAATTTACTGGTCGATTTACTATTTCGTAAATATCCAATATTTTTTATTACAACTTATCCATAATAAGCCACGTCAACAATTCTGATAAATCATAATTTTGATTTTAAAGTCAACAATTTTTATTTGAATTATGTTTTTGTTGTTTAATTCAACACTTGTTGATATCAACAGAACAATAATTTTACTAAAAGACTATTGTTAAACGCTTTATAAAAATAAAGACAAATTTAGATACAATATAAGAGATATATAGATGGATGATAGCATTGCAAAAATAGATAAAAAAAATAACAATAATGAATATACCATATGTAGCATGGTAGCCTTGCCTGAAATAGGAGAAAGTATGATTGAAGACATTTTTTAATGAAAAAGATGCTTTTAAAAAGACTGAAAAGTAAGTATAATATGTTTATATTTCTACTATTTTTCTTCCTCCTATCAACTTACCTTCATTAATGCAGGGAAAAGAAGCAGTTTCATTTCCACAGAAGACATGCCACTAATGCCGAGGGATTCTCGAAATAATTATTTCCTTTCTTGCATGACTCACTAAGGACTTCGTAACAAGAAATGCAGTTTAGTAAACAAATACTTCCTCATCTTTATAACTAACCACTGCCACACAATAGTAATTTGTATGACGTCCGTAGTGATTGCAAGTGAGTGTATTGGTATGGTTCTTGTAATCTGTGAATCTATCCTAAGAAAATGTTTCCACAACCGTATGAACTTGGTAAGAATAAATTAGCTTCCAATCATTCCAACCTTTGTTGGAAAAATGTCTTGTTGAGTGCAGCGATGTTACATCAGAAGTGTTTTATGAATACGGATTTAATTTGTTCTATCATTTGATATTATTTTTTCTTGGGATTATTTCCTTGACTTCTTTTTTAAAGCCAATAAAATACTTAACAGTTCCACAAGTGTTCCTACATGTTTCTT
Source organism: Trichonephila clavipes (assembly GCA_019973935.1). Classification (NCBI taxonomy): domain Eukaryota; kingdom Metazoa; phylum Arthropoda; class Arachnida; order Araneae; family Nephilidae; genus Trichonephila; species Trichonephila clavipes. The sequence goes on from BMAU01018415.1 coordinate 210,734, forward strand.
GTGATGCGCTTTTTTCCCGAGGTAACTTCCTGTAATTTTCAATTCATTACTTCTGACAATGAATAAATATTCGATAGCAAATTATACAGTTAGAAATGTCAGAAAGTGTTAAAATAGTTGAACATTTTTTATATATTGTATATTAATGCAGAATTCACGACATATATGCATAATAAAGTTCATCGTATGTTAAAGATATTCCGAGTCATTAAAATCTTTGGCTAAAAGAAATAAGATTTTTTGTCCTTTAATATATATATAAGTTCGTTCTGAAAGATAAGAACCAAAACAGTTTCCACACTAAATTATTTAAAATTCGTTGCTGCTATTTTTAGAACCAAAAACAAATTAAAAATCTCGTTTGATGCTCAATCAGTTCTCAGAAGATGGATTTTAGAATTCAATTGTGTTGCAAACATTTTGTTATTTTTGATTAAAAAAGTATCTACATAAAATGTTACACAGTAAAATAATAATATTTAATTAATTGTTTTGATGATCCTTTACGAGTTTGATGTAGTTTTATAATTTAAATTATTATTATTTGAAAAGATATAAAAATGGAACACAGAGTGGAAAAAGTTGAACAGATTTTCTGTGTGTGTATTCATCTTTTCACAATACTAAAAATTCCCTTCTAGTATTCATATCAACGACATTCTAAGAAACATCACGTCATCCGAAATGAAAATGTAGTTTAACTCAACGAAATTAACGAGATATGTTCACGACAGGCAATTAAAGTAACCAAGCAGTGACAGGAAACATTTAAGCAATATACGAGAAATCATTTTCTGCTTATTGGCACTTGCTTTTAAGAGAACAACACGCACTAAAACAGATGCTTTTCTACAAATATTTACAATTTAAATTTTTCTCACGGAGGCTTTTTGCTATTTCTAATTGCCACCATTTCATTTAAATTTCAAAAACAAAAACAAAAAAATGGAACGAAGTTATTCCAACATCTTCCGAATATCCAATGAAAACACAATTGCACCACAGTTCAATTCGACCAAAGCATAGGTTATACTAGGGGATATCAGACGTCTCTGTGGCGGGGTCATCACTGGGAACTGTTTGTCCATCAGAATGGAAATGAGAGGCGACAAATGCTCTTTTTGCCGATGGCGCTTCGAATTTTCTGGAAGAATTCATAAATCACCTTGGGTGGAGAGGAATATACATTGAAATGGGTCGCAGAGATAGTATTTCTTTTTCTTTTGACTCGATGGCGACAACTAAATTGTACTTCTTTTTCTTTCCGCAAGAAAGATTGTGGATTTTTTTGAAGGAGTTACGCGAATTATTCATATTAAAGGAGTTTCCAAGTAAAAAGATTTATTTGAGTCCATTTGTGTGCGACATGAATAAAACTCGTGTAATAGGTTATAAGTAGAATGTGTTCATGATCATTCGAAAAGTATTTTTCTCAACTACTTAGAATTAAATTATAATTCAGCATAATGTAGAATAAACATATATCTGCCCATCCAGTAAAATGATTCGTGACGCTGACTGCCGTGCCCTAGGTGTTCTAAATAGCCGTCGAGCCACAAGTCTTCTCGTGAGGTCGGTGGAAGGGGAAGAGAAGTGGGAAACTCCTGACCACCCCCAGGGTTTATCCCTCAAAATTGGGGTGGAACCGAGCAAAATCGTACTATCACTTATATGGTGCTCAAAACTGCGGCCAATGACAGGTGTACAAATTTAACCCCTTGCCCCTTTCGCGGGCCTAGATCTGATGTTATTGTCGATTAGGTGGCATAAGTAACAACAACAAAAACAAATATATAATTGTGAAATAAAACTTGAAAATGTGAAGAAAATGCTCTTTGTAAAATGTTGTAAATTTTACGAATGAATTAAGAGTATTGCATGCAATTAATGAAATATTTTAAATTTAATCGCAAGAACAGAGCATGATCATTTCATCGAAAAAGGTGAGAATTTATTAAAAATAACATATAACATGACTTCAGATATTTTTCCCCCGAAACATAATAAAATCTACTAAATATTTGATAGTATTTGATAGTCAAATAAAGTCTGCTATGTTTTTCAGAGAAGATGATTAGTTTTTTTTTAATTTTAGTCATTGAGCACACGCAGAAGCTTTTTAGTTTCGATAAAAGTTTTCCCTGATCCGATTATTTTAGACTAAATTAAGTTCTAATGATTTTTCAAATACTGAATGCTTGTAGAGTTACTTTTCTTTCGAAGTGAGGTTCATCAAATCACTTAATCGAGAAATCGTCAGGTGTCAGCCTCCTCATTCGTACGTCACCAACAGCTCCTGTTGGAGGCGATCTGAGGGGGATAATCATAATCAATCAATCAATTGATTGACAAATCGTCGTCAACATATATGAAAGGTTTACAAAACAGACCATTGAAAATATTGATACAAATGCAATTAAGTTCGAAATAATTCTGTGTGTGAGAAGAGCGAACAAATATCAGAACAATAGAAATTTTATCGCAAACAACAACGGTTTATTGTCTTGTTATGTATTTCTGAAATTCATTTGGAAAGATATAAAATTCAAGAAAAGCTATTATGTTATTCGATACGAAACTTATCCGATTTTGGTATCAACTTCATTCAGAACGTAGAAAGGAATTTAAATAAATATGTTTCTCTTCGTCCAATCGGAAATTCATGAAAAATCCATAACGGGTTCAATCCTCCCGCCCTCAAGTTCAAATTTTGTGAATTTGAGAAAACTAATATGGACGCTTTCATTTTGGACGCGTGAAAACAAAATCGGCGATCGGGACAACAGCACGGGCTCTTTCATTACGCTCCAGCCATCGGAATTCAATAGCAATAACATGGAGGTAATATACGGCCGAAGGGATAATTGTGGGAGCGTACCGAGCAGGGGCAGAGGAGGCAGTCAATAAAACAAGAGAGGGTCTTTTTCTTTTTGCCGCAAGCCTGTGGGTTATCGATTTCTTGGAACCCCATTTTCGCACCTCTACCTTGCCCGTCTGGAGGCAGGACTTGATTCATAGGGACGAGTTCATGGGCAAGAGGAACATTGGTGAGGAATCGAATTCGTCCCTTTCACTACTTTTCCTTTGCCATACTTCTTTAGGAATTTTTGGGGGTCACCCAGCTTTTCTTTTCCCATCACCAATAGGAGATCTAGTGCATCGGTCACAACCGGTAGTCCATGGACCACTGGAAGTTCGTGAAAAAGTTTTGATGGCATTATTGGGGCAATATTTATATTTTTAAGAATATTGAGCTCAAAAAAGGATAATCAACAAACGTAATTTGGAACCCTTTAAAAATTTGCCTAGCTATTACTTATTTCGAAATTCCTTCAGAAAATTTTTAGCTACTTTTGCAGGAATATCTTGAGAAATTTGAAATTGAGAGTTGGCAACCGTGTTAAATTAGGGCATAAGATTCTAGTAAGTTGGTACTGCGTCCTTTTTTTCGTCAAGTTTCTCTTCAGTGATATAGAAATTATGTCAATAAGTGACACAGTGTGCGGCTTTAGAGTGGCCAATCATATTAATGGCCCGCCCAAAAGGACATTACAAATTTAGTGGTCCATGAAGTACTAAAGGTTGACAGCCGCTGCTTTACAGCATTTCATACATTGCGTTAGTAAAGAAAGTTCAGTTAAGCATAAGAAGGTTGATCATAAGAAATGAATGAGGAAATTACAAATGTAGTAGTCCATGAAGTACTAAAGGTTGACAGCCGCTGCTTTACAGCATTTCATACATTGCGCTAGTAAAAAAGTTCAGTTAAGCATAAGAAGGTTGATCATAAGAAATGAATGAGGGAAATTACAAATTTAGTGGTCCATGAAATACTAAAGGTTGACAGCCGCTGCTTTACAGCATTTCATACATTGCGCTAGTAAAAAAGTTCAGTTAAGCATAAGAAGGTTGATCATAAGAAATGAATGAGGAAATTACAAATTTAGTGGTCCATGAAGTACTAAAGGTTGACAGCCGCTTCTTTACAGCATTTGATACATTGCGCTAGTAAAAAGTTCAGTTAAGCATAAGAAGGTTGATCATAAGAAATGAATGAGGAAATTACAAATTTAGTGGTCCATGAACTACTAAAGGTTGACAGCCGCTGCTTTACAGCATTTCATACATTGCGCTAGTAAAAAGTTCAGTTAAGCATAAGAAGGTTGATCATAAGAAATGAATGAGGAAATTACAAATTTAGTGGTCCATGAAGTACTAAAGGTTGACAGCCGCTGCTTTACAGCATTTCATACATTGCGCTAGTAAAAAGTTCAGTTAAGCATAAGAAGGTTAATCATAAGAAATGAATGAGGAAATTACAAATTTAGTGGTCCATGAAGTACTAAAGGTTGACAGCCGCTTCTTTACAGCATTTGATACATTGCGCTAGTAAAAAGTTCAGTTAAGCATAAGAAGGTTGATCATAAGAAATGAATGAGGAAATTACAAATTTAGTGGTCCATGAAGTACTAAAGGTTGACAGCCGCTGCTTTACAGCATTTTATACATTGCGCTAGTAAAAAAGTTCAGTTAAGCATAAGAAGGTTGATCATAAGAAATGAATGAGGAAATTACAAATTTAGTGGTCCATGAAGTACTAAAGGTTGACAGCCGCTGCTTTACAGCATTTCATACATTGCGCTAGTAAAAAAGTTCAGTTAAGCATAAGAAGGTTGATCATAAGAAATGAATGAGGAAATTACAAATGTAGTAGTCCATGAAGTACTAAAGGTTGACAGCCGCTGCTTTACAGCATTTCATACATTGCGCTAGTAAAAAAGTTCAGTTAAGCATAAGAAGGTTGATCATAAGAAATGAATGAGGAAATTACAAATTTAGTGGTCCATGAAGTACTAAAGGTTGACAGCCGCTTCTTTACAGCATTTGATACATTGCGCTAGTAAAAAAGTTCAGTTAAGCATAAGAAGGTTGATCATAAGAAATGAATGAGGAAATTACAAATTTAGTGGTCCATGAAATACTAAAGGTTGACAGCCGCTTCTTTACAGCATTTCATACATTGCGCTAGTAAAAAAGTTCAGTTAAGCATAAGAAGGTTGATCATAAGAAATGAATGAGGAAATTACAAATTTAGTGGTCCATGAAATACTAAAGGTTGACAGCCGCTGCTTTACAGCATTTGATACATTGCGCTAGTAAAAAGTTCAGTTAAGCATAAGAAGGTTGATCATAAGAAATGAATGAGGAAATTACAAATTTAGTGGTCCATGAAATACTAAAGGTTGACAGCCGCTGCTTTACAGCATTTCATACATTGCGCTAGTAAAAAAGTTCAGTTAAGCATAAGAAGGTTGATCATAAGAAATGAATGAGGAAATTACAAATTTAGTGGTCCATGAAATACTAAAGGTTGACAGCCGCTGCTTTACAGCATTTGATACATTGCGCTAGTAAAAAGTTCAGTTAAGCATAAGAAGGTTGATCATAAGAAATGAATGAGGAAATTACAAATTTAGTGGTCCATGAAATACTAAAGGTTGACAGCCGCTGCTTTACAGCATTTGATACATTGCGCTAGTAAAAAAGTTCAGTTAAGCATAAGAAGGTTGATCATAAGAAATGAATGAGGAAATTACAAATTTAGTGGTCCATGAAATACTAAAGGTTGACAGCCGCTGCTTTACAGCATTTCATACATTGCGCTAGTAAAAAAGTTCAGTTAAGCATAAGAAGGTTGATCATAAGAAATGAATGAGGAAATTACAAATTTAGTGGTCCATGAAATACTAAAGGTTGACAGCCGCTGCTTTACAGCATTTCATACATTGCGCTAGTAAAAAGTTCAGTTAAGCATAAGAAGGTTGATCATAAGAAATGAATGAGGAAATTACAAATTTAGTGGTCCATGAAGTACTAAAGGTTGACAGCCGCTGCTTTACAGCATTTCATACATTGCGCTAGTAAAAAAGTTCAGTTAAGCATAAGAAGGTTGATCATAAGAAATGAATGAGGAAATTACAAATTTAGTGGTCCATGAAGTACTAAAGGTTGACAGCCGCTTCTTTATAGCATTTGATACATTGCGCTAGTAAAAAAGTTCAGTTAAGCATAAGAAGGTTAACCTTCAAAAACCCATCATGATATCCTCCATCAAAATTTCTTTAAACGTTGAAAAAAAGCACACAAGTTCAGTCAGTTTTTACAAAGTAATTATGAAGGCATAGAAACAAGTTGTTCTGCAATATCCTTCTGGAACTCATTTCAAAGTAAATAAATTGAATAAAAGTTAATAAAAATAAATAAATGGAAAATAAATGTATTTTTAGCTGTTGCGAATGGAGACTATAACGCAATTGCTATTTGCAGAACTCACATTCAAAAGTTTCCACGAAATAAATATTACCATACCAGCGAAAATATTACATCACAGGTGGAAATCCTCGCTAAATAAATATAAATTTGAATTTTTGTATATTTGTTTGGGGCTTATACAAATCCACACCACATTGATTGTATCTTTCTAAAATTTTGCAGGGAGCTTAGCGGATGTTTCAAAGGAGCTGTAAGCATATTTCTGTTCACATTTATTTTTGGAGAAAACTTTTTCTAAGACTTTTCTTGTTTAAGGGAGAGTTCGTGTGCGCATGTGCGAAGTCGCCAAATGCCGTGATATGCAGCCAATAGTGTTAAACTGTTTCCGCTCAAGTTTAGGAAACAATTGCAGTATTCGAACACATATTTCGAAACGAAAACATTTAAGAACGGGTTTTAATGGAAATCTACACCAAATGAAACGTTTAGGGAGTGTTTTAGAAACAAATTCCTGTTTTTGAGCTATAAACACGTGTATAGACTTAATATTTGACAAGGATGTTTCTTTAGTTAAGTAAAGGTCTGTTATAAACGAGTTATGAGGAAATCGTCTTTCAAAGGGGCAGTGGGTTGCAATGGCTTTATCGTAATTTACTAATCTTAATTTTATACAGTACAACTGTACTTCTTTGTATCTGGCCGGAAACATTATTTGTTACTGTACTCATGAAGTAAGTTTTATCATTTAGTTTTATTGCATCTATTTTAACTCTATACTAGTAAATACTAGTAGGCTATAATTTTTACCGTTATATATTAATAACATTGTGTATTTTATTTGTAATATTTAAATTTCCCTTACTATTGCATCCTTTCTCTATGGCCCAGAGTATAGGCAAATTACAAGTGAAGGTTGGCTAGCCGTAAAACTTTAAACTCGCAATCATGGTACCTAAGGCCAGGAGTTTGCTTTTGTACTATTGTGGCTAATATTTCTTACTATCTTGGCTAGTTATACTTATGTTTAATAGCTATATATATATATATATATATATATATATATATATATATATATATATATATATATATATATATGAAGAGCCAAAAAAACTGGTACACCTATCTAATATCGTGTAGAACCGCCATAAGCATGCAGAAGTGCCGCAACACCACGTGCTATGGATTCGATTAATGTCTGAAGTAGTGCTGGAGGTAATTGACTCTCCATGAATCCTGCAGGGCTGTCCATAAATCATTCATAGAGGATATGGAGAGCTCTTCTGAACAGCACGTAGCAAAACATTCCAGATATATTTTATAATGTTCATGTCTGGGGATTTTGGTGGCCAGCGGAAGTGTCTAAATTCAGAAGAGTGTCCCTGGAGCCACTCTGTAGCAATTCTGGACGTTTGAGGCGTCGCATTTTCCTGCTGAAACTCTCTAAGTTGTCTGAATGCACAATGGACATTAATGGGTGCAGGTGATCAGACAGGATGCTTACGTACCTGTCACCTGTCAGAGTCGTATCTAGACGTATCAGGAGTTCCATATCACGCCAACTGCGTACACTCCATACCATCACAGAGCCTCCTTCAGCTTGCAAAGTCCCCTGTTGACATGTAGGGTCCACGGGTTCATGAGGTTGTCTTCATGCCCGTACACATCCATCAGCTCGATTCAATTGTTAATGAGACTCGTCAGACCAGGCATCGTGTTTCCAGTCATCAACAGTCCCATGTCGGTGTTGACGGACAAAGTTGAGGCGTAAAGCTTTACGTCATGCAGTCAACAAAGATACACGAGTGGACCTTTGGCTCCTGAAGCCCATATCGACGATGTTTCGTTGAATGGTTCGCACGGTGACACTTGTTGATGGCGCAGCATTAAAATCTGCAGCAATTTGTGGAAGAGTTGCCCGTTTGTCACGCTTAATAATTCTCGTCAGTCGTTGTAGATCCCATTCTTACCTGATATTTTCCTATCCGCAGCGATGTCGTAGATTTGATGTTGTACCGGATTCCCAATATTCACGGTACTTTCGTGAAATGGTTGTACGTGAAAATCCAAATTTCATCGCTGTCTCGGAAATGCTATGTCTCATCTCTCTTACTCCGACTATAACACCTTGTTCACACTCACTCAAATTTTGATAACCTGCCATTGAAGCAATAGTAACCTATCTAACTACTGTACCAGACATTCGTTATCTTGTACAGGATTTGCCAACCGCAGCGCCGTTCTCTGACTAGTTCCATATCTCTTTATTTGCATACAGATGCATGTACCAATTTTCTTGGCTCTTCAGTGTATATATATATATATACATACACTAATATATATATATATATATAGTGTTACGAATTTTGTGTAAATAGTGTAAATAATTTGTATTTGAGTGTTTAATGCATTTATATTATTCTATGTTATATTTATTTCATGTTAAAATTGTACTATTCACAAGCAGTGCCGCCCCCTTACGTTATAATGGCGATTCAATGAGAACTTGGCGAAATCTTGGCGGTACAGCCAAGTTGGCATCATTTTTGGCGACTTTGGCGACCATTTTGGCGTCATTGGCGACCATGTTGACGAGTTCGGAACCTTCTGGAATCTTCTAGAAAGTAGTAGATCTCACCACAAGTGTCACGTACAATGACACGAGAGGTTATATTTCTAGAAGTTTCTGTCGCGCATATAAAAAGGATGCTCGCCGGTACGGCGAAGGGTCTTGATTAAGCCAGCGAGTTGTGAGGATTGTTTCGATTAGCGATTAGCTCGGCTGTGCTTGTGAATAATCTTTACTTACGTGTATTTTTAAACACTGTTATTGTGTTTGATTGCTGTTGAAGGTGTGAAGACCTTCGGATATTTACCCTGTGAATATTGCCGATGAATCCTGTATTGAAAGGGTTGGATTTTCGTTAATAAATTCGCATCGCTTTTAAAGAACTGGTTATTTTTCTTTGTGATTGTTTTTGCATAAAATCCTCGAACCCTCGGATCTACGTAATAATAATAATAATAATAATAATAATAATATATATATATATATATATATATATATATATATATATATATATATATATATATATATATATATATGACGAGAGAGAGGGGCTTCAATGGACGTAGAGGGTAAATATATTCCGTTTCGGAAATTCAATTCCTGCCTTTTACAAATCTAGAGACAAGGGTCACAAGAGAATTTTAGAAATACAATCACAAGCTTAATGTTAAGATTTAGATATAAATAATTTAAAATATATATAGAGTCACTCATTATAATGAAATGCCCATCGAAGCGCATGAGTAACGCGGGTAGAAATGCATAATTGAAAGGAATTACTCGAGGCTGGTATACGAGTATTTAAACATAGATGCAAAACATGTACTTGGAAATTTTCATATTAGAAATTTTAACTATGCAAAACGACTGCAGTACAACGACAACCACGGTAAAAATTACGCACATTTTTCCTATTATGTCTCATGTTTTTGATGACACTGTAACACAGATGGGATCTATGTGGACTTTTGAATAAAAAAAATCGAAATCGAATGCAATAAAATCTATACAGCTGTAGGTTTTTACCCTGACTCAATTATTTAGTTAATTATAACAATGTTGTTTATTTAACTTTGTTGCATTCATTTGTATCAACATAACACAACAAAGCTTTCTTAACGGTGCAAAAAAAATGCAAGCTTCCTCTCGTCATTGGTGGTGAGTGATTATCGGTGGGCTCTCTCTCTACCGAGAACAATGGACTCCAGATAAAAATGGAGTCAAGGAGAAGCCATTTCCGTTGTCATTAAGCCCTTTTCTACTGGAGGAAAAAATCAACCCCGCGGAGGATACTGCAGTCATCTGTCAATTCTTTTTATGGCGTATCCAGGTTGGAATTTCGCCATGGCCAACAAGGTTGTGGTACCAAAGACATTGTCTTCCACGGATCCAAATGGTGATAAATAGAGCTTCTTTCGTTTATCTTATTGACATAATTATGACATTGCAATATGTGATGAAGTAGTTCTTTGGACCAGTTTCTTTGCTGGCGGTTAGGCATCTACGTTTTATGCTTTATTTTCATTTCGTTTTAGGGCGAATGTCAGATTTCTTAAATGGGTTCTAGAAGGCACGTTTTTACACGCTCTTAAAGAAAAATATTGCGACAAAAATCACTAGGAGAACGATTTCGGCCAGATAAAAAAATCATCAAAAATAAGGAAATTAAAACAAGGTATCGTATTCGCTATCTTTCTTTCAACAATAAAAGTATACGTTTATGTAAATCCTCAATACTAACACTTTTACAAGAAACAACTAGATCCTCGTCTTTTCCTTTCACCCGTCGAATTTTTTTTTAAATCTCTCGAACACAACTAGCACCAGTCCTTGATTTTGGTGACGAATTCCAGAATATTAATCGTTGTCCAAAGCAGAGGGAACTTCCACCTTGTACGGCAGATTGCTCTTTGTTTACACCAGGATCAAGGACTTGGAAGCAACCCCAGGATGAGTCACAGAAATTTGAACCAAGTAATGGAGGTCCCTCTCTGAAGCTCCACACCCTTCCAACGTGAGAACTTTGAATCTTGATTGTCTACGAGGTGGGGCTTTACTGGTAGCAGGACTCGATAGTTGTTCAGCTGTCAAGTGGGAGTGAATACAGCGAATTATCATTGCGCGTCTTGGTTATTGGAGAAAGTGAAAAGCTCAATCTTCAATAAGAGTTTCTACAATATCATTGACTGGAATTGTTTTAAAGGAGTGGTTTAAAAAGATTATAAAGAATTCTGACGGTCACATTTAAATACCATTTCTGACTACATTACGAAATATTTATGAAAATTATCCATGACTCTGTTCAAAATGTTCAATTGACTGTTGTAATAGCAGAAAAGAAAAGCATCGAACTTTGAACTGAAATGGAAAGATAACACAATATTAACGTTACGGAGATGGGTACTTTGTAAAGAAATTAATTTTCAGAAGGTATCACTTTCGGTTCGAAATAAAGGGGGAAAGATAAAAGGTCTCTTCTAAAAGAGAGCTTGATCCAGGAAGTGTCATCTATGGGTTTTAACGAACAACGTGGTGTTCAGAAAGCACTAAGAGCGGAAGGAATGCCGTTTTTATTTTTGAGCCAAGACTATTTGATTACCAATTTCGGTAGAATACATTGATTTAAATATTTCCACTTCTTTCAAAGATTAATAGAAGGATACGAAACTAAAATACTTAGAAAGAGAGGTACTATTTTCTTATAAAACAGAGAAAAATTTTATTGAAAGAAATGAATTTAACTTTTGAACATTTATAGGTTAGGGAAGAAACAAGAGTCGCATTTGTGGTGAAAAAAAACAAGATTAATTCAAACAGAAATGAATATTGCTAAAAGAATTTTTCATTTTTCCCAAAAATGTGAATCCCAAGAATCAAAATGTAATGTAAAATTTAGGGTGTTTTCCTGTCTGCAAAAGTACATTTAAAGTAAATCTTATGCTTTTGCTTTAGGCAAAGATCCATTTAAACCATATTACGCTCGAAGTGAATAGAAAATTGCGGAAGTAATATCGTATCGGGTCTTTCGACTAGAAATCTTCCAAGTCCGAGTCCGCAACAGACACAGAACACTACTCCGGGACATCCCAGTCACGTCATCGAATAGGAAGGAAATGTCCTACCTAATCGATACGCTATCGGGAAGAAAGATCCGAGCCCGGGGAGCAGACGAATGGATCTCTATCCTCGCCTCCTCTTTCCCAATGATTCGATTGATATCCCGCCGACCCCTCCAGCCAAAAAATCAAATCTCCAAAGTTTCGAAAAAAGATTCGAAGCACACCAAAAGTAGTAACTTTATATCTTCTGCAAGAGAAGCAGAAATATTTTCGCTGCCAAGAGAAAGAGACAGAGAAAAAGAACACAATTCTCTTTTTTCTTTCTTTTCCACGATAACCGTGGAAGAGAACAAACAATGTATTCGAAAAAGAGGTCCTCTACCTTCTCTTTTTCCCATCTCCCTTTCGAGTGATCCTGGAGTTTCTATTCATCGAATATTTTTGTCGCTGTGAGAACTTGGGGCTTGTGAGAAGCGCTTTTCATAAGACAGAGTAAGAGAGAAGTATTTTAGTCTTTTTTAATATTTTCCAAGAGAGGGCTTATGTTCGATCCCTCTGGGTCTCCCTGCGGTGGAGGGAAAGTAAATGGTTTTGTGCACAATACAAAAGGGAGATTTTCATCAGCTTAAATCTCTCGATTGTTACAGCATCCGATCGAAGGTGAAGCATGTTAAAGCGACAGATTTGTCCTAAGTGGACTCTACGTCAAAAACAGATTCCGCTGTCTCAACCAACAATATTTTTTCATATCCACTAGTACCTGGATGCGTATAGATTCGATTGAACGCAAATTTGCTAATACGTAGCAACCACTGTTTTTGACGGAAATGCTCGGTTGAACTTTTCTTTTTGATGAGATACTTACTCCAAATGGACTCATAAAATTCAAACAACAGAATAAAGACCCCAAAGAAAATGCTAATGAATCTATAACATTAAAAAACCTTTGGACGCTTTTGAAAAAAAAATTAACTGTTTTTAACTCTATTGAAGATGAAACTCAAGTTTGATTGGATTTAATTTTTAATTAACGTTCAACTCTTAAGAAACACGAAAGCTATTGGGACAACTCATTATTTTGAATGACTTGGCTGACACCTGAGTTGGCATTCAACTGTCCGAGCTTCCATATTAAGCCAATGAGAGGACTTTGGACAGATTTCAACTCCTTTGCATGGTGGGTCGTCAGTGGAACCAGAACTCAAGTTCACAATTCAACTGCCACGAGTTCGTGACCATGACCATTCGGCTACCTACCCATTACAGAGCTTGTCTTTTAAAGGGAATATATTCTGATGACTGTGACAACAAAACGAAAATTAAACAAAACAATTTTATGTTACGAAGAAATCGAGAAAAAAATATATGGCATCATCTTAAGATCTCATAAGACACTCTGTATACAAATACAGACAAATGTAACAAATTACATCACGTCCAACAAGAACTACGAGAATGATAGTTATACGCACACTATTGAGCTTTGGTCAAGTGGGTTTGATACATGAGCTAGCACCCCTTCTCCAAGTTACCCTATTACATCAACGGGAGGACTTTGAGCCTGACAGATTTAGCGTGAAAACCGTTTCCTAACTTCAGTGGCATCAGGACTCAGATCCGTAATAAGGATTACTACAAAAGTCGAGTGGTCATGGTTGCGAACTCGTGTTCAAAGTTCGAGTAGTGGATTAGTCCTAAAGGGACTCAAAATCCAACATTTAGAGCGAATAGTTGACGAGTTGTGGAAGTTTGGACAGTTGGGGGCTAACTCAGATGTTGTCATTGTCGTTTGACCCTACTTTACGTACCTACGAACTAATGCAAAAAGCGTATGCACAAGTTGAGATGACACAGTATTTTTTTTTATTTTGAAGGAATCAGTCAGTAAATGAATATAAAAAGGGTTTTACAAAATTTGCAATAAACATTAGCACAATATTATATTACTCAAGTAAATTTATGCAATATTTTCTAGCTATGTCGGCATTAATGAGCTTCGATTCATCCTCTCGTTCATCTCCCTCTAACAGGCAATAAGGCACCCCCTCTCTAAAATAGAAAGCGAGCGGTATTCTTGGATGCGATCGATCCAAAAAAGCGTGAGTAGATATGATGTCAATTGAAAAGCACGGTGGAAAAACTTACCACGAACATTTTCCTCCAGCGGAAAAAAGTTCCTTTCAAAACTTTTTCGCAATTGCTCTTATTTCTCTTCCCTTGCAAAGGCACCTGTCGACTACTCCTCCCCATATTCTCTACGACTAATCTTCCTGGGGAAGAAGAACGATGGCAGATAAAAATAAAGGGAGCGCGAGAGAAAAAAAGTGGAAGATCCGAGATGAACTTGTAGAAGCTTGATAGGTGAGAAAAGCGACGGCGGAAGAAGGAATTCCCTGATACAATGTGGCCTGGAAGAAAGTTGTTACTTGAAGTTACATGTGCAAAAACAAACGCCTTTCATGGAATAAGATGCACATCAACAGCCGAATTGTCACTAATTCGTTTGGAAAGAAGACATGCGAGACTTGGGTAAAATCCTATTTTAGCCCATACATTTTGCAAAAAAGCAAAATAAATTGTTCCTAATGGCACAAGAAGTATGTTTTTTGGTATTGGACTTCTATCTAATAAAGGCATAATATTTAGCCAAGTTGACGACAAATGAAGGTATGATCTATCTGAATCAACGAGTGCAAACATTTGAAATAAATGAAAAGTATTACAGTCTAGTAACATAAAGTGTTTATTTTAATTATATATTAGAAAATTAAAAAAAAATAGGAACACTATATATATATATATATATATATATATATATATATATATATATATACATGGGAAGTCAGTTGATGAAAATATATAATTTTCATAGTTAAATTTTGCTAAAATAAGTAACATTTAATAATATTAAGAAGTAACGAATAATGTACCGATGTATATGGAACAGTCTACTGCAGTGTTTCTCAAACTGTGGGGCACGAGAATATCGAAAATAAAAGATTTAAAAAATAATTTATTTAATGCAATGAATTAAAACAAAATACTTTCAGATATAATAAAAATATGCACTTTTACTCTGATATAATTTATAGGCGCGCGCGCGATATTAAGTCATCAAAAATAAAAACTTCTTCAATACATAATTAGCTATCTTTGATCCTATAACCAAGTAAAAAAAACTTTTATTTGATTTGCTGTAATCCCATGATGAGATATTTTTTATTACGTTTTCTTTTTAAACGTAAAATACTACTCTTTCAGAGAAAACCAAATCCCAGAGCCAGAATCGAAAAAATTTAGGAACATAAAAAATTCATCACTGTGATTATTTTTGAAATACTGCACATTAAAGCTGTAATCTGTTTTTGCTAATAATCTGTTTGACCTTCAAAGTTATTGGTACAGTTAGTTATGACCCCTCTTTTATGTGTTTGTTTCTCATTTAGGGAAGTTGTAAGTAATATATTTCTCTGTTGCACTTTTTTCCATGCAAAAGAGTTTTATCATATTTGGAAAACCACGGAGAGCACTTTGAAGGATTACTTGGCCAAGAGTTATTTTTATGAGTATTCTCAAACATATAAAACATAATGAAAAACATTTTACACAATTTTTTTAGCAGTAACAGACATATTATCATAATGAATACACTTTTAACCCGAAAGTGGTCGTGCGGGACACACAGATCACGATAATTGTTAATTCTGGCAAAACTGTTTATTTGTTACCAAAGAAAAATTTAAAAGTCCTTGAAAGTAGGTAAGTTTACTTTCTCTTAATTAAATTATTCACTGGAATCACGATTTGTATCGTGTGCAATAAAATAATTATAAAAAAAGGATTGGGTTGACTCAATCACCCCGATATTAAAAATAACACTATTATTCCTCATTGGAATTTTATATTATTTTTTTCATTGTTTAACATTAATTCTAAATGTTAATTTTCTGAGGCTTAAAATTACAGTTCGCTTAAAACTAATTATAATATGAGCATTCATTTTCAATTATTTTACATTTTCGTAAACATTGTCACGCATTTGGGTTTACTCTCCAGACAATTTAGGTATCTATCAAGAATGTTTTAGTTTCTTAAAAAATTAACTCGTTCGAAGAGCGGGTACTTCAGACAGTATAATTTTAATGTATCAGTGCTGCACAAGGTATTTTAGAACTAATTTATTAATACTAAATTAAGAGCAAGTTTAATAAGTATTAGCGACTTCCATGGGATTGTCTTGCAGAGCAAAGTTTTTCAAAGGAAGGTTTACAATTAGAAATTGACACGCCGAGTACATTTTCTATATTTGGCTGCGTTCTATATTTTGTCTTGAAAGCAGCCACCGCATTTTACAATCTGTTCCAATTTAAAAATTCGAGAAAGAAAAATAAAATATATATTACTTAAAAGTTAAAAATATAAAATTTAATATACTTACCTTATTAATTTGTACGGTTTATAATTAAGATCATTTTGTAGCTTTAGCGTCAAAGTTCATTATTATTGCATTCAATACATTGTTATTGTATAAGAGGGGCACGATAAAAATTATGATTGAAAAGTGAGTCGCCAGTATTGAAAGTTTGAGAAGCACTGGTCTACTGGTTTGACTATATTGCATAAAAGCAAGATAAGAGCCCACGGTCGAATGATAGGGTCGACGCTGTGGTAGTACTCTACTCTTTGCCAACGTATTTCAAAATCCAACCTATTTAACTTATTTTAGTCTCCATTTTGAGGAAGAATACTACCCAATTGTAATTTGTTTGGATTTTATCATGTGATTATGACATCGCATGAATTTATTAACTGATTGGCTGAAAACAAGGGGTTGTAGCTATCATTTGATGATGATATCACCTGAATTTAACCCATTAAGGACGCATTTATGAATTATTTACTATCTTAAGTATACGCAGAATGATTAATTAATGCATAAAACATCCTTGCACGAAAAAAAGTTATTCAGCACTTTTCTTACTTTTAAAACAAAAATATTGAATCTTTCTTATTATTCAAATAAGCTTGAAATCTCCTTACAGACACATAAGAAATAAATTCAAATAGTGTATCAATATAGTTTTACAAAAGATACTACAGTAAATTTCTCCAATGTCAGTTCTATTTAAAAATAAGGTGAAAATCCGCCACAGAAAATATTACCACATAGTATAAATATCGGAAAAATAATATATTATCCATATCTGTAATCACATTTGTTCAAATGGGTTTTTACGGCATATTTGGGACAGTCTTTCACTTACAATTTTGAAACATATTTTACAAAATATAGAATGAAATGTTCAAACACGCTTAAAATATAGGGTGGGTTTATTTCGGAAATTTATTACAAAACCTCCTACTAAAATTTAAACTTGATTCGAGCTCCATTTTATTTCTTGCATATAATATTTATTCATGGAAAACTTTTATGTGAACGCTTATTCGACTATACACAGAATATTTGAAATAGTTCTTTTTTCTACAAAGTAGCATCACAGTTGGTAGAACTTATAATTAATTTAATGTGGCTAAATTAAGCATTCTTTTGTAAAATACTTCTTAAAGTAAAAATGCAAAAATACACGATAAAATTTATGAAAATATTTTTATGAAAATATCATTCGAAAACAAACCAAAAATATGACAGAGTATATTTTTTTCATCATAAAAGCGAATTCTTCAAAATATAAGGTAGGTGTAAATAAAATGTGTGTTGGATTTTCTGTACATGTGAAGGTTTGTCTCCCTGTTTTCGTTATGCCTTTTGTTTTTGGAATCACCTCATTCAGAGTCCATGGCCAGAGTCCCATTTCAAGAAAGATTTTCTTAAAAGTGTACCATTTTGTTACTTGATACTTAAATTTCGTAAATACACTGCTGGCCACCGTAAATGCAACACCAAGAAAGACAAGAGATAGCACAACAAAATTTATTTTGTAGATAACATGTTGACCAAGTATCAAATGATTAAATTTATAGACTTCTGTGAATTGTGGTTCCTGCCAGAATCAGTAGCCAGAGTAGCCGCCATTGTTGAAGATAACCGCTGCCACACGTCTCGGCATTGATTCAAAGAGACTTTGGATATTTTCTTGGGATACAGCAGACCAAGCAGCTTCCACACGTTGCCAAATTTGATCTGGTGTGGCAGCTGGGGGGGCGTAATCTGGGTCAATGGTTCAGCAACCATGGACCACATGTTTTCTATCGGCGAAAGATCCGGAGAGCGAGCCGGCCAGGGAAGCAATTCAATCTGGTGATAGACGAAGATCCTTTGGACAATACGTGCCACGTGTGGTCGCGCATTATCCTGTTGAAATATGGCTGTGGCCAAGCCCTGAAGGTAAGGAAGGACAACTGACTCCAACACCTCGGAGATGTAGCGCTGGGTGTTTAAAAAACCGACAATGCGCACTAGAGGAGTCCGAAAGTGATATCCAATACCGCCCCATACCATAATACTCGGTGCAGGACCAGTGTGGCGGTGCATAACGCAGCTGTTCAGCATCATCTCTCCACGGAGACGTCTGTCGTTCTGCATCAAAGGTAGACCAAGCAATGGACGTCTTGCGGACAGACCGCTCTACTGTAAACGGTGTGGAATGGTATGCGCAAAAATTGAATGATGCGTTACAGACTCAATGTGCTGTGCTACGGTTCGTGATGTGACTGAGTGATCCGTCACTTCCATGCACATAATTAACCTATCCTCACGTGAAGTGGTGCACTGAGTTAGTTGCGATCGACCCCGTCGGTTCGCCGTACCCTCCTGCATCCAACGGTT
Source organism: Trichonephila clavipes (assembly GCA_019973935.1). Classification (NCBI taxonomy): domain Eukaryota; kingdom Metazoa; phylum Arthropoda; class Arachnida; order Araneae; family Nephilidae; genus Trichonephila; species Trichonephila clavipes. Next base: position 229,419 of record BMAU01018415.1, read on the forward strand.
ACATATCCGCATTACAGTTGTTTGGTTTCGTCCAACAAGACTACCGATTTCCCTGAAAAATAATCCACAATCTTGGTAGGCCACTCTCCTACCTCTGTCGAACTCGGATATTTGATCAAAAGCTGATCGCTGTTTTCTACGAGACATAACTGATCGTTTTTTGAAAAAACCACAAGAAAAACACAATTGCCGAACTTGAATTCGTCGAAATCTCCAAGCCTATATAGCGCTTTGAAGTGGCGCCACAGGCACGCGTGATGTGTGCTGCGCTGAAATTCTAACTATTTGCATATCTCACCTCCGCTGAAGCATGTTGTAAATTTCATGTTATTTGCATGCTTCCTTCAGGGTGTTGCATTTATGGTGACCAGCAGTGTAAATAAATTCAGCCAAATTTTTGATAGGAGTATCAACTCGGTAATAATGCTACATGCAACGTAAGCCAAGCATTTGGGAATAAATGATGGATAAGTGAAGCGCTAGATTATTTTGTTGGGACTAAGCCATAGCATAAGTTAATTCAAACTCTCGTTGGATGTTGAATAGTTTGAAAAATTTAGGACTGCCGATTTACTCCCTACAAAAATGAAAACGCACAACATCTGTGAAATAAGATGCTGTGAAAACAATAGTGGAGTGAATATTAACTTCGCGATATTCAGCTACTCGAGGGCTCTTGGCAACCGAACTCGTCATTGTGAACCATGGTTAAGCGACGAGAACTACACCCCCTCTTCTTACTTCCACACCACATCAACGGGAGGACGTTTGGGTTCTCAACAGATTTAACGTGCATCCCCCCACACGGCGGTATTAGGCTCGAACTCATGACACGCCGGCCATGAGTCTGTTACGTTGACCATAAAGCTACCGCGGTGATGAGCACTAGTGAAAACGAATTCAACTGCCGGTACATTGATAAAATGAACGAGGCTTCACTTGTTGATCGGCATGGCGTAATTCTTCTCGACGACAACGCTCGGCAGCATACAATGGGCTCAATTCATGTGACGTCATAGTCACATGATAGTGAAATCCACGTGATTCTAGCTAATGCATTCAAAAACTGATGTGACGTCATAGTCACACGATGAAAACTATCTTGTGTTTCCAGTTAATCAGTCCACGCACTTCGGTGTTGCCAAGTTTTGCTCTTGGCCGAAACTTTCTCTTGAAAAGTACATATGTATACAAAATGCATTTTATTTTTTAAAAAAGTGTAAGCATAAAATACATTTTTTTTTAAATTTTAAAAAATTATTTTGAAGAAATTTTTTTTCCTAACATTTAAACATCTTTATCTAAATGTGAAATTTTATCTGAGTTTTACAAATGGAACAAGTACTTTTAGTTTAATGTTTGTTTTGAATTCAATGGAGAGCACGTGTTTGTCATGTGATGTCATGAATTGAGCCGATTGCGTAATTAAATAAATTAAAATTTGAAATTTTGTCCCATATTCGCCAAATCCTGCACCAATCGTTTTCGTTTTTCAAAACATTTAAAAGATTTTACGGGATAAACAATAAAAAAAAAAGTAGTCTGAAAAATTCCACCTAAGTGTTTATCGTTCCTAAAATTAAGATTTAGTTAAGATAGTGGTTTTAATTCAGATAGTGATTCTAAAGTTAAGATTTAATACAGTTAAGGTTATTTAGAGATTAGATGTGTTAAGATTCTAAAGTTCAGATCTAAGAATTAAAACCTATGCATTAAAATCTCGTTGGCAAAGCTGAAGCAAATGAATCATATTTTTATTAAATGAACAGCTTTTAAAAAAAGATATTTTGTATATTCACTTACAAATCCGACATTTCATATGCACCACACTAATAAAAAAATGAAAACTATTTTATTTTCGTTAAAAAAAGTACGTTAGTGATATAATTATTGGTGGATAAAATTGAAAATAATTTGTGAAAATTACTTTATTGAGCAGAAATAATAAAATACACCATAAAAATTTTTCTTATTCTAGAAATATATACTACTTATCTGTCTACATTTCAATTGCAATTTTGAAATATTTTTATTTGTCATTTGTTTTGTCAATTTGTCCTTTTTTCCCCGTTACAGCCAATAAGGTATCAAGTTTAATAAAGCTGGCTGTGAAATGCTCCAAAATAATTTCCACCAATTAAATACTTAATTACATAAATAATATTTAAAAAAAATTTTGTACCGAAACCATTCTTTTTTATTCCTAAGGGAAAAGGTAAATTTCTAAATTGCGGCTGTTGCCAAGGGACATTTATAGATCGAATTTCTTTCCGGTATTTTAAAGCTATAATCTAAACCAACATCTTTGTTATTCGAGCCAGTTGACCCATTGTCATCTACTACTATGAATAAAAAGCAGGTGACAAAAATACGTTAATGTGTAGAGAATAATATTTCGTTTTACTTTATGGCAATAAAACTCCAGGTGCTTCCCTATTTTCTTTCAAATACAGAACCATTTTTAATTTTGCAACATTGACTATCACTTGCCAGTTTTTCTTTGAAAATTACTGTATTTATTAACAGAGAATTGTTTCTTTAAATACAAGGTATGTGCACAATAAAAATGTTATGATTATAAAAACATCCTTTTTTATTGGCTTATTAATTAGAAAGAAATTTGGTAACAGCATATGAAATTTTTGACCCTTATAAATCAAATGAAATTTTCAAACCCTGAAGTATAAATACTGAATCCAGGATAAACTTGTTAATAAACATGTGGTACAAATAATGATTCAATGCTGTTAATGTTCTTGTCGCTGTCAAGTACTGTCACCTGCAGATTGTTCAGAGGGACGATATGAACGTAATCCAGCTCCATGCCACGATGCATTTCGAGGGCTTTGATCTGACACCTTCGATTGGGTAGCATTAGAAACAACAACGTTTTTCTGTCTATAGCTTGTATCTTTCAAACCAACGTAAGTAATTAATGGTAGTTTTTAGAAACCTAGAAACTTTTAACCAAGGTAGTTTTTAGAAAAAAGTGTATTCCTCAGGTCTCTGTGATAACCTAGTGGTCACGAGATCGTGGAGGGAGTCATAAGTTGAAGCCTTGGTGCACTGAAGAGTAACAGCGATACTCAGCCACCGAGCATTTTAAAGTGGCCCGCTCATGACCCATTGTTCTGAAAAATTCAGTTATTTAAAAAGAATGTATCAGATCTATCAATTTTGCTTTTTTGTTGTCGAAGTCGTACGGCTGCGAATTGATATTCTTTTTTCAATTTCTAACGGTTACGGTTAGTGATAACACACAACAGTAGAGCAGCGGCAATTTTATGGGTGGGACTAATTTTTAACAATCCTTCATACTTTGCAAGCGAAGAATATTCGAACCTCGACAGTTTGTAGTGAAAAACAAATACACAGGTCAGTACTTGTTTGATTTGTCACGAAAGTGTAGCATTTAAAAATGCCAGTAAACAGGAATCGAGAGATGGCTCTATTGAATAGTCTTTGAAAAAGTGTTTTGTCAGCTGTCGTGTCGCAGCAGGAACAGAGACATCTCATGAAGTTTGTTATATTATTGATAACCATATGAGAAACCATTTACTGATGCAAACATTGAGAAGGAGCGCTTCTGAAATTCTTTTAGTTTAGTGACAAAAATAAAACAAATTATAAAAAATAGTAATTAAAAGAAGCAAAACAGGAGTTATAATATTTTGATTCCACATTTTAAATTTCCAATGTTACCTTGATCTTAAAGCATTAGCATTTATCTCCCACCCCCACACGTTTAAAATATGTTGACGCCCGCTTGAAATAGCTAAGATATGTGTGCGGCCCGGGTGATATGGCTAACATATGTATGCGGCCCATCAGAAAAAAAAGTTTGAGTACTCCTGGCGTAGAGGAGCACATGGGATCTATCGAGGCTCAAATACTTATGTCATTTTACTGTATTCAGCTGTTTAAAATGTTAACTGATTTTTTTTCGATGAAAACAGGATATGAGGGTGGTTGTTTCCCGAGGGATCGATTTATAGCTCTAAGCCCTCTTCGGGTGAGCTCGTTTCCTTTGAGCATTCTACGAATAGCTCTCTTGTTGCTTTATAGCTTGAACACGCTCACTCATTTGTTGTCCCTCACTGACACTACCATGTGTCATCGGACAATAGCAACAATATTTGCTGCTTTCACCTGTTGAAAAGGGGGAATTTTTTGTCGTTCAGAAAGTAAGAAAGAAGTTTTACAGCCCCTCATGATGGACGTTTATGGAGTTTGGCGGAGTAAGGGAATGAGAGTATTATTAATGTCACCCTACGCTATTGACAATGGACCTCGTAATTTTGAGTCACGGACAAATGACGAATATCACAACTTAGCCTGCACCTCTCCATCTAAACTACCACACCTCGCCTATGGGAGGACGTTTGCGCATTAACGTACATCGACCCCCTCTACATGGAGGACGTTTAGCCACACTAGACTCGAACTCTAGGGATACTTAGTGCTGTGCCGTAGGGCCTGGGTTTGAATACTAAAAAAGGAATGGATGTTTGAAAATGTATAGTGCTTTTGCGACATGGGGATACTCTAAATAGCCGTCGAGCCGTAAGACATCTCGTGAGGTGGATGAAAGAGGAAGAGATGTTGAAGGCCCTCCCAGGGTATTCTCCTACACAATTGGGGTGGAACTGAGATAATTTGTAATGTTACCTGTATGGTTCTCAATGCTATGGCCAAAGAACAGGCGTACATCTGTTGATGCCTTGCCATCATGACACCTCACCATCATGAATTTCGTGGGCCTGGATCTGACGCAGTCGAGATCAGGTGGCACAAGAAACTCGAACTCATGACACGCCAGTCCGTGATCTTGACCACAGCCACGGAGGTTTACGGATCACATAGTGCAAAACAATTAAGAGTGGATCTGTTCGATTTTTGAACGAAGAGTACTCTTTTCAAGTATATTTCTTTTCGTTGAAATATCGACCACATATCCTTCAAATTTAATGTTTAAAAATAAGTAGAAAATTTCTAATTTTGTTTTGAAATTTCAGACAGCAAAGAGAAATATATATGGGGGAAAATGGTAATAACGTGAGAATTTATATATATTTCTCAAAGAAATTCAAAATAAATTATAATCTTATAGTAACGATTATAATTTATACACAATTTCGCAAAGATCCACCTAAAGGATATCAACATTTCTAAATACATCCCAACACTTCCACAGAATGCTAGCGAAAGAAACCTTCCTAACCAACAGACATATTTCCGGAACTGTGATGGATGAAATGGAAAACATTTTTCAATTATTGGAACACGACAGGGTATCCGACGAGATCTGACACGATTTGCAGCTTCATCTCAATTGAACTTTTCAATATTAATCTATTCAAATCAGGAATTACATTCCCCCGATTTCAGTCCTAATGCCTTTTCGAATAACCATCTCGATTTGAAACGAAATTGATTTGTTCCCTATATTCGAAAAGTGATCTGTTCCTTGACAAAATGACCAGTTTAGCGATAGCCCATCCGTCAACTCAAAAATCGAATATCTCCAGAGCATTTCCCCCTCCTCTGAGTGATCGACCCTTGAGTTATGGGGCTCACTTTCCAAGAAGGGCCATCACTCAAATGGAGGCTCCCTCTAGCGATGATATATATCTGCTTTCGAGGGGTCAGTGAAGAAGAGGGAACATTTCTCACACGAAAAGATAGGTTTGTACCGAACAAATGTATTCGTCAATGACGACGTTTGGTTCAAAGTTTTTTTGGAGACGAAAAAACTTTCCTGATTCCCTGATGTGTTCTGGAATGTATCATGTTTAGAAAAAGGGACAATGTCCGCTAAGCAAACTGAGTGATGCGTTAGAAACATTTTGACGGCGTGAATGAATGTTTTGTATTTAAACATTTTTTTAAAAAAAACTTTGCAATGGGTCTGTTGGAATGAAAGTGGAACGGGACATTTTTTTTAAAACCCAATTAAAAAGGATTGAATTATGACACACTTTTTTAATATTTTGTGTAATGATGAAATCGAAAATAGTGTTTAAAATAACAGTAGTCAAGATTTATGAATGTAAAGAAAATCCCAACACATTTAGAATTATTTTAAAGAAATCTTTCTAAAACTATGTACTGAAAAGACACCAGAAATTTTTCTTTATAAATAAGACAACAATAAATAAAACATATCGAGTATTAATTAGGATAGTGAGTGAGTTTAAATTAATGTGGCGCTATAAAGCAACATGAGAGATATTATTGACCGAGTCTGGGTCAAGGAAATCTATGTCTCAAAACTACCACGCCATGCCGTGTGAACCCTCGGCAGATTTAACGTACATCAGCGCCTTCTACATGGTGAGTCTTCAGGAGCCCCAGGACTCGAACCCTAGATTTCGTGATCATAACTACTAGGGTATTAATTAGGATGAGTACTTTATTATGCTTGTAATTTACATTTATTGGGAATTTGGATGGAACCATTTCATGTTGACTACAGATATCTATCACTTTTGTTACTGTTTATTTATTTAGATTGATTCACTTTAATTTGTTCAAGATTTTTCTACGTTTCGGGGATGCCATAAAATAAAAACACACTTGCATAAATGAATAAAAAGAGGAGGATAATTTGATGCTGTACAGGACGGGTGGTCGATATTGGAATGCTAAAAGAAATAGTCTTACAAAAATAGGATGGGTTAAAAAATCTACAGAGGAGTTACTTTCCATCTTAATTGTTTCCTCTTAACGTTATATGATCCTTCCAAACTCATGAACGTCAGTCACTGAACCGAATTCTCTTGTTTTCAAACGAGAGAGCCGAGTAAAATTTCTCTTTGGTTCTTATTTTCTAATTTACAAAGATACCTCTCCTCCACCCCACCCACCCTGTTAAGCTAATCAACTTCTCGGTGCCATTGTGAAACGACACAAGTAATGTCAATTACTAACAAAATAGGCAGGAAGGCAGCTTAGCTGAAATTCCAATCCTGAAGAATAGTTTTTTTTTCAAAACTACCCGTCTTCTAAAGGTTAAAAATATTGATTTAATTTTAATTACAACACGATTTTCCATTGTCTATCCATTAATAATTAATATTGTCACTGTTTCAGAGGGATGGATGTAATGAAATGTGCTCCCTTAGTCTTGAAGCTGAAATAAATTCTTCCAAATCACATCAACTTTTCTGTGAACAGTAACACGAAGGTCACGACAAAAAAAATTGTTTAAGTGAGAAAGTTCATTAATTCAGTGGGTTGTATTTAATCTATACAATCAATAATTTCCAATTTATTTCACGGCATATGATCGACATTAATTTTCGATTCTGGAAGCTCAATTTTTCTCCGATATTTTTCACCTAGGTTGTTCTAACCAACAGAGAAACAGCAATACCTCTTAATAAAGCGATACAATTAAAATATACGGATAAGTTATGGGGGTGATGCACATGATATCGAAGTTTTCATGCAGTTTCTAATGTTGACTCCACAGTACCACGACGAAAAATCAATTCCTTTTTTTCCATCCCCACACAACTTCCCTGTTGGAAACTTTTAACTATTTGGTAAAAGTTCTTCAACCACTTACAACTCTTTCGGGCATTGTTAGAGACAAGAAAATATCGAAAAAAGCTATTTTCGGAGTTTTGTTTGCGAACAACAGTCCTTCATTTACTTCTCACAGCCAAGAAAAATGGAAAGCCCGATTTGCATATTTGTGCTCCTAGACCAAAGCACCACGCAATGCAATTGATTCAACTTTTTTTTATTATCTTGAAAAAACTACACACGCAAACATTCTTTTTCTTTACCACCTCTCCCTTCCCGTGCATTATTATGAAGAGCCGACACAGCAGAGAGATGCATAAATAATAAGCAATAAGTAAACTCATGAGCAATGGGTGAAAGATTAATGAGGATAGCGTGATGGGAAATATTTTTCAGACAAACGATGTCTCCCCCCCTGTTCTCCCCGATCAAAAATACACCAGACGATTATTTGGGGACGATAAAAGATCTTACGATCATCAAAAAAAAATTTTCTGTTGAATAAATGAATAAAAATAATATTATTCCAATGCAAATAACCCTGATTATAAGCAAAAATATAAAACCCCTTTTGAAATTTTTTTCAAAAAGCATTCTGTGTTACAAATTATTTTTTGTAAGACAATTGTGTTTGTATTTTAACTCGCTATTTTGTAACGAATTATTAATGGAAGAATAAGGATCTCGCGGGAATTTGAATGGAGTAGTTTAGTTCAATGGAGAAAAAACAGACAATTTCAGAAGAATAAAATTCGTGATGTTAATTTTCACTGGAACTAATTTTTTTGTTTTTAAACTGGGATTTAAGCGAGATGTTAAAAAAGCTTATTACTGAAATATATTTCAAGTTAACTATTTTCAAACACAAAACTTTGTACAGACTTCTCATTTACTAATAGGTAGAACAACAATAAAAATAAAGCTCCAAATTCTTTTATAATCAATTTTGAAAAACTTCTCACTATATAAAAATGTATTTGATATGTTTTTTAATTGAATTTAAACGGCGTTCACAAACCTTATTTCCATGCTTCTGTAATTCGTTTACTGAGCTCAGAAATTTATATGCTCTTGAAAAAAATTTATCAGGATTTTTTAATTGTTATTAATCCTAATATATATTATAAACGCGAAAGTTTGTGAGGATTTTGGCCGTCTTTCACACAAAAACAACTAAATGGATTTTAATGAAACTTTACAATAATATAGATTATAAATCAGAAAAACACATAGGCTATAATTTATAAAGATATTGTGTGAAGTTTTCAAAATATAACGACAATTGTCAAGAAAGTAGGAAAAAATTCTGCCATTTGCAAAAAAGCCCGTGACAGCATTCATCTATCTTTTTTATCCCATTTGTTTTGTCTACACCATGCCTCAGTACACACTCGCTTTTAATTTATTCCGTTCATCAGTGTAATCCCTATTTTTTTTTATTTCATAATAAAACTAGATTTCGATGGGAGAGGTGGTGGCAAGATTTTAACATAAAATAAATACAACAAAAAGTAATATTAATGTATTACACTTCCTGATATAAATAATTTACACTATTTTAAGCATTCATTACACAAAATTTGTGACAATGACAGTGGAAGAAAAAACTATGAAATTAAAATAAAATATCAAAATGTTTTTATCAGTTAGATTTTTTTTCTTTTTGAATGTTTTTTTTCAGTACATGTAAATATATATTTACGCTTTCCCCCATACTGTTTTTATAACTTATATATGTCTACATATATAAATAAATAAATAAATATATATATATATATATATATATATATATATGCATATATATACATATATATATGCATCTATATATATATGCATATATATACATATATATATATGCATATATATACATATATATATGCATATATATATACATATATATATATATATATATATATATATATATATATATATATATATATATATATATATATATATATATATATATATATATATATGTATATATTTATTTGTTAATTAAAAATACATCATCTATTATTCTGGATAAAAATACATTTCAGAGACATTTTTAAGCTAACTACACGTTAAGATTGATTTATTCATGAAAATCTTAAATTTATTACATTATTTTAGTTTCTTAGAAACTAACTATTATTAAAAAAATGATGAAAGTTTTTTGTTTTACTCTTAGCATTAGAATCGTTTTCTTTTTATTGCTTCATATTAATAATTTTTTAACTAATGCATATTGTTTTTTTAAAAATCATGTATTGGAATTTGAAGCTATATTTTATCTGTGAGGGGGAGGGGAAAAGGGAACAGTAATTTTACACTAAAAAAAATCCGTGTTATGACGGGCTAGAGGGAGGGGGGAACCTGTCTCTTAAATATGTGGAACAAATTTCGAAAAAGGGAAATTTAATGAAATAATTTTAGAAATCACTCACATTGCACGCGTACAAACACACACACATATTTCCTGGTGTCATGAGGGAAAGAGAAAGCCCGTGCAAAGCCGGACATGCAGCTAGTTTTTAATAAATTTCAAGGAATGTATTTTTACTTTTTAAAATTAATCTTTTAATTGCTATTCCACAAAGTTAAAAATTAGAATAATGTTATCATCTGCTCAGTTATTAGTTTTTAATTATTTATTATTTTCACTATACAAGTTATTTTATCATAAGAAACTAGTTGGTAAAAATTATTTGGTCAAAAATAAGAATAAATCTTAAATTTATTCCACAACCTTTTCAGAAATACAAGCATTCTGCTAACAATAAAATAAGCATAGTTTTTATTGCTAAAATATTACTAATTTTTATCAAAATGTAAATTAATATTATTTTAGCAATAAAAAAACTATACCTATTTTATTGTATTTTATTGCTTTATAACTTTTTTAAGTGCTTGGAAATTTCAGATGGGTCAAAAAGAACAATTTCTGGCGACTTAAAACATAACTTATTACAAAATACAATGCTTCATGCGGTGTTTTATTGTACCAAAATGGTATTTTGATTTAGATTTTTACATTTTTAAATGAAAGAATTGTAAAGTTGGAGAATATTTCTAAATTTTAAAGATATAATGTAATTAACGATGCAGTAATGCATTTTATCCGTTTTAACGGCACAAACTTTAGCAAAGTATTTTTTCAAAACCCAAGTCGTTCTGAGTTTGCACATATATTCAACACTAAAAGAATATAACCTTAGGTCCTACTGATTAAATTCATAATTCTTCTTAAATAATAATGCAACATAATAAATAACACGAAGGAAGAAAGGAGAAATTTACTGCTTATTTTAAGCCTTCGATGTTCCTTTTTACTTAAATAAATTAAGCAGCTTTGATTTTTAATAGTTTTATAGTCACGAAAATTTAAATTTTTTATTCTGATGTATTTTATTCATAAATCCTTAAGCAAAAAAAAAAAGAAAGTCAAATCGATTTTTGGAGGCAGAGAAAACAGGTAAGCAGTGACGGACATGGAAATAAATAAAGAAGCAAAAAACTAGAGGCAGCGATTTTAGTTAACGGCAAACCCATACGTAAGACAGGAAGAACAATCTTTCGTGAAACCCTCTTTCGCTCCCATAAATCAATATTCCCTTATTTTCCCGTTAAAATTGGAAAGGAAAAAAAAAATCTTTTTTTTGTCATAGTCTTCCCCTTTTTTGGAGGTTTTTAACTAAAGCATCATTTACATGCAAATTGAATTTTCAGGTTTGGCAACGGTTGATTGCTCCTGTTTGCTGATCGAATATCGTATATTTCATTATTATTTTTCTCTTCTTCCTTCCGAAAGACAGAAATAAAATGTCTCCGGTGACGACGAAGGAGCGGGCACCGAAACACGATAAAGATAATGACGTCGAAGAACTGGCGCGTAATAAAAATTGAAACGGATATAGAGAAGGAGAAGTGTGTGTATGTGACAGAAGAAGGCCGGAATTACAGAGTTTTTTCCTTTTTATGTCCCCTGATAAAAAAGAATAAATTGTTTGTGAATATTATTCCGTTCATTGATGCAATTCCAATTTATAATTATTGTTTTAGAGCAGGATTTTTTTTATAGGTAAGGAGCATTTTATAGTAATATATAGAAATTAAACATAGGTATTTGGTACAATATTTGTTAGTTAAAAATGATTCTACAGCTTAGTTTCATTATTAGCTTATAGATTATTTTTAAAGATGAATAATGGGATGAATACAAATTTAATTTTAAAACAAAGCCATAAGAAATGTTCGCTAAAACCCGCTTAAGAAAAATTGAAACTTCCAATTTGATTTGAAATCCTTACTTTGTTAATATTATTTTGCATTGGAATCTTACTTGTAATATCTTTCTATAAAAACAAAACTGCTTCAAGTTCTATCTATATAATTATGATTATAAACCTGAATACCTGCCAGGAATAAAATCTTGGCTTACAAATCAATAACTAATAATCTATTAATTAAATTAAATTTATGAGCTTTTAAGAGGCTATATTGGTTTAACTACCATTTTATCGTCATTCCTGTTCCAGATTGTTTTTTAAATTGAAAAAGTATAGTCTATGTTATATATATATATATATAATGAAATGAACAACCTTAATTCCAACTTATTGCTAAAAAAATAGAATAAGAAAATAGCAAGACAATATAGCACAAATTAGATTAACAACAGCAAACTCTTAGGTTAAAACTTAAAACTAAGATTCCAGAGGGGGATATAAAGATCTTTCGCGTTCTATCAACCTTTCACATTTGCCTTAAATATTTATTAGACCTAAGAATACTTTATTGATATTTTCAAACACCTAAGCCTTTTGCGATCACTAGTATAATTGTAACTAGGACGTGCCTGAACTTTTAGAAAAGCGATGTCACATAATACCTACTTTCAACCAATGAAGTAATATGGAAAGTGTGTTCTTTTCTCCAATGCAGGGCTGTCAGAACCGAGAAAAGGGACTGGGTGTGCTGACTAAGTTGTTGATTGTTCTATCTACTCGTGTCCGTCGTTTCATGTGTTACTGATTGTTTTTGTCTTCATAAAATAAAAGGTGGAACAAAACAAACTGACTACACACATCAAGAAGTGAATATCTCCAAGTTAAACTTCAACAAATCTAAAATATATATGTGTATATTATAATATAGCTCCTTGGGTGCTAAAACTATTCTTTTTAAGACTGCATAGAATTGTAATATTCTTATTGTTTTCTTCTAAATTTGAATTTCATTATTCTATTCATGATTTTTAATTCTTTCTAAGCGCCATATTATTCATACAACTTTTACAGTTAGAATGAAATTTAAATTTCTCATTGGCACTATCTTTCATTGGTTTATTGAAACCAAATCCTCTTGTGTTTAATTATCGTATTATGTTAACTATTATATGATACTGCAACTATATCATTATGTGTTAATTGAGAAATGATTGTTAAAAATTTTGAGATATACCGATGGTAAAGTTATTATCAAACAATTTTTTGTTTTTGTAATTTTTTTAGGAAAGAATTTTGTATTGTTAAACTAAAGTTCAAAGAAGTATTATCAATTTAACTTTAGTTTTTAAAACTTTAAAATATAATTATATTTATCCTCCCTACCTTTTTGAAATTGATATAATTTAAACTGATGCTGAAGTTTGAAAAATGTTCTGTACTTTTTTTTTTAAAAAAAATAAAACTATTAAAATTTTACACATTTAAATTTTAGTTTTTAAGACTTTTTTTGAATTTATTAATTGCTGGTGTTTTTTCGGTATCATTTGTATGATTATATAAAGAAAAAGAGTTCGTGATTTTTTTTAGAATGTTATAAGATTTTTATTGAATTGAATATTCTAATTGTGTGTGTGCGTCTGGCAGTGACTCTTAGAGGGTCAGATACATCCCTAACCGGAGGTTTTTGCAACTAATCACTGGATTTGAAACAATATAATACTAACGTTTTCTCAATTAAATTTTTTTTAAAAAAATTATTTAATAGCGTCTTTTATTTTCTGCACATAGCGAAAATTTCTTTAAGAATTTAAATATTTTTTGCAATCAAAGTGTATTTTGAGAATTTACACATAAATCAGTTTAATTTTATAAATGCAAAATGGAACTCATCACCCACCCAGATAAATATACATACAATTATTAAAATACGATTTACTAAATATTTAAATTTTGTAATTTTTTAAAAAAACAAATAATGCAATCACAGTTTTAATAATTGAATTAATATTAAGACTACATTTTTTTCTTATTATTTCTAGGGAACTGTTATATTAACTGGTCAAATGGTTTTTCTTTTCTTTTCACAAAAGTTTTTTCCCCAGCACTGGCTTAGGAAATCTGATGTGACCTTGAAACTGTCAGGTCCTACCATGCTATGCACATTCGAACTTGGACAAAATTTCACAATATTATTTCAAACTTGAGTTTTAAACTTACAACTTTAAAACTCTGCAGTGCATTTATACAACGAAGTATTTTCTTTTATTTTTTTTTAAAACTATTTTATGGGTTTATAATTTTTTACACACTTAACAGCTGAAAAAAATTAAAGCTCTCAATTACATTGCTCGGAATCGTACATTTCGATTCACTGAATCGATTTTCTCATCGTGCATTGGGAGTGAGAGAATACGCAAGAAGCAATTTCGAAGAGAGTGGAAATAAAACTCCATTCTTTTCGAAAAAGAATTTCCATTCAGAGGAATCGCGAACACTAGAGGAGGGGGTAGGGGAAAGGTAAAAACGATTTTGACTTTTATCCTCCCCCAACTCCTGTTTTGCGAACAAGCGAGAAGTCAACAAAAACATTTTTTTTTCCTTCTCTGAGGAGTGAGATGAGCTGTCCATCCCAACTACTTCTACTTCTACAAGCGGTCTCCGATATTCGATGAGATCGATCGTCTGCTCCTTTTTATTTTATTCCCTTCTCGTTCACCCTTTCTTTTTGTTTTCACTTCTCACAGCTCACGTGAGAAGGGTCTTTGCACGCGAAAGCGACTCAATGTTGCCGACCGATTTTTGTAATCGTTTGCGCGAACAAAAATCGTCTGCGTGACACGGGGATACATCCCCTTTTCGAGAAAAGGAAAACAAACTTTTTTGAAGGATACGATTGACTATTTAAAGAAGAATAAAAATGTTTGGAAAGAGAGAGAGAGAGATGCATACGATATGAAAGGAAAGAGTTGAATGCATCGATTGGACAAATTTGTTTCCGTTAAATTCAGCCAATATTCGCGAATAAATGTAAATTATTTTATTTAAATACAATAATCACTTTAAACAATAGTTAAAATTGAATTTACTCAACAGAGGAACAAGAGAATTGAATTGAATTGATGTGATCGAATTACATCCTTCTAAATCTAATAATGGGGTTCGATTATAATTTAACGATTAACTAGGAAATATATTCAAAACACTCCCACGTCTCTACTCTATTGTTCAAAGTTTTAGTAAACGAATCTGAATTTGAAAATACAAATGCATGTGCGTATCTGCACGGTTAAAGTAGGGGGAAATTCCACGAAACAGCACAGTACTTGTTCACACAATATAAATTAAAATTTATTTTAAAAAAATCCATAAATCAAAGTGTATAAAATTTATTTCTTAAAGTAATGAAAAATTAGCCCTTCCATTGATAAAAATTAGTCCTTCTCTAACATATTTATATCTTTTATTATTAAATACTAAGGTTATAAACTAACTCTTTCAAAATTTGTCATTATTTTAACATTAAACATTTTGGAATGGCATTCTAGAAGTTCTTTATTGACTTGATTCTTAGTTCTAAATAATACAAAGCTTACATTAAAAAAATATAAACCATTCAGATATTTCGGTTTATTTAAAAAAAGCGAAATAAATTTTTTAAAAAAAGGTTATTTTGTTGCCGCTCAGGTGTAAAACTATAAATCGAATTGTACATATTTGATATCTGAAGTACATATTCCCCCAAATCTTTTCAACTTCTTGTATAAAAACTATTAATTTTTTTCAATATTTCGACATGACACATTCTCTGCGCTCACTCTGATTTACTTTAATTAGAATTTCTTTGTACTTCCTATTGTTTCCTCCCTTCCATCATTAGTAACCGTCCCTTTCTTCTCAATTTCTGTCTCTACGCCAGAGTATAACTACAATTATATATTTTTCGTTGCTCAGTTGTTTATACATCGTTTAAATGTCCTATATCCGTAACACATTTTTTAAACATCCTCAGACTTACGATAACGAGATCGCTGGAAGTATCACTGAAATGGTCGGGCCAGACTACCTGAAAGACGCAAGCAGGGATGCCACACCACAGCAGTACATATATATTTTTAAAGATTTCCCCGCTAAGCGTTATGTTTTTCAAGTGAAGGATCTGTAAATATTGCTGAGAATCTATGAAAGAAAACCCCGTGTATTATTTCTCAATGATATCAGATGTGAAGCCGCCCAGTCAGTAGGGTGATATGACCCTCGTCTTGTAACCGAGTGCGTTTGGGTTCGAATCCCGAGTAAGGCATGAATGTATTTTCTTCGGGAAAAGAAATCGGACTTTCGCCTGTAATGGATTCGAATGGAAAGCAGCGCACCCCTTTCTGTGATATGCTGGGATCACCATTTGTAATAAATGTTTATTTTATTCTGCTTGTATTGTATGCTTCTGTTCTTCCACTTGTACTTTACAAGTATCCCAGGATAAAAACACGCGACAACAACAGCATAACAGATGTATACAATTTAAATTGCATTTAAATTACAAAGTAAATAAATAAATATTCCAATAAAAAACTTTGATTTCATGGTATTCTTCTGGGACATCAGGACTCGAATCCGCGACACTACGGCTGCAATTTCATGACCATGACCACTACCACAACCCCATTGTCTTCTTAAAGATTTTATAATGAAATTTAACTATTATATTGTTTTTAAAATACAAATTCGAAATCAGAATTCAGAAAAAACGTCAAACGTCCTTAGTTTACGTCAAAATAAAAAAAAAAATCTCTTTGCAGTGGCATAAATTACAGCTAGGATTCCATGCGACCCAAAGCTTGACTGTGAAAAGGGAGGGGTTTATGTTCTCTATTACGTCACTTTCCTGTTCCCTTCCTACACAAGAAAATAGTTTCAATTAAGGATTTGAAAACAATACATTACGCATTTCTTATTCTCTTTACGATAATCATATTCGTGTAATCATATTCGACCTCACAGGACAAAACATAAATCAAATTTAATCGTCTATTGAAAACTGGCAGCTAAACTAAATGAATCTAAATCCGTAACAAAATAGAATAAAATTTCATTGTCAGATGCGTTTTATCCAAAATTTTACTACGAATAATATGCAAAATTAAATTATTTGATCCCAAGACGATTTGCTTGGGCACCTTCATTAGCGCGACCCCGCTAGATTTCTAAAGCAAGACGATTTTAGCACAAAATATCTCAAAGCAAAATATTAATAGCGACACCTAGACAACAGCGAAATTTGAAGAAAAATATTATCTCTGGAGGAGGGGGGATTTTACACTTAGAAAAGCCCTGTAACGCCGGGCAAAAGAGAGAGAAAGGAAATCTTTCTGACAATGAAAAAAAGTACAAGAAATTTCGAAAAAGTGAATTGTAATGACATTAATATGAATCACACACAAACCGAGAAGTAGTGACACCGAGAAGGAAAGGGGGATATTCATGGCAATATGTTATGCATTCGAAAATGTTCGTGCAACTCCGGGCTCAATGGAAGGAAAAGAAACCTGTCTGACACGATAAAGAAGTGAAACACATTTCGAAAAAGGAAAATTTACAGTGTGTGTGTAACATGATTATAGAAATAACAAACACTCACTAAAGTGAGGAATCATGAGGGAAATGAGGGAAAGAGGAAATTTCTATGGGGATTAAGTTATACACTCGGTAAAAGCTCGTGCAACGCAGGGTTAAAGGGAGGGAAAAGAAACCTCTCTCAAAATGAAAAGTGCAAGAAATTTCAAAAAAGGAAATTGCAATAGCATTAATATGAAATCCTACCCACTCCTGGAAGTGCTGATATTGAGAGGGGAGGGGAAATTCTCATAGGGAAAATTTTGAAACTCGAGAAAGCCCATGCAGCTACTAAAAGAATAAATACCGTATCATTCTATTCTGGGATTCTAAATTCTCAACTTCAACACCGCCAAGAAAGAAACTACTATTCCTTCAGTAAGGACGAGCAGACGAAACTTGTAGAGTAACGATTGCGATACAAGCAGGCGAATGAAGAATCGATATCCGATGCAGCATCTATCGATTTCCGTCCGCTCCCTTATTTATATCGAGGAGAAAATTGAGAAACGATGTATCGGACGGGCCAAAAATGTAATGACCCACTTTCAAGATTCACGCTCGCATTCTCTCTCACGCCCCCGATTGAAAAAGGGAATGGATAGACAGGCATTAATTTCCTATTCAGGAATAATAGTATACATTTTCTTTATGCCTGTCATTCATCAATTTAACTATCCGCCCTCTCCTTTTTTATACCCCCGATAAAGCAGATAACTTAGCCAATGAGAAAAAGAAAGAGAATCATTACTGTATATTTTAGGGGATGTAAATCATTGAACATTATTATCGAATGCCCAGTAATCCGTGACTCCACTTTCGTTTTATCTTCATATTCTGAATATAGCACATTCTGATTTAGAGAATAACTTCTCTCTAAACCCTTTTTCTTCATATAATCATTATCTTTTTTTAAAAATCTCTTTATTCACATTAACATTCGTTGCAGCCATCGGCGACCTTGTTTATTTGTTATTTTTAACAGTAATAACAAATAAATAGAAACGGCGAAAAGGTCAACATAAATAAAGTAAAACAATTAGTAACTTTAAGGAGGTCACATAATGTAGGCTCATCTACGTTCATTTTAAAAAAGACAAGAAACCTTTCTAAAAAACTCTGACTGCTCTTAAAGTTACTAATTCTTTGTGGGCATTTACTATATTATTATTTTCATGGAAAGATTTTTTATAAAAAAAATCACTTCTTCTAAAATTCGTTAAAGGCATAATACGTAATAAGTTCCAAAATGATAGTAATATTTGTTATTTTTAAAATGTAATTTTTTGTGAAAAATTCGCTGATTAAAATATGCATTTGTATTAATATGTGAAGACAGCTTCAAAAGCTAAAGTATAAGTTTTTATTTTGAAATGTTCCTTTTAAGTGTTAAAATTTAATTTTAGAAAAGCTGCGATTTTAAAAAAAAACTTAAGCCGGATGGGTTGCGTAGTCGGTTCGGTGCTGGCCTTGTACGCCCAAGGTTACGGATTCGGCCCAAGTGGGTGGATTTTCATAATGCAGAAAGTCGACAGCGTCCATGTCGTATGATTATTATGCGGCATACAAAAGATTCCTTGGGTGCTCTTGATAAAATTAAATTCCTTAAACAAGTTTGCATCGACAGAGCTCAGTCTCCCTTTTTTCCCTCCTCCTCTCCCTCTGGGGAGAAAACTGGGCGTCAAAATTACGCTCGGCAATTGGTACCTCCCATAGGGTGCAGCACCAAAAAGTGATACCAGTTCTCGGGGAAGGTTCTGGGTCTGCAATGGTAACAATACAAATCTGCCGCCCCATTGGGAAAAAAAGTTTAAAAAAAAAACCTACCATTGAGTGATAAATACCAACACTACAACTTTTGACCGCTAAAATACATCTAATTTAGCTAGAGCAAAAATTTAAACGGCATGAAAAGCAAAAAAAATGCATTTTTTTTTCTAATAGATGTGTTTGTGTGTGTGTGTTCCCATAGAATTCTCATATAAGCAGACTAATTTTTTCTAATATCAGACATATCTTCTCATGTATATAGACATAATTTAAGTTCCAGCACTGTAGGATGTTTGTGTATTATAGTCGACATTATATAATCCATTTTATTATTACAACTTCTTCATTTTATTTATCACATCAATGAAGGTCCTCATTAGGCCCTTTTTTCAGTGTGTAAAATTATTTTTTACTATACTTTACATTAAAATGTGTATTTATTCTTTAAAAAGAAAACTAAAAAAACATAGCAATTACTTTTCTATAACTTTTTTGAACTTCATTTGCTTTTCACACAGCCCAATACACATTTATTTCAATTTAATAGATTTATATTTTTTACGTTACAGCTAAAACTTCTCGAGCACCGTTGGCAGCGAACCTCGCAGTTTTGAGCCATGGTAAAATGACAAGGTCGACATCTCAGTTCACATTCAACTATATAAGTTGACACACCACGCTAACAAAATTTAACTCATATATTTAAGAACTAGCTGGTATACCCGTTCTTCGCAGAGGTGAAATGAAAAATTAAACAACAAAGATTGAAGGATAAAGAAGTTTTTAATGAGTTAATTTTACGCGAATTTCAAATTAAACAAAATTTTTTTTTGCATATCTCAGCTAAACAAAAGAAAGAAAGAAAAAAAAACATCTTTGTTAAATTTAGAGTCAGTAGATAAAATAGATGATAAAAATGATTTTTTTTTATTTATAACTCCCCGTAACTCTCTTGAGGGTCGATTTTTCAAAATACCTCCCTAAGCTGATCTCTGCTCAGCAAATGTAACACATTGTTAAAAGTTTTGTGTAATGAACGCTTAAAATAGTGTAAATAATTTATATCTGAAAGTGTAATACATTAATATTACTTTCTGTTGTATTTATTTTATGTTAAAATTGTAATATTCACATGCAACGCCGTTTCTTAAATTATAATGGCGATTCAATGTAAAACATAGTCAAGTTGGCAAATGTCTAGCTACTTTCATACCTCGAGCTTTGTTAGAGCTTTGTAAGACCCGCCGTGTGGGGGAGCGATGCAAGTTAATACTTTATCTACCGCATTATGATTTACTGCAGCTTTTTTCATACAATATATTTTTTTCTGGATCACTCCATTGAAAATTAAGGGATATACATAAATAAAATACTCCATTTGGGGAAATTTAATCCGTTAGAACTAATAAATTAATTAAGGATATTCCACTGTAAAATTAATTATGTACACCTTTCACTTAAAATAAATAGTCAAATCGTTTTCTAAGGTCTTCATTAACATACAAAAACATAAGGCACTTAAATTTTGACGTAAACTATTTTTTCCGGACAAAAAAAATAATCTTTGCATACCGCTGAAAACGCAATATCTGTTACAAAACTGTTCGCCTTCCCCGCTAATTATAGAACCCGTGCTACCATATATCTTGGAAGGGTGGATTTCAAAGAATATTCCTGCTAAGTATTGGTAGAATATTCCTTCTAAGTTGGTGTGGTGTGGTAGTTTGGAGAAGGGGTGCCAGCTCAGGTGTCGTCTACGTCACTTGACCATGGTTCAAAATTACGTGGTCCGTTGCCAAAAGCCCTCGTGTAGCTGAACAGTGCGACGTTAATATTCGCCCACTCACTCACTCCCTCCAAAAAATACAGTGCAGTAGTTATAATTATTTTTATACTTAAAAATGCAAATCTGGCCTATTCAATTAAAATTATAGCGTTATAATTAACTACTAACCATAAACAAATTTTGAAAATTTGTCCAAATAATGTAGTGTGAAAGAGAAAGTTTATTTTCTTTAAGTACCAAAACCAATAAAAGCATTTATTTTGAAAAAAAAAATTCTTACAACCAAATGTGCATAATAAAATCATAAAAAAATGCATTCAAATAAAGAGACATTTATAACAACCTCTCCCTTCAAAACTTAGTTTTATTCTGAAATAAAAAAAATTAGGGATTATGCTGATCACATAAATTAATTAGAAGCGAGCGCCTTGTGTAGCCAAAACAAAAAGAGTTTCTTCACAAACAAAAGATAGATATATGCTGTCGTGGGCTTTTTTGCACCGCACGCCAGAATTGTTTGCAGATGGCAGAATTTTTTCCTACTTACTTGACATATATCGTTATATTTTGAACGCTTCACACAATATCTTTATAAATTATAGCCTATGTGTTATTCTGATGTATAAGCTATAATACTGTAAAGTTTCATTAAAATCCATTCAGTTGTTTTTGCGTGAAAGACGGCCAAACATCCTCGCAAACTTTCGCATTTATAATATATATCTAGATTAGTTCAATTTAAAAGGGGGGCATTTTATAAGTAGCAATACACGTGCGTGCAAAGAAAGGTCTATTTTGCAATGAAATTTTGCAAAATAGACCAATCACGGATGCCTAAATATAAGGATGAAACAACTTTTGAATCTGATAAGTTTTTTCTAGCAAAGTTTAACTGTCGTGTTTTAAAAGTAAATTTAATACTTTAAAACTCGAATGAGCAAAAATATAATATGTTACCGAAATTAATTTATCAAACTGGAGAAAGAAATTGCAAAATTTAGATTAGTGTTATCCGTATCCACATATTACATAATAATAAAAACAAAAATGCGTACTATTTAAAATATATAAATTTAAAAGAAAACAATAAAGACGCATTACGACCATACAATAAAATCCATGTTCATCTGCTTTTCTCTATGGATACAGCTATTTATTTTTACTCAAATACAAATTCAAAAAAAAAAATCATTTGAGTCAATTCTGTTAGTTTAATATAACAATTTGAATGTCATTGTGAAATAAGTAATTATTCAACAAGAAAAAATTCCTTCAGATATAAATTACTTTATAAAGTAAATATTTTTTTTTAGTTTTAATAACTATATATATATCCTTACACTATATATAGCAATATTAAATGAAGCAATTATAAGCCTTTTAAGTAAAAATAATAATAATAACAGAATATATAAATCGACGTAATTCCAGGTGAACGTATATATATACAACTTTTAGTGAACTTTATTGTTTATTTTACCCTCAGATATCAATGCTATTTTTACTTCGGCTCGAGAAAAGTCCCTGTGGATCATGATAGTAAACACAGTCTTTTATTTGTTTATATTAATATTTTACCATGTTAACGCGATAAATTGTTTTTGACAAACAGAATATATAGAATTCATAATATTCTTTCTTATTCATTTTCTTTCCTACTATGTCTGGCAAGATTCCAGAAATGCCTACTGTGTGTGATAATGTTCCTTTTCTTTTCTTTAATTAGATTCCTTAAGCACCACACTACTATCCGTTTACAAGTTTCACAGGAATATTATTGAAATTTCTCTGTTCTTGATTTTTGATTAAAGTCATGCAGGTCTTAAAAAAGGCAAAAGGGGAAATTACGACATTTCTTTTTATCTTTTTTACAAAATCTTTTCTTAGAGCCGAAAAGGCAAATCGAATTCCCCGAAAAAAAATCATTTTTTTCTCTTTCTCTTATAGCAAAGATTTGATAGCAGGATGATGTGGGAACATTTTTTCTGTTAAATTTTATAAGACCATGAATAAATTTTCATAGAAAAAGATGTGAGAAAAAATGATACTGACGGTAATTTTGAAACTTTTGTTCTGTTATTCGGAATTATTTAAATTACCTAATGTATGCATTATCATTCAGACGGTTCTCGTTCAATACAACTAGCATGGAAAAATTTGTTCTATTTAAAATGAGGGTTTCCTTTTTTTTTCTTTATGTACAGGAATTGAATTAGAAGACCTAAAGTGCTCATGAAATATTAACAAAGACTTACAAAGAGTATTGTTTTAATCCTTTTCGAAGGGTAAAAGTATTTTCTGAAATAATTGCTGGGTAATATATATATATATATATATAAGAGGAAATAAAATAATTTTTATGATAATTCTATAAAATACACATAAAATGTTCTCAGAAAAGATAAATATATTAATTTCTGATGAAAAAGAAATTCAGTCTCCATGGAAATGATATGCAAAGAATATGTTCAAATAAATTTTGTCAAAAGAAGTTATTTAGATCTAGAATAGAATTATGTTCGTAATGATGGGTAAAAGCTTGTAAGTCGTTTGTTTTAATAAAAGTAACAGAATATGTGTATACTTCCAGTTTTGTTTTATGTTGCAAACATAAAAGTGAAGTGAAAGATGTTATATTTTAAGTCAAGAAGGATTCAATACAATCCTCAATTAGCGATTTTTACGCATCTCGGCTTCTAATTTTTCGAAAAAAGGACTGTGCTACGCATTTATTAAAATAGCTTTCAAAATAGTCACGTGGAACTGTGTGGAACTTAGGAGAGATTACAAATATTTTTACCCAAGAATATTATTGAACTAACTTATAATGAAGAGATTTGAAGCAAATAGCTCATGCTATTCTAATTGTGTGTATTAGTAGACTCATTCAAATTTAAAAATAAAGGGAAGAGTGTTTATTAAGGTCACGCATAAAGCAAAAAGAAGATTATTGGTGACGGACCTCGTAATTTTGAACAATGGCAACACCTGAGCATGACGAGGCAGGGATGGTTTTAACCTCTCCGGCACCCTAGGCACTTCAATAGCTATGCCCCTCCCCTCCTATTTCCTGAGAACCCCCTCTCTTCTCCTTCAGTTATTACTTTTCCTGTTTTGTTTCGGGAAAGATTTTCCTTTAACTTTCTTTGTTTTTGCTGTTTGAATAGTTTTTCCATTTTCCACCACCTGTGGACTCGCTGTGTCATCGACTGCCAGTCGTAAGGACAGATTAGTGGTATGGTTTGACCACTCTTGTTCATTTTTTACTCAACAGCATCACGCACCCTTTTGTATAATACAGTAAATTGATGAAATCGTTTGCAATCACAGTACAGAGTATTGTATATGAACTGTTTTCAACTTGTTAATTATCATATTTTTCATCGCTTTATTATCTTTTACTTTTTAACATCCTTATTCTTTATTGAGTCACTGTCATTGTACTTGTACAAACCAAATTTTCTTCGAAAAACGAATTATTTTTTCCAGAAAATCCTTAATAACTTCATTTTGCCATTGCAATATCATTTTGAGGGCTTAACAACATCAAACTGTTACGCTTTTCATTTTCCGTTGTAGATCTCATTTCAGTCTTTACTCTCTTGAGAGCAGAAATGTTTCTCTCACGATTCACTCCGCCGTGGTACGTTCGCTGTGATTTAAATTTTGTTCTCTTTTTTCTCCCTTCAATATTTTGCGTTCCCAAATCTTTCGCGCCCTAGGCACGTGCCTAGCGTGCCTTAGCGAAAAAGTGGCTCTGTGACGAGGTCAACACCTGAACAGGTACCACCTCTCCCCAAGCTAACACACCGCATCTACGAGAGGACTTTGAACAACGACAAATTTAACGTGCACCAGCCTTTCTTCCCTGAAAGTCTTTAATGGCACCAGGACTAGATCTCATGACAAGCTGGCCACAATCTTGTGACTACGACCCCTAGGCTGCCGCAGTCAATGGATTTCAAAATATTAAGGAAACACGATGATTTCATGTATTTTGAACCAACACCTCTTAAATTGCACACCACGCCAATGTGAGGATTTTAAGTGTATCAGCCCCTCTATAGGACGGGTGTTGAGTACCTTCGGGACTGGAACCCACAACACCTGTCACGAGTTCGCGGTTATTCCGCGACTCTAGGGTCTTCTCTCTGGAATAGTGTCTTTTGTTGCCTCGGTGCGATTTTCAAATGATGTCACCCGTTGTTCCCTCAACAGTTACAGCAAACAAAAGCTTGACTTCATTGAGTGAGAGAGGAACTCGTAAATTTGGAGCCTCTGTCATGAGACGAGGACGACACCTTAGCTGGAGCCCCCTCCTACCACAGCACACCAATGAGGGGCGACTGAGACTCAACAGATTTAACGAGCATCGGCTTCCTCTGTGACTCTAGAATAAAAAGGTTTTATATATTTATGAAAAGAAAAGGTCGTTGAGGAGATCAAAAGCATAACATTTTCATCCTAAGCATTCTGTGACAAGCTATTAAAGGAATGTTAACAATCAATGACACAGCAGAAATTTTTCATCCAACAAAGTGGTCGTAAAAAACATGGGCTCTCCAAACAGGTGTTCTGCGGGATTGTTTAGCGGGACAGGAGGGAAAAATAGGTTCGGCGTTCCATCGGGATCTAGAGTAATGATTCCATGTTGAGAAGGTGTAGAGACCGAATTAAAAAAAAATAAAGAAAAGTAATAAAACTCGTGTTTTTCTGCCTCATCGAAACGACGCACTTTTTACCCTCTTTTGACGGTCATCCTTCTCTTTTGGCAAGATGCCAAGGATAGAATTCAATTTTAGAATTTTTTTGCATGATTTCCATTCCAAAATATGCGATATGAGATATCGATAGGGATTTAAACCGTATTCTATCGATCTGTGGTGCGTAGTGGCGACTTTTTATCACTTTCTGAAGTAATTCATTCGATAGATCGAGTTATTCAAAATTGCATAGCATTTATGAAGAAAAAAATGTAGAAAAAAATGAATATTACATAAATTGACAAGAATGAAGTAACTAAAACTTCTATAAATATAATTTGATGTCTAACTATTTGTAGATGTTTATTTTAAGTTAGTCTTTTGAAAATTATATATATATATATATATATATACCAGATTCCGACAGAGACCTAAATATATATCTGTACACATGGACTTGTGTATATGATTTGAACTACCAACCAGTCGGTCCTTAGACATACACTTTTAGCAAAAGTGCTGAAACAGAATTCTAACAGGATCAGAAAGAAGGGTTTTGCCATAAATTCACAGTTCTCACCTTGAGAGGAATAACAAAAGTTAAAACTGTTGTTGTTGCTAATTCAACCTAATCAGCATTGAGGTCCACGAAATTCATCATGGCAAGAGGTTAGGTTGTACGCCTGTTATTAGCTGTAGTTTTGAGCATTATGCAGGTGACCGTACGAGTTGGTTCGTTTTTCCACCCCAATTTTGAGGGAGAACACCCTGCTAGTAGTCACGGGCCTCATATATCTCTTCCCCTTCCACCAACCTCACAAGAGGACTTACGGCTCGATGGCTATTTAGAGTACTCCTCATGCCATGAAGGCATTATACATATACAAGCATCCATACCTTATCCGGGATTCGAACCCAGGTCTCACGACACAGCAGTCAGAGTTAGTGCCGGTTTATCCAATGGCCGCTTAGGGTCGGCTGGGCTGAGAAGAGCCCGGATAAGCTGCACTTAACCAGATTTTCTAGTTATAAATTTCTATCCTCTAATTTTAAGGGGGTCTGTAGATCTTCGGCGCCTAGGGCCCGAAATGATCTTAAACCGGCACTGGTCAATCACTAACCACTATACCGGACGGGCGGCACTAAAACTGTTATTAAGGTGTATAGAATGCACAAGATAGAAATAGGAGAAATGAGACTCAAGTTTCAATTATAATACAGTATGAACCTTTCTATAGTTACTAAGATTATTAATATGAACGTGAAATATTATTTAGCAGGACTGCAAGACATCGCTTATATATGATCTCAAATTCAATTTCTGGTGTTTTCTCTCTTATCTAAATGCAATCATCTTATCTCAAACTGTTTAGTGATAAAGCTTACAAAGAAAAAATGGCAAAAGCAGTTCACTTCAGTTTACTTACAAACATTTCGGAAAATAAACGGAATGCTCAGTAGAATTAATATATATAGATGCAAGAAATAAAATTTATAAAATGACGTCATGTAAACCACAACGGACCTCAGGCATTGGCCAATGGGTTGATTTTTGTAGTTGTTAAATGGTGCAAGTTTGATTATATGAGAGATTATGTAACTTTAAAATAGCAGCGGGGGAAACTTAATAAGTCTAAAATATAATAATAACATATTTTTAAACTTACATGCAATGTAATGAAAAATCTCGAAAATAATACGTTTTGTTATAGAAATAGGAATGGTTCGATACAAAATTTACTCTAATTTCTGAAATAAGAAAAACACTATTGAGATATAATTTTTTTAAAAAAATTGTTGGCTGTAGATAAAACAATAATTAAACTAAATGAGATTTTAAATCAAGTGTGTTGACTACTTATTCGGAAATATAAGAAAAATCAGAACATCTTCCCATAAAATCAACCCAGAATGAATTAGCATTTCCTAACACAAGAAAGCCTTAATATTTAAATGGTATATTTAAATATAAATTATATATATTTAAATTATTTGTAATTAAATTTTTGCCCCTTAAAACTACATATTTTTCTACCATTTAATATTAGATTCGTCATTTGTTATATTTCTTATTTTACGATTTATTATTTAATTACTAAGCGTAACCCAGTACTATTGTTTAAGACAAGTAGAATAAATTAATATGTCTCTGAATATTTGAAAGAGAGAGGAAATTAATATGTCTGAAAACATTTCAAAGCATGCCTCAAGTCTTTATATATAAATATATATATGTTGACATATTTTCATCTTATTATTATACCTGTTATTTATTATATTACTCCTTTTTAAATGTTATTCATTACATATTTGAGTTGGAGTGAGTGAGAGTTGTATTAAGTCTGGACTCTAAAGAAACAGCAAGGCATTGAGCCTCGATAGATTTAACGTGCATCCACCCCCTCTATACACTGGATCTTCAGTGGTATCAGGATTCGAATCCACGTCACTGCGGCCCCGAGTTTTTGACCACAGCCACGTATTTAAGCTAGTAAAAAGACAGCAATTTTATCTAGAATCAATACAAACGAATTAATTATGTTTCGAAACAAGTCTTACTGACAAAAACATGAAATGAGTTCATTATTTGTCCAATGTACGAAAGAATTCCAAGTGGAAAAGTGATGACAAACGGTTTCCAATTACTACCGAAATAAAACACTGCAAAACAAACGAAAGTCCAACATTCCTGAGTTCCAAAAGAGGGCAAAATTTTGATTAAGCACAATCGTGTTTAAAGAAGTGGAGCCATTAAGTGATGGCCGAAGCCTGGCGACGACTCTGCGTGTCAAAGACCTGTTGCCAGTGCGCTTCCATTCTCAGTCTGCGCCCTGGCGCCGGAGAGGTCATTAAGGGACCGGCTTCCGTTTAATAAAGCTGCAACCAGCCTCTTGGATGGGGTTATTCCAATGTCCTTTGAAGAGAGCGGAGTATATAGAAAATGTCGGTTGCTAAATATTGTCCATCTTAATTGGGGAATGCCATTCTTTATTTGTGGCGATGATTTGGGAGAAATTTGGTCAGTTGGCGAAATTATTGGGTTTTTTAAAATACAACCATGTTTTTTCTTTTAAAGACGTTTTATGAAATAGATTTATTGCGCTCCAAAATGAAAACTCAACACACAAAAAACGCAATGGGATGACGATGTCAATAACGAAAAGAAGTCAAACAAGCAACAAAAATAAACGAAAACAAGTATTTTATGTGCTGAACCCAACAAGTGCAATATGCATTATATATATTTCTTATAGCTAATTTTTCATGTAATTAAAACTGTAATATCAGATATAGTCTATCACTGTTTCAGTTTTTGATTGCATCTTGCTTTTCAAAAACAATATTTCAGTAATTAAGAGTTATATTGATTTCAAACTAGGTTTCTTGATTTTCAATGAAAATCTGCTGTAACTAATCTTTATTATAACCATTAAATAAAAACCATTATTTTTGTTCCTATATTTTTTTTACAGGCATTGAATTTTTATCCTCTTTTTATTTTCCCTTTTTAAATAAATGTTTCAATTAAACTGTTTTCACAAGTACATGTATTTCTGGCATTTTTATTTTGCTCACAATCCCCGTAAAATATTTATGCACCTTTTCGTGGTTCGTTTTTGAAATAGATATAAACATCACGTAATTTAACGTCTTCAATGATTTTTTTTCCTTTTTGCAAAGAATAAAAATAAACTGATATATCTGCTTTTCCAATCATATTTTCAAGTAAAAAAATATCTAACGTATGGAGTTTGCTGACGAAATACCATGTGTAATTCCAAATTTATAGGATACTGAAATGTTAAAAAAATGGTGCTTTTTCTCTAAAGTTAAAAACATAGGGCATTTTAATTTTATTTTAGCACCTTTCTGCAACACTAGAGAACAACTCTAGTTGGACTACTTTGTTGTCAATAATTCCTAGGACACTCGATAGAAAACTTTTTTTTAAAAAAGTGAGTGAAAGGGAGAGAAGTTTGGAAAAACAATATCCAGTGAAAAACAATATCCAGTAAAGGAAATCAGTAAAATATTTCAATTGGGTGTCAAAAAAAAGGAAGGAACTCATTTATAAAGTGCACTTTATGTTAGAATATCATTAACATCTAGGAAAGTTTTCCTCATGTGGTATAATTTTTACTTTCATATTTTAATAAGGGGAAAGAGATTAACAAACAAAAGTTAGTTCGCTTACAGCACAGATCTATTTCTTAAAAAAATACTTCTAAGCGATTGAAGATCGAAATACGAGAAGCCAATATAATATTCAAAATAAAAACAAAAACTTCGAAAAGATCTTGAAAATAGTTTTAGTTAGTAGAAAACGCAAGTAATAATGAATAAAACAATTCAAAGCTGACAAGTTTTCAAAAAAAAAGAAAGATTTCAGTCTTAAATTTACACTTGTTATAGTGGCATTGGTCAAGTTTAAAATTGATAATGTGGCAAATTTATTAGTTTTAGAAATAATACTATTTGTTGAAAGAATTTTCAGACATGTATACATTACAGGATAGTTCAAGTGAGTTGATTGAAAAACGCTACCACTATTACTAAGCCCAATGCCAGAAATATTCATTAAAAATGAGCTTCTGTACATTTTTTCACAGTTTTCATGAATTTAATGTGTAAAACAGCCGTGACAAATAAAAAGTGTGCAAAATATTTGAAAAACTTGTCCGACGAAGCCCAAAATTATATCTACTGAATGATCATTTGTATTTTACTCCTCAAAAGATCAACCGAGAGCCCAATCACTGCATCTATCGAAATGGTACTAAAGGAATTGTGATTAGATGACAAAATTACATCCGAAACGGAATAGAACATTTCCTGCTAGGGAAATGGAAATAAATTTGTAATTGAACATGTGGAGGAAATAGAAAAGAACATTCCTGCGCTGAAAGGGGCTAAGCAATTCCCCATTCTGAAACATTCCAGTCTGCAGAAAGTTGGATGGAGAAAAAAGAAAATCGGTCTCCTGCTTCAATCCTCTGGCAAATTGGAATGAACATTGATGGTCATGTATTTTCGGCTATTGCATTCTTACATTTAGGTTTCTCATAGTAAGTTATAAAATATTACGCACGTGATAGAGGCGAAAAAGGGATTTGGGGTTCACTCTAAATAGGAAAATTTGAAAGGTAAATTCAATACTTGTTTCACGTCGGAAAGCGCTTACTTTTATAGGAGAATCTGGAGAGTGAGATTTGATGACAAAAATAAATGCTTTCTTGTAAGACTTTTTGAGGGCAAATGGACTCTATTCCCATTGTATGAAGATCAAATCAAGGCAGTTTTATTACAGCCAGATTTATAGCAGTTTGATTTGAAATAACATCATTGAAAGAAAATGTCCCTCTTTTGTGCACACTCATGCGATAGGAGCGATACCTGAGTTGGTACCTCACTTTTCTAAATTCCTCATCACACCACACGAGGACCCATTTCATATAATATGCAATTTTTAATTTGAAATCTTTTATAAATGATGATTATACCAAGAGGCATAATTTATTTATGGTGTAAGCTAAGTTAAACCATTAAATCATTTGTGAAGTTGATCTAGAATTTTCATCATAGCCAGTTCAATGAAGCTCGGTCATGAAATGACAACAGTAGACCTTCTAATTCTCGCATCAAACATCACCTTTAGTAAATTCCTGATCATAATAAATGAATTGTTACGAATTGAATAAAACAAAACATTCAATATCTAATATGATACCAGCAACCTAATATTCAACCAGCAACTTGAAACAAAAATCAAATTTTCTTTAATAATAATCTGTACGCCCTAGCAAAATTGTGTGAAAAAATATCTTATATCTCTTATCGTCATTTGAAAACACGAATTAAAATCTCCGCCTTTGAAAAAGACTTTGAATTCCACTACAAAAGGGGTGTCACACTCATCGGCTAACTTAGGCCAAACAAAAAAGGTTTAACTTTACGTTGGCCGCAAAAAATCAATATTCATAGAAACGTATGTTTATTTCGAGTAATGCATTACAATAAACATACATAAAAGAATGAAGAAAATTTGATGTTTCCTTCTTGACATTCGACATCTCTTCTCTGCTACTACCTTTCCTAGGTCGAAAGAAATTTTGATATTACGTTATTGAGCGACAATGTACTGGTCAGGCTGCAAAAATGTTCGTTGTGGGCCCCATGCACCCCGCGGGTAATGAGTGTGACACCCTTGTTTGACCGGACAGTAATTGAATTTCGGTGTTCCAAACCACATTAGAAATAAAAATCGTTACACAACCCCAAGTAGATCCCTCAATGCTGTAAAATTTATTTATATATGAAAGAAATGCGTGAAAATACTTCAAGGAAGCCTATGTAGGTAAATGGAGGACATTTTTAAATGAGTCAATGCATCGTGGTATGATTCCATACACCGTAATCCTTTTCTCAGTATTCACGTAAGTCGCAACCGCAAATTCAGAACATTTTCAGGGGAAACAAGATTCCTAACCCCCTTCTTATTCGAAGGAGGGGAAGGTGGATGGGCGGTGATATCTCACTCGTTGACACCCCCCTCCCTCCCCAAGGTGCTGCATTAATGGGAGACGAAGACTTGCCTCTAGCCAGCGTCTAGTGATGGAATATTTAAATGTGTGGTTAACTGTCTGGTATTGTTTCAGTTAAGCTTGACTGATACGTGTTTAACAAATTACGTATTATTTTTTTTTTGTGGGTTAAGCAATTTGAAGCACAAAAATCCTTATGATATAGAAAACTAGTCGGAAAAAATGACAAAATTGCTAGTTCGATTGAATTTTATTAAATATTCTTGCTACAAAGCAATCTATTTTGAAAATTTAAATGAAATAATGAATTATTTGTAAGATTACACAATAAAGCGCGAACCCATTAAATATGTCTTAAAAACAATTAACCACCAATATTTTAACTAAAACATTTTATTTTGTAACAACCCTATTGAATATAACTGCATGTGTAATACTTCTGTTTTTCAATTGCTTAAGAATGATTTTTCTTAATTCATTAACGGTCCTGAACGCTCTATGACATATTTGATTCTTTTTCTTTAAAGGAAAAAGTACAATTTTAACTCTCAAGAAAGGGACCCACTGTCATGAGGCGCTGAGTGAACTACCGGAATCAAAGTGGTAAAATTAGGAAATCATGCAAGAAAAGAGCATTCTCGCGTGTTATTCGTCGCACTATAAAACTGCGCGAAGGCTATTGGCAACGGCCCTCGTAATTTTAAGTGACGAAGATGACACCTAAGCTGTCATTCCCCTCTTCAAACATCCCCACAACAACAACGAGAAGACGTTTGAGCATCGAGATATTTCAAGTGCAGTAGCCACCACCACACGGTAGTTCTTCAACTCATGATATGCCAGACACGAGTCCGTTATCTTAACCACTAAGCTACTACGGCCACAGAACATTCTCGAAGCTTCCAGGATGGAAGTATGTAAGCTGAGATTCCTTGCAATGAAGAGAAGAATGCTTTTGAGGGGAACGAAGACACACTTAACTATGGTAGTACTGCTATTTAGCTTTTCAAAACCATGCATGCTATCTTCATCCCTTTCAGCATCACAATGCTTCTCCTTTTCGGCAACCGGACATAGCACAAGGATATAGCACATTGTTACAGCAGAATTCTTTTGGCAACAGCAGAATGAAGAGTTCACTACGGTGTAATTCACAAATGCATGTTCATGATTACCGACGGATGCAAACTTATATTTTTCATGATGGGGTTCAATAAAAGAATCATCAATGAAAATGCAATCAAGTATGCATTTTAATTATTTATTGCTGAAAATGTTATATCAGAAACACACATGTTCCCTTTTTACTTTAAATCAATATTTTGTATTAACTAAAGCAGTATTAGTTTTTGTAAATAAAAAAAATCGAAAATGGAAATCTGAAGAAATATGTTATCCCTTGGGGATAAAAAGGTAAAAAGCTTTGTACTCGAAAAAACCCGTGCAATGCCGGGCTAAATGGAGAAAAAGATACCTGTTTGAGGAGAAAAAGAAGTGAAAATTTTTTCGAAAATGGGAATTTTAATGGAATAAATATAAAAATCACAGAAGTGCTAACACCGTTAGGGGAAATTTCTATCGAAAAGTGTAGTACACTTGAAGAAGCCCGTGCAACGCCGGGCTAAATGGAGAAAAAAGATACCTGTTTGAGGAGAAAAAGAAGTGGAAGAATTTTCGAAAATGGGAATTTTAATGGAATAAGTATAAAAATCACAGAACCGTTAGGGAAAATTTCTATGGAAAAGTCCCTTGAAAAAGCCCGTGCAACCAGTTGTAAACAGTGCCTCAACACAACCAATGACAGCCGAGTGTCGGACGTTCGACAAGCAACGCTCCTCTTTATACAAACGACTGTCGAAAGAAATAATAAGAAAAGGAGAGAAGGGTGGCATGTCTCGTGCCCTGTTTGAAAAGAGTGCCAAAAGATCTTTTTTGTCCACTTCCATTCTGCCCTCGATGAAGAATCGGCGGTCAAGCAACAGAATCATATCATCGCAAACATATCGGGGCTTCAGACTCGATGGTGGTTTGGGGCAATCTACATTTTTCTGCCATGTGTCTTACATAGTATGTGTTTTGAAGTTATGATAATTCAGAATGAAATTTTAATGCATTTGACCTTGATTTAGAAAAGATACATTTCGTTTGTAAAGAAACAAGTACCTAAAGGGTCAACTAGTAGTAGATAATAACGACGCCAACGAGTCTTCCAGATCCGATCCCGGAAGTTTCAAAAGGAGTCAATGGGAAAACAGCCTCATAAATCACCCAGAATATGAGCGGATGAAATAAATAACGTCCTAAGACCTCTTGAGGATCTACGCAAAGATATACTCTACCTAAATAGACAGTATGTAGCATACGTTGTCTAATACTATCTGACTGGTTCCTTACGAGTAAATGGATAATGATGATTTATAGTGGTAGGTCTAGACACAGATATGACATAATGATACAGACCCACAACACACAGGCCAATTCACATATAGTTCGAAATTCCTAGCTTTTTCGTGAACATTGCCTGACTAAAACTAATCGTATCGTAATCATTGAGAAGAGATGAGATGAGTCCCGGGAATAGTTGACCCATGCCTAAAATCTTCTCTGGCTGTAGTTTACATTTAAACTCCAAATGAGAAATAGACTAGCGTAAATATTACAAGTTCATGTCCTCCTGAGACGTAAATAATCTTATACCTTCACGCACAAAAAATTGTTTCATTAAGGGGGTTGCTGGAAATGTGTCCCATCCCATCATTAAAAGATTCATGAAGAGACCAAGCAAACGCACCCGCTAGAAATAAATGAGGTGCTTACTCAAATATCATCTAACTGGCTGAAAACCTTTGTGTTACTTTGATTACCGATTACTGAGCAACTTTGAATGACGACAAAAATAGTAGAGTATTGTTTGTGCAGATCACCATTATAAGGGTTCGAGATCTAAGTCAATTTTTGAAGTGAAGGTTGATCCTTTTTTTGATCTCCTAGAATAAGTTACAAGCAAAGCAGTAATATTTTAACTTACTAACTTTATTGATTTATTTTGCATAGATCTCTTATTTCTCTCAATACTCCACCACTGTGCCTCTGCACTTTTGTGTGTCGCCAATTTTTTTTAACTATTCATTATACTCTGAGAAAGAAATAAAATCCAGAATCGAATCATTGGGCCATTTTATAGAAACGTAACTTATCCTATCGAGGACAGATGGATATTAAAAAAATTTGATTGGGTTCGTAATCCATTTGTGATAACGGGGATACATCTGTATATGAATTAACTTCGAATGAAGAGGAAAAATAATTTCTCTCTGTGTTATATATTCGTGATTTAATTTCAAAACATTCGTTTCCATTTTGGATTAAGATTAGAGGCTATTATCTCACAATAGCCAGAAAAAAATATTATTACAATTTTCTACATCTTGCTCGCGTGAATTCGGATTTTCAGCATTAACAAATATAAAAATGGAAAAAAAGATCGAGACTTAAATGTAGATTGAACAATAAGATATTTAGAATGATGATATGATAGATAAAATTAAGGATTAAAATACAATCAGTTATACATTTTCAACATTATATTTCGCGTCATTATTGCTATTATTTTTCAAGTTGCAAAATGAATGCTTAATCCAATAATTCACATTAGTAGTGCAACTGCAAATAGCTATTCAGGCATTATCATCTGTTATTAACTAAAATATAGTTACATTTATTTTAAATTTATCTTACATATATCGAAGCCAAACGTTCTCAAAGAAAAATATCAATTCGTGAAAAATATATTTCCATAAAACTTTAATTAAAATTAAATATTTTCAAAAAGATATATATATATATATATATATATATATATATATATATATATACATGCACAAAAATGGAAATTTGTGCTCTCACAAAACAAATATTTTTCTAATTATAAAAGTAAACTTTAATGTATTTAAAACAGAAAACCTTTTTCAATAAAAACAAGAATAAAATTATAACAATATATTTTAATGCATGTGTAAACGTATTATTAATAAACATTTTACTTTTAAAACATATTCGTATAATTTTTAAACAAACTCTTATCACTATTGATCAGATATTTTCTAAAGTAAATGCCTTAGCAACATAAACTGTAGTACAGTGATTTCATTTAGGTTTAATCAATGAACAAAAAAGAATTCGTAAATTAAAAATGAACTAATAAATAAATGAAACAGCATCACACTAACCAGAAAAATTAAGAAACCCAAAATTCAACACTAAAAAGATTATGAGAAAATAAGAAGGTTTTTACAAAATTTTTCATCAAAAAATGTTTTAACAGTTCCATTCACATTCGCGCGTTTTCGTATGTGCCATTTTGTTCTACGTGATGAAATTGCTGATGCTCCCGATAAGAATGAAAAAAAGAAAGAAGAGGAGTGGGAAAACCGGAGTGTCGAAAATAAACACACAAAATTTAATCTACGCGGAGATTTCTTATCTGGAAAAGTCAACAAAAGCCGAGAAAAAGAAATTAAGCACCGCATAAATTTGATTTTCCAGGAGAATACTCCTCCCTTTTTTTCACTCCCCAGGTGACGCGGAAGAGGAGGGGCGGGTAAGGAGATCTGTTTTCCACACACGCGGCGGGAGAGTCTATTCTCTGGTGCAGTGTTCCACGAGTCACAATAAAAATATCGAAAAAAAATTACTAATGTTTACGCAAAATAGATTCATGTTCTCTATGAAGTTTGTATTCCTATTAAAATTTAAAGTTCATTCCAGTCACACATTAAGAAACTGAACATTTTATTTCTACGTAATAACTATATTTTGCAATACTTTTTAAACTTTTATTGTAATGTAATAAAAGGATATTAAAATGTTTTATTTTCTTATGTTACCTACTAGATTGTAAATATTTTATTGTTTACTATCCTCGTTATGTATACTCGTTAGTACAATTTGACATTGGTTGAAAAAATACCTACAATAAAGGAAAGGAAACAACTTATGGGCCTATCAACAGATTCGATGTCAAAACTCGAAATTTAATCAAGAATAGCTTTTAAACCTTATGCTGCAAAGTACAGAGCATTTCGAGAAACATTTTATTACCATTCAGAACATCATAACTCTCATCATAAGTGGCTACAAAATCAAAGCAAAGAAATAAATAAAGCTCAGAATATGTAATACGATTGCAGTTCATTTCAATAGGCCTAGACTTCAACAGTTTTGTGTGAAAAAAATAAATCACATATACCCCAGTTACTAAGCATAATGTATAGGTGGGTGACATTTGGATCACAGATTAATATTATTAATGAGTAAATTACATTAAAAAAAGATTAAATTTTTTAAAAAAAAACTTTACAAAAAGTACCTATAAGATGTTGATCTACTTTGAATATCATTTTAAGATATATTCTTCTGAGTGTGTGTGCGGAATAGGGTTCCACGAAAATACTTTCTACTTCTAGAGGGGGGTTCCACGAAAACATCTTCTAATTCTAGGGCTTCCGTGAGTTGAAAAGGTTTGAATACCACTGCTCTAGTGGAATCTAAACTCAAAAATTTTCCAAACCTTATACTTTGATATTTACGCAAACATTCCTTTTTTTAATACGTGATGCAAATGTTTTTTATGATACGAAACAAAACGTGACAGAACAAGAAAGGTGTGTTTTGAAGCAGAAAAACTACAAAAGAAGTTAGAAATGTTGAATTAAAAAATGATGTATTTCTAGTGACTAGTTGTGTTTCATTTACTTACCGGTTGAAATTTCGAATACAATATAATATTTTTTATGTAATACAAATTATCTTGTGGTGATAGCTTGCAGTTATTCCTGTAGTGTTGTGATTCTGCAGATTTTGGTTGCATATATTCAGTCCAATAAATGCCTTACACGAGATAATCTCCCCAAAAGAGAGCAAATTCAAATATTTCTTTTACATCAACAAATATTATTTATATTTCTCGGCTTTAAGGGATAATAAATCGTTTCGTTGGTAGGAAGCGGTCTATTTGCTCAATTAAGATCAGCCTTTGATTCATATCTTTGAATAATCAATCTCAAGATGAATTAAATATCTTGTCTTATTTCTTCGGATCTTTCCGCAGTCCAGACCAGTTCCATGAGCCAAAGAATCCACAAACAATCATAAGCAAGAACCGCACACTTGGACCGGATGGGAAGCGGTTTAATTTCACAGTATTCAATAATAGTGATAATAAATTGTCTCGGGATATCTAATGAGTAGACTTCTGAGCCATGGTAGGTGAAATGTAAGGGTCTCGAACTCGTAGCCGACGATTCGATAGTGCGAATCCTGGTGCCACTGAAGTCCCACCGTGTAGAGGAGACAATGCGCATGAAATTTGTCCTCACGTTGGTGTGCAGTGGAGAGACAGCTCATGCATTGTCCTTGCCCATGATTCAAAACTACGAAGTCCGTTACCCTCGTGCCACTTAAAGCTGCGAGTGAACAAATAATCCATCGACCCAAATGCGTCATTATTCCAAGGAAGTTCTGTGGGTGTTCCGTAATTTCTTTCGTTTGGATGTTGTTATATTTTATTTGCACTTATTAGTTAAAAATTATGACGGCCTTTGAATAGCTTTCTAGAAATAAACAATCAATAAATCCACCCCCTCCACCAAGACAAATGATTAATTAGATTGTTTTAACAATTTTTTTGTAAAATGTGAAAACTGCTCAAGTTCTACTTATTATGACATTCTAATTCCAATAAAACGCTGCAAAGAAAAGAATTGCCGAAGTAGTGTTCAACTGCGGCCACACTGTTGGGCGACATAACGAAACACCCAATCTGCGGTGCGTGGCTTATGCAGAAACTTAACATACATTCAGGTATCTATTAGTCAATTCACATGGGTTAAAAATCGAAAGATAATTAAAGATAAATATTCCGGAGGTATCAGAAATCTTGACAAGCATCCAGAATCTTCCTCACGCAAGCAGAGCGATCTACAAAAACACGCCAAAGAGAGAAACTTCTTTAATCAGCTTTAGGTAAGTAGGAATCAGCGAAAGTAATTTTCCTCAACGCGCTGTCTTTAAATCCTTTACGATAATTACCGAAAGCGCACTGAGATGTTTTAAGAAACTAAACTCATTTCATTTGGATAAGGAGGGAATCTGTGTGTGGAGGGGGAGGGAAAAAGTAATATTATAATCTCCCCACTCTGTCTTATCGAACACAAATACCCCTTCTAATTAATTATTCTAATTTCTGTTGTTTGTGAATAAGTTCCATTATCGAATCGTTGAAAAATTGGAAGCGATTAGCGAAGAAATGGTTTTGATTTTTCCGACAGGCAATTTTATTTTACCATTTTTAGAAACTTTTTTGTATGTGATTTCAAATACGTTTTATTACTCTGAATGGCTACTATGTATTTTTTAAGACAAGAGACAATTTTAGAGATACGTATAGTAATTGGAGAGATATGCATGTGGAGATAATTATAAATACTACAGAACCTTTTTAAAGAAAAAACTTATATTATCTCTCAAAATTTTACATTGTCTTCCGTGAAGTTATCTTTCTAAAAGCTTATTAGTGCATTAAGACATAGAAGATCGAAAATTTACATACGAACTAATTTGCATTTAAATTTCCAATGTTTGCCCTTTGATTAAATGAAGACTTTTATATGTTATTTTTTCAAAAACTTGAAGTTGTGTCTTATTTACATCTTTCGCGAAAGGGATTTATAAAATAAGTATTTAAAAAGTTTTTAAAAAAATATAAAGTATGTGAAGTTCTGTACGAGATTTCTCTTGTTTCCTTTAAAAGGGTTCAATTCTGTTTTTTTTTTTTTTTTTTTTTTTTTACATATTCTATAAAAATTACTTTAATTAAGTTTATTTCTGAAAATAAGTTAAGAAAAATTCCAACTGGACCTTTTTCTTATTTCATATGTAATATTCTTCTCAGAAGAAATCCATATTGTAGAGATTAAAAACAAGCTATAAACTGATATTATTAGCGAACGTTCATCTTAATCCTATATATTTTGTCATTAATATTATAAATTAGAATTTAAATAGATATGAAAACAATAGAAAATAAATTTATAAATAAGTAGAACGATTAATTTTAACACTTTGAGTGGTTTTAACACGTTGGTGTGGTGGGGAAAAAAGGATAATGGATTTCCAGATGAAGTGTCCTCGTCCCTTGACCGAAGTTCAAAATACAACGTCCGTCGACACTAGCCCTTGTGTTGTGCTTTATAATAGGACATTAATGTGACTCTCATTTACTTAAAATAAAATATATAGACATTGTACAGATTGTTAGTATTTATGTTTATATCACAACACCACAAAATTTTATATTAAAAATGAACAAAGTTCTATTTCAGAAGAAATAGAAGGAAATTTAAAAGGATATTTTTAAAAGAAAAACAGTTCAAAGATGAAATCTTAATATTTTTAATTATAAAATAGTATGAAAATTCTAAAATATCTCCACTGTAACCACTCTATTAAGAAGTAATTACTGTTACATTCAAAACACGGCCATTTGAAATTATTTAACATCTCATGAGAATTAATTTTCACATTTTTTTTTACGTAACATCTAATTCTAGAGAAAGAATAAATAATTTTTACAATCAAAATAATACGCTTTCTTTGTACTATTAAAATCAATAATTTAAAAATAAATCCCTTAAACTGCACAAATTTCTGTACAAAAATAAAAAACGACAAAGCTAAAGATATTACAAAATAAAAATACATTTCGCATCGAAGTCTTACTCATAAATTTTATTAAAAAAAAAAGCACGGACGGGAAAATAGGACGGATAAATCCCCCCCCAATGACAATAATTTAGACAAGAAAAATAGATCCCACTTGTTTTATACATATATAGATTATATATAAATCAATAACGGAAAATATGTCTTTATTCTTACAAATCTATCGGATTTTTTCGAATTTAAATATTCATAACTGGTTACTAGTGAAATAGAAGCTTTTGAAAGTGAAAAGTGCCTTAAGGTGAGTTGCAGATGTACATCGTATGCGCAGAAGTAAAACAATTTTTTTTAAAGTAAAGTTAAAACTTTGACAGAAATAACACAAAATAAATTAAAAATTAAAATTTTTTAATGTGGATTAATATTTGAAAAAACTTTATTAACATCAAGTGTCCTCCACTACAAATCAAAAAATGTATTTCAACTTGAATGAATATAAACAGAAAGTATTTCATTAACGATTGAAAAGTTGAACAAGATATATAAAAATAAATATACATAGGGAGAAAGTGAATTAATAAAGTAGGACACTTGAATAAATCTATTTTATTATTAGAGGAAAATTCAGGAACAAACAAATAATAAAAAACATAAACGCACAGGTAAACGAGTTATCTGAAACGTCATGGATGTAGCTTGCAAATGCGAATTTATCTTTCAGACGATTTCAAGATTGAATTTTAGCTACGACAGATTCCGCGTACATCAGCTAGTTCTCTGCACGATGGATCTTGAGTTGTTCCAAGACTTTTAATTTCGACTTGACCAAACAACCCCAGTTGCGAGTTAAGCATCCTAACCACCAGACTATCGGGATCCAATTAGCCTTGAAAGATTAGTTCTGAGCCCATGCTATTTCCCTTACTATGAAGTATATTTTGTTGTAATATATTTTAAGTCAAATAATTATATTTCCTTAGTATAGTCGTAATGTTACAATTTATGTAACTATTTTTTATAATAATCGCAATACTACACCTCAAAAGGTGTGCTTCAATTATTACATTCTTTGTATCATTTTTTCCTACTTTCATCAACACGCACCCCCAGTTCTTAGTCCCGAGAACATTTTATTATCACATAACACGGCTCGTCTTTTCTTCACGCCATAAGAAGCGCTACTTTCTCCTCGTGGCCTCTTATTGCCTGAAATAATGTGGGCAGAAGGAGGTATTCCTCGAATGATTATGCAGTCATGGAGGGACATTTCCCCGCATTAGCACAAAGAGAACCCTTATTAGAGGTCATAAAAGAGGAGTACACTTTTCCGAAAAGGATACTTTGACCTGCTCGTCGGACATCTGCATGCCCGGAAGAGTGAGAAGGTGGAACACTCATCTTAAGCCAATGTGTGCAGTTCAGCAGATAACGAAGGATTATGACTTACATTTGGACGATCTACAGATAAAAAATTGTCTTGAAATATCCATCACCGTATTTGTATATCTATATATAATGAATAATAAGCACAATTTTCTTGAACGTAGATACAAGTTTCTATATATAAACCCTCACTAAGAGTACAGAAATAATAACAAGTAATTAAAAAAAAGTCAATTCCTACTTAGATCAACAAAGAAAAGAAATTTTTTTAGATACTTTTTATTAAATAGTTACAATAATTATAAATATATATATATATATATTTAGGACAGAATCACAACATTAAGTGGTAATTGATTTTTATTCATTATCATTAAAGTATCGTATTGTTATCCAAAACAATCGTGTCTATAAAATTTCACTTCAACTGAATGCTTTAAAACGTGAGAAAAGAAATCTTTTCACGTTTTGGCACAAGTCGCCAAAAGGGTCGCTAAGTCGCCAAAAATGACGCCAACGTGGCTGTATTTGTAATTCTTTGAATAATTAGTTTTAATCCATTAAATTTTATTAATTATAATTAAATGACTGTGTATTGTAATCCGAAATAATCATGTATATAAAATTTCAGCTCATTGGAGCGCTTTAAAATGTATTTTATTAACGATTGAAAATTCCACCAAGATAAATAAATAAATATAGAGAGAGTGTGAGCTAATAGTAGGAAATGAAAAAATAGATAAAACTTTTAATACACAAATGCTGTTTATTTTATTTGATTTTTGAAGTGATCCCCTCTTTAGGCTTGTTTTGCTGAAGATTGAATCTAAACTAAAAGTCAGATTCGGGTGTGTTACTCGGATTGAATCGGCTCCAGTGAGCCATCGTGCTCGGGTCGGTGACCGCACACTTTTTTTTTAAGTAAATATTTCTTGCAAACTTTTCCCCACATGTTTTATTTCCCTTTTTTAAATGTTTCAGTCCTACAGTTCACTGTCGCTCAACTTAAGCGACACAAGCGAAATGAATTGAAAAAAAAATCTTGTCCTCCTATGTTGGAGATAGGAAGAAACGAACCAGGAGACCTATTTTTTTTAATTCAGTAGAAAGAGCCTTTAAGCCCAAAAGTGTCAAAAGAAAATCTGAAATTTTAATGAATGGGTGAGAATGTTTGGTTTACAACTTAAGAGATTACGAGAAAATAAAACCATTAATTATGAAAAAGAAGCAACTCTATCCTTTTGTTTGCTTAGAGAAATTTAAGAATAGTAAAATGCTCTCAGGGCATAACTTTACCGTATACTTAGCATACGGTGTTATATAAGTTATATAAACGATATTTACGTATTATTGTAACGGTATTGGCGACATGACATTAGAGGAAGCGCATGGTTGTCGATTCACCTCGTACGACACATGGGAAATCAGGGTTGTCAGTTTGACAAATCATCAAGGGTTTGCATTGCTGTACCTTGTAAAAATATATATTATATAAATAGAGTCTACCTAAAGTAATTTACATAGAAGTATTTTTAAATAATTCGACTTAATGTCATTTAAATCGAATTTACTAAAATATAAATATATAAGAATGCATAATTATTAAAACATTTCTCTTTTTAGAAAATGGATGAAATAAACAAATCCACTGATGAGTGGACACGAAAAAGACAACAAGTGAAAATGTTAAAGAAAACGTAGGGCATCCGAACCATTGGATTCCCTTCTATCACGTGGTCACAAAATGTTTATATATTTACCAACATCACAATTTAAAACAAGGCGAGGGCTATGGGCGACGAATCTCGAACAGCCTGCGCAATATTTTAAATGCCGTGGTTGCAGTGTGTGGCTAGCGTGTCATGAGCCCCAGTGCTACTGCAAGACCCACCCTATAGAGGGATGGATGCACGTTTCGTCTCTCGAGGTTCAGAGCACATCCGTTGGCGTGGTGTGTTAGTTTGGAGAGTGGGGTGCCATGTCAGGTGTTGCCCTCGTCACTTGAACGTGGTTCGAAATGACAAGATCCATCGCCAATAATCGTACGGGACTTCATAGAGCAACGTTCATTATCCTGCACAAACCTCAAATTAG
Organism: Trichonephila clavipes; assembly: GCA_019973935.1. Lineage (NCBI taxonomy): Eukaryota > Metazoa > Arthropoda > Arachnida > Araneae > Nephilidae > Trichonephila > Trichonephila clavipes. The sequence goes on from BMAU01018415.1 coordinate 273,766, forward strand.
ACTCGGCCGCTGACGTTCCTTTCGGATTTGGAATTTCGAGAGCTCAGTATCATAGAGAAACAGTGTAAACTTTTTTCTCTATTCATTGCCTTCTCTAGGACAACACGCATTAAATGAAAATACAAGTTCTGCTGTAAACGATTACCAATCAGAGTAAGAAGACTGTTAAATGATTTAGGATTATATTAAAAGCATTTGCATTGGATTTTATACTGCATAAAGTAGTAGATTTGAATACTAAAAATTAAATGTAATTAAACGTAATACAAGTACATGAATAAATACAAGTTTGTATTTTACAAGAGCAAGAAATTTAGAAATATAGAACACGAAAAACACAGCAGCGATGACCGGAATACTGATGATTGTAATTCGCTACGGTAATCCCCGAACATTCAGTAGCATATTCTTTGAGATTTTGCGCTCTATTTCTTCCCCCTCCAAGAGAGTGTTTATCAACGTCGTACAGAAAGCAACACGAAACTATTGGCAGCAGATCTTGTCGTTTTGAACTTTGGTCAATAGACGAGGACGACATCTGAGCTTCGTTCGAACCACATTCGCGGGAGGAGTTTGAGCCTCGACAGATCAGTCGCGGTGGGTTTTCATTAGGCTTCAACTCATGAGACGCCCGTTACAAAGACGACTTAGCCGCCTCGGACAAATACTTAACTGGAATATTAACGGCTCACAATCGTCACCACCGGCGTCCAGTTGCATATTTTTTGTCATAGATTTTTTCAACTATCTATGGTAGAGTTATGTACAATGTGACAAGAAAATATAAGAGACCTCCAACTCGAAGAAAGAGCTAAAATATATTATGTAAGCAAATGCATAGGAGACCATTCCTACGAGGCGACTTCAATACTGACGTCGTCGAGGACACCACCAAGGATTTATTTTAAAAAATAAGAAATTCCGTGTTGACCCAGGCTGAAACGCAATCCAGGAGATCATGTGCAAAATGTTATCTTCTCTGAGGAAAGGGGGGGGAGGCCAATATCCGAAAATTCTTACCCGTCACGCAAAATAACTGACATATTCGGTAAAAAAAAATGATTTTCAGTGCCAACCTTCCACCCATATCTATCGGCAGATAAAACATTTTCTTTTTTTTTTTCGCTTCAAAAAGTCTACCCTCCGGGGCGAGGTGTTTTTAAACGGACAGGGGAACCTATACGAAAGGGCGTCAGAATTTGTTTTTTCAAGGACAATTTCCCATTCCTGGAAAAAGAAATATTGAAACGTGACTTTTCTCCCCTTTTTTGCAGGGGCGCAACACGGCTAAAGAAATGTAAATATTTCGTCTCCTTCGAGACGAAAGGATGACCTTTTTTTGACAGAGCTGGGAAGTTTCGAAGCAGATAGTTTCCAGGTTATCACCGTTTCCCAGAGAGAGTAATACGGATTACATTTAAAAATGAAGGATTTAGACTCTCACGTTATTTAATGTGTTTTCAGAAAGTAGGTGCATAGATTGTCTTAGTTGGGATAAGAAGCAGGGGAAGATCATAAAAACATCTGGAACGTAGGGAATATTTACCATATCATAAATAAACTTTGCAAGCTTTTTCTATATTGCAATCTTTTAAAAAGGGCATTAGTGGGTTATAGGGTTTGTTTGGGTAAGGACCAATTCAAGTGGGTGACCCTTTAACGGGCACAAAGCTAAAATACGCTTTTCTGTCTTAAAATACTTGATAAATGTAATGTTCTCATCCTCTATAAACACTATTTAGTCACACAAAAAATATCTGATTAAGGGCTTTATTCCTGGGGGGTGACTAGACGTTATAGCCACTGCCACTTAGTACATTCAACTTATTTTTCAGGACAGAAATAATTAATCATATTACAATAATTTTTTCATGAAAAATTGTCATTTATGTAATAACTATTTCAATAACAATTAAATACAAAGTATAAGTGTAATTAAATAGCAATAGAATAATTGTACAACTTAGAATACTTAGTAAGAATATATATAGAATACTTGGAATATACTTTGAAATTCGTATATATCCCCATTTTATATTTTATTTAATTTTAGTACAAAAAGTTAGAAATAAAGTAATATTTTTTTAGAATTTAAATTAGTTACTTCACAAATTTGATAAGCTATTTACTGTGGAACTTAATAATATGCAAACGCAAAAAAACTATAATGAAAGATTTTTGAACCCGAGAATCTTGTACTACATATTGTAAACAAAGTTTTTTTTATATATTTCCGACCCCCAACATTTTCACATGATTCTCTCTCGAATGGAGAAAATTTCTAGGTCATTTTTATGTGGGCAGTGGTCTCTATCCACATATAAAAGCTTTTTTAATTGCAAATTAGCTCAATTCATTCAGATGAAGGAAGAGTATACTTAAGACATCTCGAAATTCTTTTCAAAGATCAGACATTTTATTTACAGAATACAAGTTGTAGATTTACACTGAGAAAAACTGTTTTTAACTACCCATCAGAGGATGCAGAAAAAGGTATCGTCCTGCCATCTGTATTAATTTTCCTGCGTTTTAGCTTCAATTAACTCATGTGGATAGACCCGCTTGCAGAAATTTTTTTTAATATATGGCTAGACCTATTATATAGCCACTGCCCGCTAAAGGGTTGATACCGTCGTACTAAAAAGCAACTTGAAGTCTTTGGGTCTCGTTCTCGAAAAGGCCCCTATTTATATTTCTGATGAAATCTTAACTTTTCTCTGTTACTCACTTGCATTGGTATTCATAAATTTGAAAAAGTCAACAACTTTTTCTGTCTGGGCTATGGGGTTAACATAATTAACAATGTCCTATCTTAAATACAGAGGAGAATTGATGTTGCCACGATTTGAGGAAGTATTTCAGATCAAATTTAATTAAAAGAAAAATTAAACTACACTTATTTATAAATGCCTAATTAGACATCTACTTCCATACACATCAGATACTTGAACAATAACACAGAAATGATGAAAATAGTCTTGGCGTCTATTTTTGGAGGAACTCTAGTGAGTGACATTCTGCACGAACACTCAAATCTTAACTTTATAGTGCCTTCAGGAAACCAGAGGCTGTCAAATATCGAAGTAATTAAATTGGCTGGCCGCGTTGTTATAGAATGACATTCAACACAGGAGATTTTTTGGAACAAGAACTGAGGTCGACGCAATCTCAGGAGAGTTCACTTCCTAGAAAGAGATTTCGCTACTCTAAGAATCACTGACCATTGCAAAAAAAAACGAGGCCTGAAGGAAAATTCTTGGGAGGACCAATGCTCCCCCAGGGTTGTCACGTCATTGAAAACGGAGAATCTCGTTCATTAAACAAAAATATCTCATTAGTTGAGGACCTTACGACGATCTAAATTGAAAAAGGTAAGAATCATTATTTCCCACAACGATCGCTGGTGGGGTAGAATATCGATTCTTTGACTTTCACAGCTTCATGACTTAGCTCTGGGGGGAAAATAAATCTTCAAAATTAATAATAAGAAAATGACATCCTCCACAGAAGAATTTTTTTATCATTGACATCAAGCCATTGCTAAAGATTTTTTTTAAAAAAAGCAACTGATTGAACACATCTAATTTCCTTTCCTCTCCAAGTCTTATTCGAAAGAGTAATCCAATTCAGAAGTCAAGATTTACCTTCTTGTCTGCGAATCGCAATCAGAAAAACAAGAGAGAGGGAAAGGAACAAATCCCTATAACCCATAGAGAAGTGTGGGGGAGTGAAGTGACGTGATTGAACACGACGGGAACAAGCGCTTCCCTTCAATTAGCCGCACCCTCGCATGCCCAGCCACCATTACCAACATCCATCTCTGGGAATTTCATTCTTTTTTTTCTCTCCATCGATGAATGATTCGAACAAGGCACTCTCTATTGATAGGTGCTGTATGAATAAGAAGAATAACTCCTGGAGGTAATGAAAATGTTCACGATGGATTCTTCACAAAATACAAGGAAAATGCAGAAAAGAGATTTGGAAAACTTACTATGAAAATGATTTATTTCACTTTTACGAGAAAGATTTCGTCTAATTTTAGATAACTGAACCCGAACAAAAATTTTTTCTTTGTATAAATATGTTTAAGCACTGGCAAATGTTTTGGCGTTCTTTTCTTATAAAATGTCGAAGAACTTGACTTGGACAAAACTAAGGATCCATTTTCAAACAGAAGAAAAGTCTCAAATTTTCTATAAATTTGTGGTGTTCTAAAATATATTCATTTATTAAAATGTATCTTTAATATTTAAAATATTTGTTAATTGCTATGATGTCATTAAAAATTGATTCAATCATAAAAATGTTTATTCTTAAACTTTTGAGGATTAATAAATCTAGCGGGACAAGAAGAAAATCTTAAAATTCCGATTCATCTGGCAATAACTATAAGCATGAACAACAACCCTCGATTCACATATTTACTAGCAGAATTGAGATTGAAATCCCATCTTCGAGTTACGATATTCCTCATTTACGATCACTACAACTAATTAAATAAATAATGACAAGTACGATTATACTAAGAATATTCCAGTACAGTGGAGAGCAAACTTTCTCAGGGAAGAAGATGAAAAGGGAAGTTTTAGTGGTCCAATAAACATGCCATAAATTTAAGAGGACTTGGTACCCCCAAAATGACAGACCTATCGTTTTTATTTAATCTTATTCTTTGGATTATTATCCTTCGATTGATGTATCACTTGTGCATGTCGGAGAGTTACAAGTTGAATAAAACTTCATTTCAAAACAAATTAGGCAATTCAGCCAAGTCCTCTTTTTAGAAAAAAAAGCTAAAAAAAAGTGTTTTGATTAAAAAAAATCTATTTTCTAAAGAGAAGTAATAACTATAAAAAGAGAATGTGTAATATATAAAGCAGAATATTACTGAGGCAATACAATAATGTTATTTTTTTTTCTTTGTGAAATGTGTGCATGTAAAATTTTTGAACTAAGGCATTTTATACTAATAATTTCATAATTTCAGTTTTTATTCCTGATATGTTTTTCATACAAATGTAATACTTCAATAAGAAGGGGAAAAAAACTAAAATTTCTTAAAAAAAAATTTTTTTTTAAACATTTTTCTTGAATTTTCTTGTGCGATTAATATAGATCTAAAAATAGATCATATATAAAAATGTATAGGTTGAAAAAATATGAAAACAGATTTCTTTTAACGAAAAATATATAGCTCATATCTTAAAGTGGTATTTTAAGTTTATTTAAGCTTATTATAATTATTTTTTCAGAATTATAAACTTTAAAGCGGTTTTTCTCAGTTTGTGTTTTTCGAAACATTAGTGCATTCAAAATACTACTCATTCCACAATTATTTTTCAATCCCTTCTATGTTTAAAATGAAACTTTTTGGGGCTCAAGAGTGAATGAGAAAATTGCCCAGTTTTGCGTAATAGTGAAAAAGCGAACGGAAGTAGTCGTCCCCCATCCCCCCGAATCGTCGCCTTGATAAGGACAGAGCCAGAAGAGGAAAAGGGGGGACACAGCGTGACTTGTGTCATATCGGTGAAAAAGTTGGATAATTGCCCACGTCTCCGATTGGTCAATTTGCCCACCTTCCGATTAGGGGTCATTTTCCTCAGACCCGGGAACATTATCAGCGGTTGTATCAGTTGCAGTGTGAGCAATACGGTGTAGACAAAATAACAACTAAACTAAAATTAGATGATCGTGGGCGCCTATTCCCAGAAGGATGGGAGAAAAAGAGAGATCCATGATTGAAAATTAACAAATACCGAAAATTCCCACGAAAAGCGGGGAGGGATGACGTACCCCAAAGCACGAGCGTTCTATCGAAGCAGAGCGCTGGCGGGGGGAGGAAACGCAGGGAGGAAGACGGGATGGCCGAAGGCAGTAGATCATTTCGGTGACAATTCACCTCAGAACCCCAAATGAAAGATGCAGTGCAGTGAAGCTAATTTATGTTGTCATGAATGTGAAAGAAGTGTCTATGTCGTGTTATGGGGGACGGAGCGGGTTTCTTCACTTCGTTGAAGAGTATGCATATTTAATTTTAGGATGAGGATACGTAAACAGTGTTTGTGCTTTGATAATTGGATTGTCGTGAGATTCAATAGATTTAAATACATTTCTAGAGAGTTAAGTGATGTAATTAGTAATCAGCTCCATATGTAGGTCGTTGTGAATCACGTCATTTCGAACGTACCAAGGTGCGTTTGTCATGACGCGGAGTATTTTGTTTTGAATTATTTGGATCTTTTTCATGAGGGTGGTGGCTGCGGCTCCCCATACGGGACATCCATAAGTTATAACTGGGCGCAAAATCTGCTTGTATAGACAAAATAACTCTCGTAGCAAAAGCGTGCCTTTTTGAAATTTTCTTTAGATTGTTGGCTACATGGCGAGATGTGTTCGGTGGCTAATTTATTTATTTCATTTTCATTTGCGTTAAATTATTATATTAATTCTAGTCATAATGCCTAAATCAAATGCACTAAGAGGAATAGAGTTTCGTGAAAGAAAAAAAAAGGAAAACTAGCAGCAAGTCCAGTTGAAAAAGTGACAAAAAACAGAAAAATAATGCAAATTCATCAAGTGCAACTGCCAAATCTCGATCAGAGTACATGAGAGAATATCAAGCACGAAAAAAAAAACATTGCAAAATACTCTCTTAATGCTGCTTAATGCTCTCTTAATGACAAACAGAAAAAAAAGTGCAAATTCATCAAGTGCTACTGCCAAATTTCCATCAGAGTACACATGAGAGGATATCGAGCAAGGAAAAAACATTGCAAAATACTCTCTTAATGCTGCGTTTAAGGGATTTTGAATGCGTCATGAGATCGAGCCGAGTACCTCTTAAGACCCGCCGTGTAGGGCAGCGATGCACGCTAAATTTGTCAAGAGCTGAAGGCTTCTCCTGTTGGAGTGGTGTGGTAGTTAGGAGAGGGGGGAGTGCCAGCTCAGGTGACGTCCTCGTCACTTGACCATAGTTCAAAATTGCGAAGTCCATCGCCAAAAGCCTTCGTGTAGCTGAACAGTGCGCCGTTAATATTCACTCACGCATAGAAATACTCACAAAGATTTTCAAAAGTTATTCACTGATAATCCTTTCGGGTGTTCGATTTGTGATAGATTGTGGTTAAGAGATGATTTGAGAACGCCTGTTGCTGAACAGAAAAATATTTTACTGGAAATTAATTTAGAAGACATGAAAGAATGTTACAATTGCCGACAAAGTTTAAGTAGGAAAATTATACCAAATTTATCAAAATATAAGAGTTTTGTATACCCAGAAATTCCAGCATATCTTCCTAATTTGGATTTGGTATCAGAAAGACTCAATTCGCCACGAATACTTTTCGTGCAAATTAGGCGATTGAGACATGTACACTGTCAGTTTGGAATATTAGAGCAAATAATCAATGTTCCAACGTCGCCAAAGAAGTTTCATTTCTAACGCGTGGCGTTCCACGCACCATTTTTTTTCCTGCGTGTTGTTTTTAAAGCTTGTAATAAGATTAGGGATCCAATTTGCTGTAAACTGAATGCTTTTTTTTTTAAAAAAATTAAAAATGTAAGAGATATTGGTCTTTTCATTGATTTTTAGCATGTATAACAACATTTTATTTTTTTTCTCAAAAACAATTAAGTTATTGTAAAATCGATCCCTAAAGTCGTTCCGAACATCCATAAAAATATTAGAAAAAAACTCAGTTCAAAAAATTAATAATTACAGGAGTAGAATTTTAAATTTTTCCAAATTTTCTTCAAAAAATTAAATTTTTTTTTAAATTGTGTGAATAATATGTGAATAATTTTATCATTTTCTTGAATCGAAGCATTATATAAAATGCTAAAATATAATTTTTAAATACATAAATAAAGAAATTTGTTCAAAGGGTACGAAGGCCCCTTAAAACTCTGCATTTATTTGTTTTCAATTTTTTTAATTCAAAATAATAACTAAAGTGAATATTTCCTTAAATAAGTATATTTATAAGTATGAAATAAAAAAAACTTCACTTCTATTGTTTTAAACTCCGAGGCGGGTGTGATTGAACATATAGGCAATCTTTATCTACTTCACGGCTATAATTTTGCTGTTATTGCTCTAGCAGTTTTCACTTGTGTAAACATTATACATTTTCTTACGCGCTCACATAGGTTGCATATATATATATGTTTTTTATTTTATATACAATCTGTAAAAATTGCATGAAAATTATGTTAAGGATTCATTGTTCATTGCAGTGGTGCACACAAGAGGGGTGTCCTAGTAGTCCGGACCCCCCAAAGTCCTTGATTTTTTTTCCAATTTATTATAATTCTAAGTATATAGTACGTAAAATTTAATTAAGTATTTGTTATTAGTGATTAATTCCATTAATTAATGCTAATTTTTTATTCAATAATTAGTTTTTTACTGTTTTTTTTTGTCCCCGAAAAGCGACAAAATCAAAAGGAGCATGATAGAAGGATGGTGGATTTTTGACCCTTGACACCCCCCTTGAAAAATTCCTGTGTGCGCTACTGGTTCATTGACTTAAACTTAGAAGCTACACGAGGGCTATTTATGATGAACCTCCTCAAGAACGAAACCTGGCGAACTTCTACAATAAGCCAACGTGAAGACTGGACCTTAACTCAGTGTTTCTCAAACTGTGGGGCGCGCCCCCCTGGGGGGTGCGATAACCCTACGAGGAGGCGAGCATATCGAAAATAAAAGATTTAAAAATAATTAATTTACTGGAATGAATTAAAACAAAATACTTTCAGACATAATAAAAATGCACTTTTACTCTGATATAATTTATAGGCGCGTGCGATAGATATTAAGTCAACAAAAATAAAAATTTCTTCAATACCTAATTATCTATATTTGATTCTATAACCAAATAAAAAAACTTTTATTTGAATCGCTGTAATCCCATGATCAGAGATTTTTTTTACCACGCTTTCTGTTTAAACCTAACATACAACTCTTCAGAGAAAAAACAGATCCCAGACGCAGAATCGAAAAAATTTAGGAACATAAAAAATTCATCACTGTCATTATTTTTGAAATACTGCACATTATAGCTGTAATCTGTTTAAGCTTCTAAGCTATTGGTACAGTTAGTTATGTCCCCTCTCTTATGTGTTTGTTTCTCATTTAGGGAAGTTGTAAGTAATGTATTTCTTTGTTACGCCTTTTTCCATGCAAAAGAGTTTTATGATATTTGGCAAACCACGGAGAGCACACACACACTTTGAAGAATTACTTGGCCAAGACATATTTTTACGAGTGTTCTATACATATAAAGCATAACGCGAAAAACGTTTTACACAATTTCATATACTCATAATGAATACACTTTTTACCCGGAAGTGGTCGCGCGGGACACAGAGATCACGAAATCGTTAATTCTGGCAAAACTGTTTATTTGTTACCAAAGAAAAATTGAAAAGTCCTTGAAAGTAGGTAAGTAAGCTTTCTCTTAATTAAATTATTCACTGGAATCACGATTTGTATCATGTACAATAAAATAATTATAAAAAAAATTGGGGTGATTCAATAACCCCGCTCGACCGTATCGGCTGTGCGCCTGCTCCCGGGTTAAGACATGTTGAAGTCTTTTCGCTTTAAATATTAAAAATAATACAATTCTTCTTCTTCGGAATTTATATTATTGTTCATTATTCAAAATCAATTCTAAATGCTAATTCTGTGAGGCTTAAAACTACAATTCGCTTAAAACTAATTATAATTTGAGCAATCATTTTAAAAAAAAGCATTTTACATTTTTGTAAACATTGTCGAGCATTTGGCTTTGCACTCCTTACAATTCAGCTATTATATCAATAATGTTTTATTTTCTTATAAATGAACTCGGGCAAAGAGCGGGCACTTCAGCCGGTATACTTTTAATGTATCAGTGCTGCACAGATTATTTTATAGCTAATTAATTAATACTAAATTAAGAACAAGTTTAATAAGTATTAACGACTTCCATGGGCTTGTCTTGCAAAGCAAAGTTTTTGTAAGGAATGCTTATGATTAGAAATTCACCCTCTGAGTTCTTTTTCTATATTTAGCAAATATTTATATTTTGTCTTCTAAGCAGCCACCACATTTTTCAATATGTTCAATTTAAAAATTAGAGAGAGGAAAAATAACATAATAATTATCCTATTATTTTATTTATTTATTTATTTATTGCTTAAAAGTAGTATACAAAATTTTAATACTTATGTTACTAATTTGTATGGTTTATAATTAAGATCGCCTATTGTAGCTTTAGCGCCGAAGTGCATTATTATTGCATTCAGTACATTATCAATGTATAAGGGGGGAGCGATAAAAATTGCGATCGAAAAGGAGGGCGCCAGTATTGAAAGTCTGAGAAGCACTGCCTTAACTTATTGAACGTTCGAAAATAAGGCTGAAAAATATAAATCAGTCATAGATCTTTCAGTTGAAATAAAAAATTAGGGAGACCCTAAACTGCGAAATATAAACTCCGAAGATTCTGGTAACTTGAATTTGCTTAAAACCTGGAAAAATGTTTCTCAGAATAATTTAAAAATCCAATACAGTTTTCCGTTTGTCGAGTAAATACGTATTCCTACAACACCCTTCATTCTCGATTCCTATTGGTTGATGATTACGGGTGCTAAAAAGAGATAAAAAATACACAGATCCTCAAAGAAAGTAAACACGCATCTATTTCGAAATATTTTCCGTTATGGAATGTGAGGCTTGGAATATCCAAAGTGAAGACAACTGGAAAGTTTGTGCCAATCTCGCTAAAATATCGAAGATTGAAAAATATTTGAAGAAGAAAGGAACCTTCCCGATCCTTTTGCAAATGTTACGAGATGATTTTACTTCTGGTCAAAGAAGAAGAAACGCTTCTAAATATCCATGTTTGACAGCTCCTTACGTATCTTGTTATTATTTTAGCTGCCAGGTTTTTTAAGAATTATCTGCTGGAGCAGAAACTTCGGAAATGTCTGCTTCCACCTCAAACAAGACAGATTTTTTTTTGGTGTGTTTCTCTGTTGGCGAGAAGGTGAGTGATGTGTGTTCATTTTCTCGCCAACACCTCCTTGAAAATGAGTTTTGCCCCTACAAACTTCCCAGAGGTAATTTGTTCGTAAATGAGATAGAAAATGCGTTTCCAGTTTACCTAAGTCCATATTCTTCATCGTTATTTTTATCGTATTTTTCCAAAACTAATTTTCGTCATTTTCTAGTTTAAGAAATGCGTTTGGCTGTTGGCTAGACATAGATTAATGAAAAAGGGCTTCAAGTTTTTTTTTTTTTTTTTTTTGCTGCATAAGCTTAATTTGTTTTTGAAAATGATTGGTAATAGGAAACGTCAAGAAAATAATGCCACTAGTTTTATTTCATTTTTCTACTTAAGCATAATAAATATAAAAATGTCATCTGGAATGGCCAAACTAAGTAATTAAATATATTTTTTTTACATTGTATTTGAAGGTGGTTAACTGGTGTTTATTTCAGAATTTTAAATGAGCATTATTTCTAAAGGATTTTTTAAAATTAAACATGGAAAAATTTAGATTAAAATGATTAATTTCAATTAAAATACATTACATCATTAATAATAATAAAAAATTTCATTTAGGGAAATTCATTCAAAGCTAATAGAGGGACTAGCTTTAAATGTCCGTTAAAGTCGGATTCGGATGCAATTTGAGGAACTATTGGCAGCGACCGCGTAATTTTGAAGTACGATGAAATGTCGATGGTATTGAATGTGCGTTACGTCGTTCTCCAAACATCGACACTACGCCAACGTGAGGACTTTGATCCTCGTTAGATTTAGAGTGCATTAGGTTTTTGATGGATGTTATTAATATAAACAATTTATTTGATTTACGTCCAAAATTCTCACTCATTAGAGAAGTACGATAATTTATAACTGATAAAAATACTTTGCTTTTAAAACTAAGGATGAAAACTTTTACAATTCATAAGAACTGCCGTTTAAAAACATAAAAAAAAAAATACTAGTAAATATTATTCTTCAGAATGTGAGCTTAGTTATAGTTAAAATATTATTCTATTTTTTTTATTCTATTTTTCTATTTTAACATTATATGTTTATTAATGAATGTATCAAAATAAGCTGATTAATTTCATGTTAGTTCTGAAAAAATACTCAAAATGTTTAACAAATTAATTATTCTTTACTTTCTTCTATGATAATTTAAATGATTATTTTTAGATGTTATTAAAATAAAAAATAATAATAAGTGGCATAATGCTTTTAGATATATGTAACTAACTCACAAACTGGTTTCAAATAGCAATTTTAAAATGAACAAAACCATCTTTTCGAATTATTAACAAGCATATTTAATTTTAATGAAATGAAACCACAAAATGTCTAAATATTACATGCATTCAACATCTTTGTATTAAGAGTATCTCTACCCCCAAAAAATTCTTGGTTACATGATAGAGAATCACCAATTACTGTAAAAGTTGTTTTTCGACTCTTACACACATCTTGTAAAGAAGCTCTAAAATACGTTGATGAAGTTACTTTTCATTTTTTTTAATTCTTCAAAAATGTTTTTTATTATTGCTGAGTTATTGCGCAGAACAACTTTATAACACATTAAAAATTATGTTTTGCAACAGCAATTGCAAAAAGATATTCATATTCGCATCGTGCCTGATAATGCAATTAATCATTATAACGAGAAAAGTGCTTCAATCGGAGAAAAATGCAGTGGTATTCAGACATTATTCACACGACTTAAAACTACTAAATAATGTAAGAAAAGAAAGAAAACAGCTCAATTTTTTTTATTGTTTGGAGAAATTTATTTTCCCCTGAAGATTCTTCTTTTAGAATTTTTTAAATGATGCAAAATGTTTCATAATTCTTTTGAAACCAGATATGTGAGCTAAAGGATTGATTTGCAATGTGTTTTGAACAAATATTATGGGTTTCCTACGATTTGCTTATTAAACTGAAATTTTAAATCATATAAATAAGCATACTATATCATTTTTATTATCTCAATTTAGTCTTTTCTCTACTGCGATGCCGAAGTAACAAAGTTGACAAAGTTAGGAACTGTCCATGGGATTTAACTGTAGAAAGTTTCAGAGATGATTTTGATCTGATATTTTTACCAACACCTCTATCTATAATGAAATAGATTTTCATGGGGAATAAACAGGCGATATAGTATTTAAATATATCTTGGGACTGAATCTGCTAACCACCCACCTTCGAAAATTTTTATTTTCTTCAAAATAATAATTATTCAACATTAGATAATGAGAGGATTAGCAATAAATACGATAACAAAATGCGTTTAATAATATTGTCCCGAAATTACTTGATAGACGAAGCTAAGAAACATTAGACAAGTCGGAAAGGTGCATAAATCGAATATCTATAGATTTGCATTATATTTTATAATTTTCAGATATAACTTTAATTAAAAATGTTTCATACGAATCGCTCAAAGAAATTTTAAGGGGAAAAATTTCTCCACTCTTGAAAAAATATTGTCTTTTCGCTAAATACCAGCTGAAAATATAACGTATCACGTCTAACAAATTGTTACAACCCTATGTCGTTAATCCGGGAGAAAGTGATACTAACGTTAATGACTGCGCGAGGTTACCCTAATTCTTTTTTACAACTATTCTTGCTGTAAAAGTAGTAATTTCAGTGAATAACGTAACTAAGAACAAGTACACTTATCTACTTTTAAGGACTTTGCATTTTTTTTGATAATTTAAGAAAATTAATTGAAATCAAATCAATCAAACTGAACCAAGAAGTTTCAAATATGTGTGACTTTAATAAAGAACACACAAATCACACTGACACTTCTAGCTAACATTGCGGAGAAATGTTATTTGCAGGCAAAACTGCCATGCTGTTCAAGATATTGTAGTTTTATTGTCCTTTGATGATCGACAAATTGCATGTTGAACTTTTTCTTGCTTGTGCCTTTTCGACTGGGTGGGTGTCTTTTTCTTGTACTACACTTACAGCTGCATATTTTACTGAATGGAGTTTTTTAGGTAGCGCTTGAAAATTTTCTTTTCAACTGAAACGTTTCATGCGTTCATCACGTGTCTTAAATTTACTTTCGCTATAATGATTAGTATGCATTACTTCAGCAGGTTCTTCCCTTGCATGATCAGTTTCAACTTCCTTTAATAAAGATCGCAGATACTTTTCTTTTTTTATATATTCTGCTCATTTACATTTATAAACCATAATAAGTCGTACAACTCAGCAATCAAAACAACTTTGTTCACAAGGAAAAATGTTCATAAAAAATATTTTGGAATAAAAGTGGTCGTGAGGGGAACTCAATCAAAACAAGTGCCTTAACATTAAAAAAAAACCATTTGCCACTTCTATAAAGGAGGAAGATGTATGACAAATGCATTTTAGTTCCCACGAAGACTGTCATATAGGAGGATACTGACAAGGTCATTGGTAATAAATAAACAGTTTTCCCGGAATTAACGATTTCATGAACATGGGGTGACTCTGTGCCCCGCGCGCCCACTTCTGGGTTAATTGAAAACGTGACTTCTATTGACCGGATAAACCATTTATAATAATTATTATTTTGACCACACGAAACTATTCACGAATATTAACGACATAGAATCTTGGAAATCTACTACAAGTATTTTATTTCACGCGTCTACCCATTCCAATCTTTTTTCCGTACAAAGGAAAAGGCCGCTGCGTCATTTCCCGTTAAAATGATCCAACAGCGCCCTCTTTTACCAATAAAAACAGCGCTGTCAGCTAATTCTTTACAAATTCGAGTATGTAAAACATTCAGTTTTAGTAAAATTACAGAAAAAGACAAGCTCGTCCCTTTCGAAACATTAACAAACCGACTGGTGGAGAATAACTTTGCAAGAAGTAAATTTCAAATGACCAGAACAAGATGCAGTGAGAAATTACGCATCTACAAATGTAAAAAAAACGGAATATACGCAATTTAGGATAATGCTACAAAATTTATCCTTCACGTTTTGATATGGAAACATCGTGCAAAAGTTGGATACTTTTTTCACAATAAATGAATCCCCGAGCAATTCTTTAACATCGAATAATGTATTCCATCCTCCTGTGCTGAATTTGCCGGACAGAAAGCTCTATAATTGAACCAATCAATTGGGAATTGCAGACAAGGGTGACCGAAGGGACTTCGTTTGATTGAAATTTCCCTTCCCTTCCTCCAAATGTAGTTAGAAGGATCTTCCAAATCGTATTAATAATTCTCCAGAAAAAGGAATTACTTTCTGAAAGGATCTGTTTTAAACCTAAAAAGCTATCTAAATCTTTGATAGTTTTAATGAAAAAGGCTTAAGATTAATAAAATATAAGAGAATGCTGTGATAAAAATGAAGATAAATAAGGTTTGTATCATTATAACACTAAGGGTTTTATAATAAAATCGCGTCATAAATTTAAATTTCCCCAGTAATCGATGTATTCCTTTTAAAAGGATGTTTCATTAGAAGCTTTTCCCAACGCCTTCGCGAGATTCTCGAGAGCCTGAACAAAAAGCGAGGCACAATTTCAAACAGAAAAATTGTCTCAAATTTAATGAACATTTGAAATACAAATGTCTATAACATAGCATTTTTAAAATATTCAAGTATTCTATAAGTAATTAAGTTTCCCTTTTAATTTGTAAAGGTAATAAATAGCCTTATGACATTGTAAAAAAAAGTCTTAACACGTTTTACACTAAAAATAGATCAATACGGATAAAAAGTGAAAAAATAGTATTAATAATCTTAGAATACTTTTAAATACACTGCTGTTTGTAAAAAATGCAACACCATGAAGGAATCCTCAGAATTAAATGAACTTTGCAGCAAATATCAATTATAGGATGTTAAGTAAAATGGTAAAGTTTTAGAGCCACTGCGCATGCGTGACGTGCGCAGAGCCTTCTGAACTGATGCTGAAAGCTTATAAATAGGCTATAGCGGGACGCTGAAAATAGTTAATGATTATTTGTTAGTAGAGAACGTTTAGTGAGACCTAAGTATGCCTCCGCGAAAAAATAAGGCGAAATTCCAACAACTTACGGAGTTTGAACGGTGGAAAATTTTCCTAACGCGCAATAGGAGCTCGTGTGCAGCGGAACAGTTCCACAATGGTGCCAGTTTGGAAGTGGTGGACCGACGAGCACCGAACAACTCGAAAAACTGGCAGTGGACGACGGAAGGTAACATCAGTGCCCGACGATTGACACCTGATCCCCATGGCGGTGGATGACCATACAGCTTCCTTCAGGCAGTTGTCAGCACGTTGGTCTACTGTTACAGGTGTACTAATGTCGGGTCTGTTAATTCGTCGACGTCTGCTGCACCGTGAATTGTGTGCAAGGGTGCCTTTATACAGGATCCCCCTAACGTCAAACCATCGACGGCTGCGTCTGCAATGGGCTCATGAGCACAGAGCCAGGCAAGTTGATTGGCACCAAGTTGACTTTTCGGATGAATCACGCTTCAGTTTGTGGTGCCATGATGGCCGCTTTCGTGTCGGACGCTTCGCCGGTGAACGCTGCCTTCCAGAGTGCGTTATCGAAAGACCTAACACCCGGAGTTATGGTTCGGGGTGCGATTTCTTATGAATGGTCCACTTTGCTACGAATTGAGCGTAATCTGAATAGCAACAGATACGTCCGTGTAGTGCTCCGGTTGAAGTCGCTCCTTTCCTTCAAAGCATCCCTGAAGCTATTTTTCAGCAGGATAATGCATGCCCACATGTTTCAAAGACTGTTTGAGACTTCTGTTCAGCCCGACACATGCAACTTCTTACTTGCCCTGCTTATTCGCCGAATAGGTCGCCTATTGAGCACGCGTGGGATTTAGTTTTTCGGCGTCTCGCTAGTGATCCGCGTCCTGCAGCTTCAAAATACGAAATTTTCTGCGCATACAGGCAACACAGAATTCTCTTCCACAAGCAAACATTCAAAATCTGTTTGACTCCATGCTACGTCGTATAGCAACTCTTATTGCAGCGAGAGGTGGCTACACTAAATACGGACACTTAATATTGTTTTTTTTCTTTGAAAATTTCGTCATTTATTCATACTAATACAAGTCGTTTGTGTATTAAATTGCATTTAATTCTGATGATTCCTTCATGGTGTTGCATTTCTTACAAACAGCAGTTTATGAAGAAGTATTCCAAGTTTAATATTAAGAGTAAGCGATAAGACAATGCGTTGTTGTGAGCGTTTTAAGTTTAATATAATACGAAGCAAAATACATTAATGGATATTTGCCAAATATTTCTTTTTCTTTAAATACAACGAAGAGCAGAACCAAGTGATTGAAATAATGACCACTCCTTTCTTTTGCAATAAAACAATAAAAACCACCGGTCATGTATTAAAAATACTGATTAAATTCACGCATTACTTTGACTGACTGAGTATAACTATTAATTTGTTTTATTTCTTAATTTTACAACCATATAAAGTAGTTATTCTTATTATCATTATAATAATCTGTAAAGAAAAAAAAGAAATTTTTGATTTGTAAAAATATATGCTCTGCAGAGTTCATAAGTGTTCTTTTATATATAATTTCTCATACGTATAATTTCATCTTTTCCATCACGTAGAGGTAGAAACGCAATTAAGTGTGACACTTAAGAAACTCTATAACCTGCTCATTCCATTATCAACTCTATGCAATGCAGAAAGGAAATAATACAGAGTCTGATAAGATGATAACACAGTTCTCGACCATAACCTGCTCATTACATTATCAACTCTATGCAATGCAGAAAGGAAATAATACAGAGTCTGATAAGATGATAACACAATTCTCGACCATAACCTGCTCATTACATTATCAACTCTATGCAATGCAGAAAGGAAATAATACAGAGTCTGATAAGATGATAACACAGTTCTCGACCATAACCTGCTCATTACATTATCAACTCTATGCAATGCAGAAAGGAAATAATACAGAGTCTGATAAGTTCTCGACCATTTGTATACTGTATATTAAGTAATCAAAGTAAGTACGGCAGAGTCACACTATTATTCAAGACATAAGAAAAGTTACAAAATATGTAGCATCCAAGAATAAAATAAAATAAAATAAAAGGACATATTCAATAACGATGTCTTTAACGACAATTTTATGACAGAGTACATATATTACATTTGACTGAATAGTAAACACATAAAATTCAGTTGACTACACTAAGTTATTGTCATAAATCGAAATCAATTATAATATATTGTCCATTATTCGGTAAAAATATGTAATTTAAACAAAAAGTAATCACTTGTATTCAGATTATTAAAAGGAACAAAAAAAAATGTGAATGTCTCCAATTAACTAAGAATACGAAAGTATATTACATTATAAAACTGCAATAAAATATCTACAGAGCGAGTAAAAGTAATTTTCTTTCAAGATGTTTCATTAATTTTCTTGAGCGTTAGATACTTAAACTTTTTAATTCTTCACTTAATTAAGCTGTAATACGTAACACAAGAAACTCTTAAATTGAAACAGAGTTTAAAAATCAACAAATGTAAGAAAAAAAAAGACGTTTTTCGATAATGAAAGCCTTTACATTATTATTATTCGGAAGGTTTACCAGGCACAATTATACACAAACATACTTTTAATTATCTTAGCTGTATTAAACTACGTTGAAAACGAGTAAGTATTGGCCATATTACACTAGAGAAAATTTTATTATGATAATCTGTAAATTGAAAATAGAAAAGAAGTGAAACAAAAGATATAAAAATGGTTAGATTAGAAATTATAAGCAAATCTGCCATTTTAATTGATTCCTGTAAAAGAAATAAACTTTTAATTATAAATGATTCGCGTTTAATATTCAAATTGATGCGCGTTTGATGGATTGTTAAGTAACTTGTGAAGGTCTCCTTGGACCTCACTTTGAGAACGAGAATAAATAGGAGTCATGTAGGAACCAGAAGCCATTTCTATAAACAACTTTCTTTATTTGGTTATCTTATCCAAATAGAATCAAAGACTTATTAACAAATATGTTTAACTAGTATTATGAGGTTTTAAAGATAATATCCTTTAAATTAACTTAATTAATTAATGATCCAATTAATTAATTTTTAAATAACGATCACGCAAAGATTACCACGATAAGAGATCCCAGAATTATATTTAATAATGTTCCTATTGAACATTTATCTTTAATCTCACTCTTAAAACTTTAATGAGACTTTAATTATAAATCAATAATTACCAACGGAATCTCAACTCCTCTTGAGAGTAAATTATCTCCAACAAGAAATCTTCAATTTAACTTCACTATATCTTTCTGCTTCAATCTCTATCTCCTACTGCTCTAACTTTACTATTTCGTTTGACTTAAATACTTTATCTAATCTGCATATAACAAGGAATCCTGTCCGCTTTTTGGAGTTGATTGGAAATAGGTAGGGAATTAAATTTCCCTAAAAAGGTCGACTCAGAAGGTTAGTGATAAAGTTCCGTATAGATTTGTCACAAACTCCATTTCAAAATAACACGAATGCTATTGGCAACCTCGTAAATTTGAAGCACAGTTAATTGACAAAGGCTATAGCTTTGTACACTAATGTCCAAAATTAAGGTCACAAACACAAAATCTTTGAAAACTGATGAACAATGCACTGTGTTTCCACTAAATTTGTCACATAGACGTATTACAATGTGAGAAAGAATATAACGACATAACCATATGAAAAATATTTTAATTTTGAATTAAGGTACAAGGCATATCAAAAAGTGTGAAATAATGAATTAAAGGTTTATCATTTAAATCGAGAAAAATGTGTCTAACATGGAGTGTGACCACCGTGCACCTGTATACGAGTCTCACAACGAGATTCCTTTCTGCTTAGGAGGGTGTCAATAACAGTTTGCGACAAAGCGCATGCTACCAATGGCATGACTTGCTACCCTTAGAAATCACTCTTCCTACACCATGTTCAATAGGACTCCTGCAGGCCCAATCCATATCCTTGATGAAATTCCTTAACACTGTGAGCTGCGCATTATCGTCCATAAAAATGTAGTCCAGAAGAATCTCACATCCCTACAGCGCTTTGCTTTCACTTGACCCGCATCGAAGACGTACGACTGCTCGACATTATGCTGTTCCACCATCAAGACACCACCGCTTGAGACTCACCACTTGAAGCCTGCCAACGGTTCTTCATCAATAAGAGTCCCCTACACGATTACGAGAAGTCATTCTCACTGCAGACAAGCTAACGGGTTGGTTTGAATGCAATATTTATAAAACTGCAGGCAAAACTCCCATCTTCTTATATGGTCTCAATCCAATAGCTCCGCAAAAACTAACGTTAAACAACTTTTTTCCTAAGCTGAAGGTTGATATTGAAAATATATATCAGAAAATGTAAAATTTAAATTCTATCAGTTTTACTGGAGACAATTTCTAATTAGGTCAAAAACATGTTTGTGACCTTAAATTTGGACAAAATTGTACTCCACTTGCTAAACTTCTACACCAAACCAAGTGAAGACTTTAATTCTAGAAAAAAATAATTAGCATCAGACTCATAAGATAATGAATCTGTAGCAGTACTAGGACTCGGCAGAAACCCTCGTGACTAACCACAGACATAATCAAACCTATTCGAAAGAATAATCGTCTGAATGATACAAAATATTCAAAATGCAACATTGCAAACATATTTCAAGAATCATTTTACAGCTTAAAATAGCTATCATAAATACAGTCGGAGAAAATATTTCTTTTGAAAAATGTAACTCTAAAGGGAGCACAGCATAATAAACATGCATATACGATACCAAAAAATAGCCCTATTCTTGCACTGATACTCTGTTGAAATCCCCTTCAATGAACAGATTTTCAGTGTAGAAAGAGAAGCAAAATTTGCTCTGACGCATGCTTAAAATATTTCCCCCAGAAAGGGGGCCCGGAGGCAAAACAGTGGCGAAACCAATAAAGCGTCCTTCTTTTGCGCAATAAATTTCCGCCGAGCGTCACCTCAGCTTCCTGAAGAGTCGCAATTATACGCTATAAATGTCAATCTCACGACAGTAGAATGGCTTTTAAATGGAGGACGCAGAACATCGACATTTCGGAGTTCTGAGGGTGCTTTGGTTCGAGTTACATCGAAATGAGTTGTTGGCACAAGAAACGAGTAAAATGAAGAGAAGGACATCCTAGATGATATTTTATTTTCCATGTTTTCACAGATCATGGTATTTAAAGATATTACTTATGCTTTATATATTTATTTCTGCATCTATGCATAATTATTAATATTATATTATAATTCTAATTTAAAACAATGAGTAAGAAAATATCAAGCAAGGCAATACATGTTAGAGTCCAATGACCACAGAAATATATCAGCAAAACCTTAGGTTTAAAACTAAGAGAACAGGGTCTCTTATGGAATGAACCTTTATTTGCCATATATTACTGTGATTAAGAAAAACTTGAGAAGTAAAAAAAGAAATAGTGCTATATATATATATATATATATATATATATATATATATATATATATATATATATATATATATATATATATATATATATATATATATATATATATATATATATATATATATATATATAGGAAATTTCCACATGAGCATTCTTTAGAGGGCGCTGTCAAGGCAGGAGTTAATGAAGGAGAGAAGGAGTCAACCAGGAGTTAATGAAGGAGAGAAGATTCAGCGAGCGGACTCTAGACGCGGAGGTCGATGATCCGGGGCTGAGGAAAGAGCGACGAGAACGGTGGCCGAGTAGGGACCAACCACCCGTTGTTCACGTGAGAGACGCGTAGGTCACTCTCAACACCCATGTACCTGAGACTATCGTGAAGATTGGAATTCAGCGAGCGAACTCTAGACGCGGAGGTCGATGATCCGGGGCTGAGGAAAAAGCGACGAGAACGGTGGCCGAGTAGGGACGCACCACCCGTTGTTCACGACAGAGACGCGTAGGTCACTCTCAACACTATCATGCAGGTTAAGTGTCAGCAGTTGTACTGGAACTGCCGTTAAGAGCCAGAGGTGCTTAATCGAATTGTAAATACCTTATTATATGTGTTAAACGTCTGTCGTAGTGATTAGAACTGTATATTTTGTCCAGCATTAAACGTTAGTTTAGCAAATAACGAGTGTGATCATTGAATAACCCTAGAACTGTACCATAATACCATATATATATATATATATATATATATACATACATACTATATATATATATATATATATATATATATATATATATATATATATATATATATATAAACATATATATATATAGACCAACGTTAGAACTTTAAGATTTAATACGCAATCAGTCATGTTGGGTTTTTCAGTGGTTTCCAAAGACTCAACCATGAGTTCGCAATTATAACTGCCTGTCAAGCTGCACAAAGTTGGCATCACTGCTAAAGGCTCAAAAGGGAACTACGTCATTGTGTTATCGGGTTAATACACTAACACTTATTTGTTATTTGGACCCTGTTTGAAATTCATTAGAAACGTGTTTCATTTCATGTTTTAATTTTACAGTCCCAGGAAAGCTGTCATTGTTAAACAAATTCTTTATCTTATTATTTTAGATGCCTAATTGTTATTACTCTAAATATATGATTACGAACATAAACAAAATAAAAGTTGCCATAGATTTAGAATATTTATAAGATAGGAAAAAATGAAGAAAAAAAATAAATCTATGCAATATGTATAATATATATATATATATATATATATATATATATATATATATATATATATATATATATATATATATATATGTGTGTGTGTGTGTGTGTGGTGCCGACCGCTATTTACAAACCACTCTACTCCTCATGCTCACGAACGCACTGAGTGTTTTGGTAGCCTGCCAGTCGTTAGACGCTCGACGTGGCGGGAGCCGACGAAATGAGAACCAGGTACGACGCTATTGAAGGAAGACGTATACATGGACCAGATGACGGAAAGCAAAGACGCCATTTGCATGGATTAAGACGTTTTAGAGACGATAACACTTCGCGTGTTAATGATGAACTGTGTATTGTATATAGCATGTAAAAGTAAGTACAAGTAATTAAATCTAGATTTAGTCATAAACGAAATGCCATTCCTGACCAGCGCCCCACATATATATACATATATATACCTTGGTTCTTTTTAATGTATCCATTTTCTATAAATGTACGTTAGAGAATTTGAAATTCAGTCAGTATCAATCGATTAAAATTCCCGTTACTTTGAAATTAAAGGGACACTTTACCCCAAAAAAACATCAAACTTTCCAACTTTTTTCATTGTTTCATTTTAATTGTGCTACTTTTCAAAATATGTGTAAAGGTTTTGCAGCTCTAGTTACATTATCGTTTTAATTTTTTAACAGTATGTTGAGGAGAAAAATGAATCTAGAACACGTGAAGTCTGAATTTGGCTCTCATTTATTTTAGTGACTTTTAAAACTTCAAATTGCTTTTTCTCGGATTTTTATTTTTCATTATGATCATATTATTTAAAATACTGAGGCTTTTTTACATTGGTGCTAATTTGATATCGTGGGGCTGCTCGCCAAGTTCTTGTTTACGTTCGCCAAGATGGGCGTTAAAATTACGATATGGATATCTTGATATTTTAATCGTCAGGCAATGTGTTTGCCATGGGGATATACTACAGTTAATTTGTATTGATCTTTTTTCCTTGATACCCCAATTAATTTCAGATGATTTTAATTCGAAATTTAAGATAATTTAACCATTTACATTGCATTTGTTCTTCAAGTCAGCTGTTTCAGCCTTCGGTTGCATTTCGTGCTATTTTCGAAAATGGTTATTTCTAACATTGGTGAGTACCAGGATATTTTTTTAAAAAAACTATGAAGCCTGTGCTTTTAATTATTGCTGCAGATCTCGCAATCAAAATTTATTTTAATTTCAAATAATGCCTTTTTAAAAGTTCCTTGTCCGATGCAACTCATTACATAAACTAGCAAATTTTGGAATATTGCAAATTATCACAGAACTTTTTACTTTATATTCCTTATTAATTTTAATATAATTTATGTAATTATTTTATTTATAATATAATATAAAATAAAATTATCATTATATGTAATAATCATATAATATTCCTTGCTTATAATTATTTTTAATTATTTATAATTATTATGTTATATGAATATCCTTATATATATATAGATATATGTAAGGATAATTAAATTAGATTAAAAATTTAAATTCCCTATCCAGCACTAAACTCATATTTTTCATTTGATCTTCAAGTATCAAACTAATCACCCATTTATTTCTTCCGAACATATTGCCTAGCCAATAAACATGTCTAATTCTAGATTTTTATATTTAATAGCCCTATATGTCAGCATTAACTTTCAAGTACACTCATAAAATCCGCGATACTTACCGCATCTGTATTTTAAGTGGTAACCCACTTAGATTTTCAAGGTGGCGTGTATTTTTCCTCTCTGCTCTTAGCGTCAGAATATGTCTAACTTTCATCAAATATCGATCCTTTTTAAAAATTCAGTCTGATTCTGGCTTCAAAACATGTCATATATATATATATATATATATATATATATATATATATATATATATATATATATATATATATAACTTGTATTATATATTACAATGTTAGTATTATTATTATATCAGATTACATAAAGATTATATATAATAATATAATAATTACTATTAAATCATATCATAATATTATTACTATATACTGCATAATATTAGTAGTAGTAAATATAATTTTTATTGTATTATATTGATACACACACACACTCATTATCAATTGATCTTGGCTATTTTCAATATATTCCTATGTTCTTCATTTGAAATATATTTCGGTATTTCAAAACAGTTCTTTAAAATTATTTTCCTGACAATTTGTTACCGCTGGGCCGCCATTTTGAATTCTATTCCAGCAACAAAAGCGCTGCTTGGCGTGATTCCTCAATAGTGCCAAGCAGCGCTTATTGCGTAGCCTCTCACGATATCAAATTAGTTTCTTTAATTAGTTATATACAATTTTTTATATTAGTTTCCAATATAAAGTTCTGGAACTGTTTCTGGTGTTTTTGTATAATATGCTTGATAATTATGTGCTTGGAATAAGGAATTATGTGAGAAACCATTCTTTTTAAGATATCATCGAAGTTAGATATAGTTCTAATTCTATGTCTTTTATAGTGTCCGATCCGAAAAAAAATTGCACGAATAAAACTATTATTCGTAGTGACAATCGCATGCGCAGAATTTTGAGAATATTGGGGAAAAAATGTTGGAAAGTATTTAAATGTATAGTAGTGGGAATTTAAAAATATTGATACAGTTTAAAAAATTTTAAAAAATAATAATAGTTTGTTATGAAAGGTTTTTTCCCCTGAAATATATATATTTCATAAATGTTCAAATAGGGCAAATGTAAGCAATCTCATATAAACATATAAAAAAGAGTTGTGCACCTTATCGCCTTAAATCTCATAAAAAAATCAAATGTATGGTTAAATAAAGGCTATTTTTTTTTACTTATATATAAGAAGTAAATTTTGTGTTTTTAAATTCGGAAGTACGCCACTTTTCTCAGCACTCGACAGCAATGCAAATTCTTTAGAATTTTATTCAAAGAATAAAAACCGCAATAGCTCCATTGCGTTTTTTCAGACTCAAAAGTCAAGAAAAAAATACCTCGACTAGTATAATTTTTTTTCTTTGACTGACGCTAATGAATTTTCAAGTAGGAGTTAGAATTAAAAGCTTTCAGACAAATGACGAAACAGTCTGAGACTAAAAGGAGTTTTTTTTCAAAAAAAGAATAAATAAGTAAATATAAATAACTCTTTTACAGACGTAAATTAAGTTAACTATTTTTGATAAGTAATGTACTTTTAAAATAAACGATGAATACTTTTAATATGCAAATGTATATTTTTAACTAAATAACATTATTTTAAAGTAGTAGCTTTTAATGTTAACAAAATGAAATAAATATTATTCAAGACAAATCTCATTCAAATAAAAAGTAACGATATGTAAATATAGAATTTAGAAATGAATAATAATCATGTTACTTATAGATGAATATGATTATGATCATGTGCTGATATAAGACTAATGCCGAGCTGCCTAAAAAACATTTGTTTTATTCGGGTGAGAAAGACAAGAATGTTTTCTGGTAAGAGGGCTGTGATCAACCCTACAGCACCTACTCCAGAACTTTGACAGATTGGAAAATATTTTGTGAGTAAAGAAGGAAGTCAATTAGTAGGAGTCCGGGAATCACTAAAATTCATAGATATCCATAAAGATTTACGCTTGGTTACGTTTTTTGAGTCATATGAATGGAATATATGTTTATATATGTTTTCCAAATAAATAAGTATTAGTAATAAAATTGGCAATTTTGTAAAACTAACCCATCTTTTGGATCCAATAATTTAACAGCGTAACTTACTCTGTGGTTGAAGAGTGATCGCTCGATTTCCGTGACGCGCTCTCAGGCACAGTGGACTGGTTAATATTCATCAACGAAAATGAATGCAAAATAACAATATCTTAAACCAGCTGACCCACCCGTTTCACGCCGCAGAGATATAGCTGTGGCACGCGAAGACTTAATGAAACATTTTTTAAAAAATTGAAAAAACAATAAATAACATTCTTTTTTTAAATTTTATAGCAATGCAGACAAAAAAAATTTCTTGAAAACTTAATTGCCCAATGAGTGCTTTTTACTCCAGAATGAAGATTGGATATGAAAATTAGCTCTTCTTACCAATATTATGGGACATTTAAATAATTTTACAAGCAAAAATTGCATTTATTCTATTCTATTTGGGAACAAACTTGCTTTTTTTGTCTCAGTTTTAGAGCCTAAAACCTAAATTTGTATTTTTTCTGATTTATTTCATTATTTTTAAGTATTCACTACTTAGGCGTGCATAAAAATGTACTTCTATTTATTTAAAAAATTCAACACTAAGCTTATAAGTAAAACTTTTTCAATTTTTCATACTTTTTTTATGAAGAAAAAGTTGGTAGCAGCACGCACGATTTTTTTTCATCAGATTGTAGCACTCTTGCCAAAAAGGTTGAATCCCCCCCCCCTAGTCTTAAACATACATTCACTGAAATGTTTTTCTTTTGTTGGGTAGTGGATTATTAATTAAATAATGAAGGTGTTAAAAATAAACAAAATGTGGTAATTTCGGGGGGGGATTGGGTTTTTTTGGTGTAACAATTATTTATTAATTTATGTTAGGTTGCACAAAGATAACGCATATCATTAACAAAAATAATGGGTAAAGTCCACAGTGGTGGTTTTCATGGCGACCCACACCTCACCTCATCTCGCTTTGTTTAAGATGAGTGGTCGTTTCTGCTATTCTACAGCTATTATGACAAGCGTGGTTAGAATAATATGTCAATGTAGGTACCATTCAAACAGAATTTTCATGAAAAAATTAAGTTTTATTATTTATAATTATTTCTAATTAAATTAAAAACAACATCGAAACTTATAATTTCATTTTCAAAGCTAAGAAGAATTTCACTAGTATATTATGATAAACTCTTAAACATTTTGCCAGCGTATTGACACCTTTCCCGTGTTAATAAATATAAAGCTAAAAACACTATAGTAAAAAATCCTAATATTTAATAATGGCACAAGTAGATTTTCTTTAACAAAATGCTACATGATAAAGTAAATGAAAAAAAAATTACCTACCTTTCCCGTGTTAATAAATATAAAGCTAAAAACACTACAGTAAAAAATCCTAATATTTAATAATGGCACAAGTAGATTTTCTTTAACAAAATGCTACATGATAAAGTAAATGAAAAAAAAATTAACGTTGTTTACTTGCGCTAAAAATGAAATGCAGCATGTATAAAAGATTGCCGTGCCCATGTATTATTCATAATTTTATGTATACTTTCTTTCGTAGGGTTCCTTAATAACTGTAACCAGCACGAATCCATTCATGAATGCATAAACAAGCTTTTTAAGGCACACTCAATCCCCAGGGAAAGTTTTTTTGTTTAATGGAAGACAGTAGCGCACACAGGAATTTTTCAAGGGGGTCCGGAGTCGAAAGTTCATGATTCTTGTATCATGCTCCTTTTGATTTTGTCGATTTTCGGGAACAAAACACAGTAAAAACTAATTATTGAATAACTAATTAGCATTAATTAATAAAATTAATCATTAATAAATATTTAATTAAATTTTACGTACTATATACTTAGAATTATAATCAATCGGAAAAAAACCAAGGGATTTGGGGGGTCCGGAGCCCCCTTATGTGCGCCACTGATGGAAGGGGGAAAATCGCACTGGGTATATATATAATATTGTTATATACTCTGAAAAAATTAGATTTCTAAATACAGATAATGAAACTATTCCACGGTGTTTCGAAACTACAATTTTTTGATGATTAAAATATAAATAAATGACAGGGTTTTTTTTTCTCAGTAGAAAAAGAAATATGCTTAAATTAGCAATATTATTTTAGATGCTTTTAAGAGAGTTCTTTTTTTCCCCATTATTCTACGTTTGTCCTACGGGTGTTCTTTTTTTTTTATCTAGATACCAACGAAATAAATTTGGAATTCTTTTCAAATACGCGAATGGATAAATATAAATACAAAAGCATCCCTCAGGAACTGTTTTATATTCCTTTTGAATGTCTGGATTCTTCTAAAAAAGATTTTAAGTATTAAAAAAAAATCGATACAACTATTTATTTTTTGATTTTTAAAATCTTTTCTCACAAAGATGTTAAAACATTAATTACGGAACAAAACACCCCTCGTACCTTCGATCGTTTCCAAAAAGAGGAAAAAAAATCAAAAAATAAAATCAAAATCAAAAATAAAAATATATTTTTTATTTATATATATTAAATCAAAAATATATTTCGAATACATTCATGAAACAAGATTAATATTTTCTCAAGCATTTCTCTCATGACCAACATTTTCTTAATAGCAATAATTTTTTTTCACGCTTACTACTTTAACAGTTAAATGAAATTCGTACAGTAAGGCAAAACCAGTTTAAATTCAGTTATCGTAAAATCTGGTGAATATATAACACGCTTCTATAGTTTCAAGTTGCATTTTTTTAAATTTTGAGGTATATTTACCGTATATAATGTGCACCCTCTCCTTTTTACGAAGAAACCTGAAATGTACGTATGCAATGCTTTATGTTTTGAAGTCCTTTTTCGAGCTACCATTCCAAGTTTTTGAAAAAATACAGAATATTACAACTCTTTAATTTCATATAAGGTATGCCATTTCTTCTAAATAAACAGTATTTCGATCTATGTAGAGGTCTAATTCTTTTTTCATTTTTAAAGCTATCATTTTTGTATCGGTCGTAACCGATTATTTTTTTTGTGTTCAAAGTGCGACAGATTTCATGATGCTTCCCTTTTATCTGATTCCATTTCGATACAGATGTGAAATCCACTCATCCAGAGTGTTCCAGATAGACTCGATACACAAAACAACACTCTCAATGTTTAATCGTATTCATGACTCACACGTAGCCTATCAAAAAATGTCCCCCACACACACAATTCATTTTTTTTTTCTTTCCTTCACAGAAACTCAGGCTAATAGCTGAGCTCAGCTATTTTCTCTTTCGGAAGCCACGCAAGCAATTAGACTACACCATTTATCAACTCAGAATTTGAACGTCTGGGGGTAAAAAGGGTGCCTTTTTGAAAAGTTTCTCAAAACCGCCAGCATGCGTGCTGGTCAGTGGAAGTGCACGAATTTTTAAAAGCAGATAAACTTTTCTTTTCTCCCAGTGCCCCTTTCCCTTCCTTTCTTCTCGGGTTGGCATGGCAACCAAATGTTTGATGATCTAATGCTCCAGCAGCAACAGTAACTCATTCCTTGATTTTCACCACTACATGGAACTTATCTTAATAACAGAGGAAATTCGTCATCCTTCCTACAGTCAGAGAAAGATTGTTACGATTCCCTTTTCTGCTTTTTTCATGCGTCATTGCCTTCACACACCGAGCAAAATGATGAAAAGTTGTCTTTTGTGTTATAGAGATCTTAAGAGAATCCTCATCAATATTAAATGAATCAAAAAATTTAAAAAAAAAACAGCTTAAATTGTAAACTAATATTAATTTTGTGTATTGGTAAGTTCCCCTTAGAGGTTTCTGATTTCGAATTTGTCACGAATTCGATGATTTTCGTTTTTGGAGTACATGCTTCAAACTAAACAATTCAAGATTTAATGAAATTCTATATTTTTGAAGTAAAGCGTTCCTAATAGTTAGGTTAATTTTTAAATAAAGTATAAAACTTTAATTAAAATATGTTATAAGAGAAATGTCCTTCAAAATTTTGTTCATGATAATAATATAATTTGCCTTAGGATACAAACACGTTTCATGTTATATTTAATAAGGTAATAATGGAAAGTCAAAAGGTACAATATAACAGAGGAATCAGTTCGTAAACTAATTTAAACATTCTGAACAGTTGAAAAAAGTTATTCATTCAAAACTTGCCTTATAATTACTGGATTTTTTTCCGATAATTTTTTGTATAAGGCTTAAACCTTACAATCTACATTTTGATGGAGTTTTATATCCTTTTAGGTAGTCATTGATAAAAAAGTTGGAAAAATTTTAAACTCATAAAAGTTAAATTCAAAATATTTTTAGAAACATTAACTCATATATAACTGTTTTAGCATTGCGAAGTGGCCTCAGGGATGTTAATTTTGTCTCGAGGGGTGAAAATATAAGCAATTTTCAAACAGGTATAACTAATTATAATAATTAAGAATAAATAATTAAATAATTAGTTATTATACAGGTATAATAAATTAAATAATTAGAATCTCTTACACATTATTTACAAAGTATTATGGCTTCAAAAAATTACAAAATGTTTGAAATATAATCATAATTTTAAAAATTATAAGCATTTAAAAATAAGAAATAATTTTGTAATAAACATTAAGTAATTTTAGCGTTACGCACGCTACTTTCAAAAATATTAGCCTCCGATGTATAAAACTCTATAAAATTATAAAATGTATCATATTCTTTAAGCCCTACATTATTTAAGAATAATATATCTCTTGCATTTCAAAGTATTTGAAAAATATTGAAATTTTTTTAAAAAAATTTGAAGATGTAATTTTTTTATTTTTTAAAAACTAAATGTAATAAGGATACATTTGACCTCGTAAATCAACTTATAGCTAGTAAATAAAGCTACTATTTTAGAAAATAGCATGCGCAACATAAAACTTAATTAATATTTCTTATAGAAATGTTTCTTCTTTTCATATGCTTATAATTTTTAAAATTATGATTATATTTTAAACTTTTTACACTTTTCTGAAGCCCCATGCCTTTGTAAATAATTTATAAAAGATTCGAGTAATTTAATTTTAATTTTGAAGAGTTATATGTATTTGAATATTGTTTTTATTTGCAGCCCTCTAGAGAAAGTTAACACCCCTGAAACACCTTTTAACTTGAAATGATGTAAAAAGAATGTGTGACTTTTAGAAAAGTGGTTTTGTATATAAATACATGTATATTTATTAAATAACATTTACAATTGTATAATTGTATTCGATTAGAATGATAATGTTTTAGTTTTTTATGTATACATATGCAGTAATTTTTTACTACTAATAATCATGATAGATTTAGAATAAATGAATGTCGCACATTTTAGCATTTTGCTTTAGAACACAAGACACCAATTGATTTTAAAACCTTATCGAGCTAAGCAACCCCAGTTAGTAATATACATTTTATAATGTAGGACAGGGATCGACAACGTATGGCACGCGGTACAATACTTAGTGGCACTCTGCCCTACTTTACAAGTCTGTCAATTTTTGAGTGGCTAGAAGTTCGTAAATTTATAATGAAATGCATTTTGACAAACATCTTCAGAATTATGGACATTTACGAGATTACAAAAAAATATGAAAGATAACATTAAAGATAAATTTTATAGCTATTTTGTAAGTTATTAAGTGCCATTGCTGAAGAGATTCAAATGCTTGAAGAGAGAAAATTGCATGGATCTGCTTTTCACTTTTGGTTCTCGTAGCTAAGTAAAATAATCTTCCTCATATGAAAAATATTTCAAGTCCACACAAAGAAATTGTTAAACAGCTGAATGCTCAAAATCATGTCCTATTGAAAGTCACTCATTATACCCCTGATTTTGCAATATAAAAGTAGAGCGTGCAAGCACCAGATTCAAGTAACATCTTCTTTTTTTTATTCAACTATAATGAAAGGAAATACTTATATTTTACGTTGTCTATTTCTTATATATATATATATATATATATATATATATATATATATATATATATATATATATATATATATATACACTGGTGTGCAAAAATTAAGGACGAGACGGTTTTTTCAATATAACTTTGTACAAAAGCTTTCCAAATCAACATATTTAATATCGTAAGATCCCCAATACGTAAGGACATGTGTAATGTAAGCAACACTTAATAAAAGAGAAATCAGAGGGATAAAAAGAAGCTTGATTGAAAAAGTAGCATGGAGCGCAATGCGACTGAAGGCCGAAACATCCCTGTGATGGGTGTCCAGCAAGAAACATCCGGTCTTTAGTAGGGGATATGATCTCCCCTGACTGCTAGGCAGGTTTCACAGCGTCTGCCCATGCTGAGAATGAGGGTGTCAATGAGTTGTTCAGGCATTGCTGCCCATTCGTCTTGCAGCACCAATCAAAGCTCCCGAATCGTTACTAGTGGTAAGGTACGAGCTGCCAAGCGTCTGCCTAGAAAATCCCATACATGCTCGATGGGATTGAGATCCGGAGATCGTGCCGGCCAATCCGTACGTTCAATATCCTCACTCTCTAAGAACTGTTCGGCAGCTACTGTGCGATGACATGGTGCATTGTCGTCCATGAAAAGGAACTGCAGACCCATAGCGCCTCTAAAAAGACGCACATATGGAAGAAGAATCTCGTTACAATAACGGGTCCCATTGACTGAACCTGCGTCGAAGATGTGAAGGTCTGTACGACTACCAAGCATGATGCCTCCCCAAACGAGAACACCGTGACCTCCATACCTGTCCCTTTCAATGATGTTCGAGGGATGATTGCGGCTTCCCCGCTCTCTCCAGATGAGTATGCGATGAGAATCGCTACTCAAACTGAATCTGCTCTCATCTGTAAAGAGTACTCGTCCCTATTCATTGTCTCTCCAATTCCGGTGTTCCCGGCACCACAGAGAACGCCTTCTCCGATGGGCAGGCGTTAAAGGTACACACCGTACAGGGCGTCGTGCAAACAGACCACCACCGTGCAGTCTTCTGGCCACGGTAAAACGCGATATCGGTCGTCCAGTCGCCTGTGTCGTGTGTCTAGCGATTTCTCCCGCTGTCTGCCGCCTGTTTCTTCTGGCCTGTAAGACAATGTACCAGTCATCTGCGGGTGTGGTTCCTCGTGGACGACCACTACTGAGCCCCCGGATAGCTGTTCCTGTAGTTTGAAATTGTCTCCAAAGTCGTGAAAGGATGCTGTGAGCAATTCCGAAATCTGCAGCCACACTTGTCACACTGCGGCCTTCCTCCAACTTCCCAATGATTCGACCTCGGGTAAAAGCATCCAGATGTCGTCTAACAGATTGATTATTCGCCATTTCTCGCTGAGGCAGCAACTCGGTGTGATTTTAACTGCTATACGACGTGCAATCTCTTTGCCAGAAATACTGATCTTACACCGACCACATGCTTTATACTACTCAGACACTCCCCCATTACGTCTACCTGCATATCTGCGCATGTGCTACCGTACATCACCTTACTTAATCTCCTGATTGGTCTTTCTGTCCGCTCTGCCTCTTCGTTCAGCTGATATGCTAATTTTTCGACTTCGTCCTTAATTTTTGCACACCAGTGTATATATATATATGTGTGTGTGTGTAAGTTGAAAAATACATAATACATATACAATTTTAATTTTTTTATTTTTGTTAAAGAAATTGTTTTAAATTCTGCAGCGTAATTTTATGTTAAAAAATATCTTTAAATGATGCAAAATTATTATATAATAAAGGCGTAAATATCTAAATCAGTGTTTCTCAAACTGTGGGGCGCGCCCCCTGGGGGGGGGAGCGATAACCCTACGAGGGGGACGCGAGCATATCGGAAATATAAGATTTAAAAAATAATTAATTTACTGGAATGAATTAAAACAAAATACTTTCAGACATAATAAAAAAATGCACTTTTACTCTGATATAATTTATAGGCACGCGATATTAAGTCATCAAAAATAAAAACTCCTTCAATACCTAATTAGCTATCTTTGATCCTATAATTAAATAAAAAACTTATTTGATTTGCTGTAATCACATGATGAGAGATTCTTTTACTACGCTTTCTTTTTAAGCCTAACATACAACTCTTTCAGAGAAAAAACGGATCCCAGAATCGAAGAAATTTAGGAACATAAAAAATTCATCACTGTCATTATTTTTGAAGTACTGCACATTATAGATGTAACCTGTACGACCTTCTAAGTTATCGGTACAGTAGGTTATGACCCTTCTCTTACGTGTTTGTTTCTCATTTAGGGAAGTTGTAAATAATGTGTTTCTCTGTTGTGCTTTTTTCCATGAAAAAAATGTTTTACACAACTTTTTTTAGCAGTAACATACATATTATCATAATGAATACAATTTTTATCCGGAAGTGGTCGCACGGGACACACAGATTACGAAATCGTTAATTCTGGCAAAACTGTTTATTTGTTACCAAAGAAAAATTGAAAAGTTCTTGAAAGTAGGTAAGTAAACTTTCTCTTAGTTAAATTATTCACTGGAATCACGATTTGTATCGTGCACGATAAAATAATTATAAAAAAAAGGATTGGGGTGACTCAATAACCCCGCTCGACCGTATCGTGTGCACGTCTGCTCCCGGGTTAAAACATGTTGAAGTCTTTTCGCTTTAAATATTAAAAATGATACAACTATTCTTCATAGGAAATTTATATTATTGTTCATTATTTAACATCAATTATAAATGCTAATTCTGTGAGGCTTAAAATTACAATTCGCTTAAAACTGATTATTATTTGAGCAACCATTTTAAAAAGATCATTTTACATTTTTGTAAACATTGTCGAGCACTTGGCTTTGCTCTCCTTACAGTTCAGCTATTATATCAATAATGTTTTATTTTCTTATAAATGAACTCGGGCAAAGAGCGGGCACTTCATCCGGTATACTTTTAATGCATCAGTGCTGCACAGAGTATTTTATAACTAATTACTTAATACTAAATTAAGAACAAGTTTAATAAGTATTAACGACTTCCATGGGCTTCTCTTGCAAAGTAAAGTTTTTATAAGGAATGCTTATGATTAGAAATTGACCCTCTGAATTATTTTACTATATTTAGCAGATATGTATATTTTGTCTTCTAAGCAGCCACCAGATTTTGTAATATGCTCAATTTAAAAATTAGAGAAATAAAAATTAACATAATGATTATCCTATTATTTTATTTATTTATTTTTGCTTAAAAGTAGTATACAAAATGTAATACTTATGTTACTAATTTGTATGGTTTATTATTAAGATCGCCTATGTTAGTTTTAGCGTCAAAGTTTATCATGATTGCATTCAGTACATTATTAATGTATAAGGGGGGCGCGATAAAAATTGTGATGGAAAAGGGGGGCGCCAGTATTGAAAGTTTGAGAAGCACTGATCTAAATAATTGACCTCTACTCTGTAATTCTGAATGCATTATCACGGGAATCGAATGGTTTCAAAAATGTGTCCTGTTGGTTTGATACGTCACAGTTAAAAGGTGAGGGAGGAGGACAGATGGTGCGCGTCATCAAGCTGCTTTGATCGCGTTGCTTTACGTTACAATCCTCAGATTGGTTTGAATTGACGTCGCACTCTGAAGCAACTCGAGACGTTGCCATTTTAAATCACTGTCACGTGACGTCTTCCACGCGACAGATTTAACGTGCGTCAGCACCTCTACACAGCGATTGCTCAATGATTCAAAGTCGCCAGTCACGAGTTCGAGACAATGAGCACTCGGCAACTGAGGCTACAGATTCATTTTCGAAATGGATTCTAAATTAGAAAAATAAAGCATGGACCTAATATTTCAAAACTACAACCCTAGGCTATTATTTTATAACCAGTGTATAAGGAAAATTGAAAGTTATAAATTGATAAAATCACTGCCTTTTAAAAATAACCTTCTGCAGTAAATAAAAAACTAATTATTGAATATTTAAAAACTATTCGAAGGATTAAAAAAAATTGAATGTGCTTAAAATTGACGCACGTATCAACATAAAGCTTGTAACTAGAGTTGCATAATAGTTAAGTTTATATATATATAAAACTAGAATAATCGTATAGTTAAAATCCTATAAATTCAGGCACACTCCCAGTTGTCTCACAAATTCAGACAATGCGCTGCCACTTTTCAAGAAAAGCGGAAAATTGTCTGTTGTCCCACTAATCCTCCTTCCTCAATGAGGAAGGAGAGTTCTCGATCGATGCGCCACCTGACGTTTTTCCCAACACTCATCCAGAAAGAACAATCAATTCCGAGATATATTGGAAAGACTTTCAAAATAAAAAGACTGTCCTCAAACCTTACTGTAGGGCAATGATTACAGTTTAAATTCTTAAGTTTGCAATCATTAATTATCGCCTGTAAAAATACTGGGCACTAAACTAGATTTATAATTATATATATATATATATATATATATATATATATATATATATATATATATATATATATATATATATATATATATATATATATATATTCATATATAAATTTTTTGTGTGGGTTCAAGTGGATTCGAGAATGGTTTAGATTAACAATTCGGTCCAATATCGCAATTAGTTAGAAGCATAGTAATTAAAAACATTAAAAATATTCTGCTCAATATTCACCTGCATTATTGTAACAACGATATTGTTATAAAAATGATGCAAGTTGGCGTCAAAAATCGATTTTCAGCCAAACTGGCCAAACCGGGTCTTTATTGTTACAAAAATGCAAAGGAATCATGCTTTTTAGCGTTTTTAATTAACATCTTTTCAAATAATCTTTATATATGTAATTCTTCTGTGTGTATGTGACTAACTCTTCCTAAACGGCTGGGTCGATTTTGAAGACATTTTTTTTTTGGTTTACAGTGGATTCGAAAATGATTTAGATTCACAATTCAGTCCAGTAACGCAATTAGTTCAAAAGATATTAATTAAAAACCTTAAGACACATAATTGTTTTACTCCTGTGTGTGTGTGTACTATTTATTCTGCTAATGCACGGCAATGGAAAAAAAAGAAAGAAAAGGGGAAAATTTTTCGATAATTTCGCCGTTTTTAAAATTGCAATTTAATTTTTCTATCAAAACAGACAAAAAATTATTACAGTATCAGAAAGATTATTCATTTCGCCTCGAGACACGGCATATATCTTTATATATAAAAATCTTCTGTGCGTGTGTTTGTCACTAAACTCCTAAATGGCTGGACCGATTTCGATGAAATTTTTTGTGTGAGTTCAAGTAAATTCGAGAATGGTTTAGATTCACAATTCGGTCCGATATCGCAATTAGTTAAAAAGATATTAATTAAAAACATTAAAAAATACAACTCAACATTCACCTGCATTGTTGTAACAACGCTATTGTTATAAACAAGTATTATAAAAAAATTTTTTAATCAATTCCTACTTTGATCAACCAAGAAAAAATTTATTTTAGCTACTTTTTATTAAATAGTTGCAATTAATATAGATATGTATATACATATGACAGAATCAAAACATTAAGTGGTAAAATTTCCTTTCAACTGAATGCTTTATTTAACACATGAGAAAAAAAACTTTTCAAATTTAGACATAAGTCGCCAAAAGGGTCGCTAAGTTGCCAATGTGGCTGTATTTGTAATTTTTTGAATAATTAGTTATAATCAATTAGTTTTTATTAATTATAATTAAATTATTGTATTGTCATCCAAAATAATCACGTACATTACATTTCAGCTCAATTGAGCGCTTAAAAATGTATTTTATTAACGATTGAAAATTCCACCAAGATAAGTAAATAAATAAGTAAACAAACAAATAAAATATATAGAGATCGTGAACTTATAGTAGAAATTGAAAAAGACGCAAGTTGGCGTCGAAATTTGATTTTCAGCCAAACCCGGTCTTTATTGTTACGAAAATGCAGACGATTCACGCTTTTTAGCGTTTTTAATTAATATCTTTTCAAACAATCTTTATATATGTAATTCTTCTGTGCGTGTGTATGTAACTGAACTCCTCCTAAACAGCTGGACCGATTTTGATGAAAGTTTTTGTCTGTTCCAGTGGACTCGAGAATGGTTTAGATTTATAATTCGGCTTAGAAATGTTTATTTAATTAATTTTTTAATTATAAATTGTTGATCTTGGAATGTTTTACATTGGATCCGTCAGGCTGCGCTAAGATCGCAGTATCAAATATTCAAAAATCTTTTACTATAATTCAAGTTGGTCCCAATAGTTGGTGCTGTAATCATTTCAGAAAAATATTTTGTCACTTCGTATTATTATTTTGTTGAAATAAATTTTTTGTAGAATAAAGTCTTGAGTCATATGTGGCAAGAGTTGCTGACATTTTTTTAATTTCGTGTTAAAACTGGCGCCCACACCCGTAGCCAAAGAACTACGACCCCGTAGAAACAGAAACCGCCGCTGTGACGAAACGCCGCAGAAAAATGAAAATTTAACCGGCT
Organism: Trichonephila clavipes; assembly: GCA_019973935.1. NCBI lineage: Eukaryota > Metazoa > Arthropoda > Arachnida > Araneae > Nephilidae > Trichonephila > Trichonephila clavipes. The sequence continues at coordinate 312,671 of BMAU01018415.1, forward strand.
ACTGTCCCGGAAAGAAAAATTACTGGTATTGCGTTGCAATCCTTCTAAAGCAAGAGAAAATCCCTGGAAATCGAGAGAAAAGTGAATCATCCTGACTTCACTTGTCTGAAAAAAAGAAAAAAAAAGAACATCTATTTCCTGTTAAAAGTTTTTGCAATAGTGTTTTGTGCATTTTTCATATACAAGTGATAGCAATTCTCTCTCTCTCTGCTACAGTGTGTTAGTGCTAGGGATAATTTTATTATTTTATTTCATTGATTTTTTTGGTATTCTTATGCAATGATAATTCTTAATTTTGCTGTATATTAATTTATTTCTTGTGAGATAACGTTTCCTGATTAATATTTTGTGAATTGCACATTAATAATTACTATTTTGTTTGATATTTTACTGATTTCCTATTGAATTTAGGTAGCATTACATACCTGATTATTTTAGTTTTGTTTAGTATTTTCATTGCATTGAATTTTTGTATCATTACAACTGATGATTCCTAAATTTTCCTTATATTATTTTATTATTTGAATTAATGTTCCTTGTTGGTATTTTTTGAATATGTTATTAATTTATTTGCCTATTTTAATTGTATTTTCAAGTGCATAATAATTTATAAGATTTTAAAGCTAGCCATATTTTAAAGTGTATCTGTAAGAGCTTTGGTGGACAATAAGGCCTGGACCTTAGTTATTTATTTTATTTATTTGCAGCTCTTAAATTTCTCAGTCATGCCATTTCTGGGAAAAGGGAAAAAAGCTGATCCCATTAAGCTTGCTATTGAGTTAGGTGAATATGAGTCAAATGGGGAAGAGCTAAAAATAATTGAATTAAGGACAAAAATTTTAACAAATCATGCTTATAAGGAAGACCCTGAATTTGTGAAATGTATCTTTGAGGGAATCGTATCAAATAGGATAGACGAGGAAAACAAACAAAAAGAGCAAACACTGCGTGAATTTGAGTTGCAGAAAATACGACTGCAAAATGAGACTCAAAGAGTCGTAGGTCCACAAACCCTACCCCAAACAAAAATTGAATTAAAAAAATTGCTACCAACATTCAATCCTGAAGTTGATAACATGGACCTGTTCCTCACCTTATTCGAACGGCAAATGAAGCTATTAGATCTTGGTGAAGATCTGTGGGTACCCTATCTCATTGGCGCCCTACCTAGTGATGTAACCTCCCTTATTGCTCGTGAACCTGAGGAAAAATGCACAAATTACTCCCACATTCGAGGAATGCTTCTGCAACGGTTCAAATTAACCGCAGAAAAATTCCGGGAGCTGTTTTCACGTCACAGAAAACGCCCAAATGGGACGTGGAAGGATTATTATTTTGAAATCCGAGCATATTTTGAAGGTTGGCTCAATGAGCTTAAAATCGATTCATTTGACGGATAGAAGAATTTGATGATTGCCGATCAAATGAAAAAGAGATGCTCTCCAGAATGTAAGGAACATTACCTGGATATCTGGGAAGAACTTATCTCCCCAGAAATGTTAGCAGATAAGCTGGAAGCTTTTGACAACATCCGACGTTCCCTACCCAGTGGACCTAGGAGACACGTGAAGGCAAGTGAAACCGTAAATGATGGAAGACAAGTATCAATCAGGAAACCTGAACGCCCTCCCAAAAGAGAATATTCCCATCAGGTACCAAATGAGAGATCCCCTCTCAGATGCTATGGCTGTGGGAAACAAGGAGTGATAAAATCTAGGTGCCCCACCTGCAACCTCAACGCCTCACAAAGAACAGACGTAACAACCAATCACATCAATGCTTACACAGCTCAGACCAGAAGCTCTCGATTGACCCTAATCGACATAACTTTCTGCGGAATAAAAAGAAGTGTATGTGCAGACACAGAATCTTCACATTCAATTGCTGGGGAAAGGATGCTCCAGATATTTAAGCATAAGGGACTCCTTTTCCAGGAAACCACATTAGCAATGAGCTTAAAAGATGGTCAACAGACCACAGGTGAGGTCCTCACAACCCAAGTAATGGTAGAAATTGAGGGGAGATCAGTCTTGACCAAATTCATAATTCTCCCAAAAGCAAAGAGAAATAGAACACTTCTGGGACCAGATTTCCATAGTACTGCTGGTTTGGTTCTAGATGTGAAGAATACTTGTTGGTACTTCTGGGACAATCTTACCCACAAGTATCCATTTGGTGAAGAATTGGACACCCCGTCCATAGTTGAGAAGATGTCCAGCAACACTTGCCAATTAAGAGAAGGGGCAGGTGAAACTTAACCTCCTGTGTGTGTGTTGAAATCCATCCAAAATGTCGGGGGAGAAGCAACAGATATCTTGGAGCACCACATTAACACGGGAAATAGTCCTCCTATCTCTGTACCCCCATACAGAATGTCTCCTGTGAAGAAGGAAATATTGAGAAAGGAAATTGAGGACCTTCACGAAAAAGATATAATTGAAGAATGTGAATCTCCTTACGGAGCCCCTGTTATACTGATTTCAAAGCCAAACAACCAGTTTCGCCTGTGTATCGACTACCGGAAGTTGAATGAAGTCACGGTCTCTGATACTTACCCACTTCCACGAATGGATGATTTACTGCAGGAGGCAAAACATACTGCATACATCTCCACCATTGATTTAAAGTCTGGTTACCACCAAGTGAATGTTAATCCTGCTGATAGGGACAAAACCGCTTTTGTTTGTCCATTTGGAACCTACCGGTTCAAAAGGATGCCCTTCGGACTTAAGAATGCACCCGCAACTTTTCAGAGACTGATGGATATTTTCCGAAGAGGGTTACCTGTACTTGCATACCTAGATGACATTATAATTATGTCCCCTACATTCGAACAGCATCTATCAGACTTGGAGGCTTTTTTAAGCGCTTTATGGATATCAAGTTACGAGCAAACAGGGAGAAGTGCCAATTTTCCTGCTCACGTGTTAAATACCCGGGCCTATGGATTACACCCCAAGGAATAGAAGTCGATCATGAGAAGACTTCAGCTATTTTAAGGATTCCACCTCCTAAAAATGTGAAACAACTGCAGTCTTTCCTGCAAACCTGCTCATGGTACCGAAAATTTATAGCCAATTTTTCTGAGATTGCCCGACCCTTGAGCAACCTAACTAAGAAAAAGGCTCTCTGGAAATGGTCAGAGGAAGAAGAGAAAGCATTTCAGACCTTGAAGCAATGTTCGGTGTCTCCACTAATTTTCAAGCAAGCAGACTTCTCTAAACCTTTCCTGATAAGAACTGATGCCAGTAAATATGCTCTAAGAGCAGTCCTCCTACAAGGAGAAGACAAAGAAGAACACCCAGTTGAATTTGCTAGTAGGTTGTTAAACCCAGCTGAAAGAAACTACTCAATCACTGAACGAGAAGCTCTAGCTGTGGTTTGGGTCCTCAACAAGTTTATTGGCTACATTGATGGGGCAAGCATCATTGTAGCATCTGACCACCAACCCTTAAGGTGGCTCATGAAACTGAAATCTCCTACTGGAAGACTAGCCCGTTGGGCTCTGCAATTGCAATCTTTCAATCTCAACATGGAGTACATCCCCGGAAAGAGTAATGTGGTTACAGATATGCTATCTCGTCCTGCGTGTCATGAAGAAAATGAACTGTGTGAGGTCTGCACTGTAGCCATTGATGTCCCATCCAGGTCTCCCAAGGAGATACGTGATGAACAAATGAAGGATGAGGAACTGGTCAAAATTATTTCTTGCCTCGAAGATCCTGACAAGAATATTAATTATGTCAATTGGGTCGAACGAGGTTATTTAATGAATCAGGATGTCCTATTCAGATATGCTCCAGACTCCGAGAGTGAAGAAGCCCAGTTAGTGATACCTAGCCATGAAAGAACTTTGAACCTCAAAAACCATCATGATGCCCCAATGGCTGGTCATTATGGCGCCGAAGGCACCTATACTCGAATAGCAAAGAACTATTATGGGACTGGTATGAGGAAATACGTAACTGATTATGTAAAGAACTGTCCTGACTGCATTAAATACAGAGCTTCAGATCAGAAGCGTTCTGGGCTATTACAGACACCTGTGCGAGCCCAACGTTTTGAAACCTTGGCCATTGATCTCTTCGGGCCCCTACCTGAGAGTAAAGATGGCAAAAGATGGATCCTCATCATTGAGGATTGTACCACCAAGTGGGTCAAACTGTTTGCACTACCCAATGCCACAGCTAAAGAATGTGCCATTACCTTGATTGAAGAGGTTCTACTGAGGTATGGCATTCCTCGCCGCCTTATCAGTGACAATGGAACCCAGTTTGTGTCAGCAGTGATGCAACAAATATGCTACCTACTAAACATCCATCAATCCCTGATCCCTGTATACCATCCACAAGCTAACCCAGTTGAACGAAAGAATAGGGATCTGAAACCACGGCTTGCAATTCTCGTCCAAGACAAGCATGACTGTTGGTCAGAGAAGCTACCCTACATCCGATTTGCTCTCAACACAGCCAAATGCGAAACGACAGGACAGACGACAGCCTTTCTGAATTTTGGTAGAGAGTTACGCACTCCAAGTGAAGTTGTTAATGATATCCGAGTCGTCCTCCAGAACGATAATTTTATGCCAGAGATAACTCCCTATCTCAAGAAATTTGCTAAGTTTTCCACTCAGATTAGAGAGGTGGTTGAAGAGCAACAGGATAGTAGGAAGTTTTACGCAGATAAAAAGAGAAAAGCTGCTCCAACATATCAACCTGGAGAACATGTCTTTGTAGCATCACATCCGCTGAGCAACGCTGCGCAAGGAAAAAGTGCAAAACTAATGTCACGCAGAGACGGTCTCTACGTAATTTTAACACAAAGATCACCATCATCTTACGAGATTGCTAGTCTTGATAATCCGGGGGAACCTCTTGGTATTTACCACACCTCTGCTTTAACTCCTTGTAATAATGACAAAGTAAAACCCCTTATTCCTCTTCGTAAACGTGGCCGTCCACCAAAGGTCCCACAGACTCCTGGTTCCTCGTCGGGACGCCGTCGAAACCAGAGAGGAAGGATGTAACAAATGGTAATTCTTTATTTCTCTCGTGCTTTATATTAATGCTCTCGCGCGCGCGTGCTTTTATTTATAAAAATTAACTGTAATTTTAATTATGGAAAGTTCTGGAACTTTCGATGGCAATAGATAAGGAGATGGAATATTGAGTTTTTTGTAGAATAAAGTCTTGAGTCATATGTGGCAAGAGTTGCTGACATTTTTTTTATTTTCGTGTTAAAAAACAAGTTTAAGTTTTATTCACACAGTCTTTACATTTCACTTCGCTCATAGTATACACAGACTCACACGCTATCGATTGATTGAATTGTGATAACCGTACATGTAATGACGTTAGACATTGTAATAACTTTTTAATACAAATTTTACTCAAAACGGTCCAGATTTTGTTAAAGCTTATTCATAAAAATTTGAAATTTTTGAATTTAAGATGTGTGTACAGGACAACGTCTGTCGGGCCCTCTAGTCTTTTATATATAATTCTTCTGTGCGCGTGTAGGTGACTAACTCCTCCTAAGCTATTGGACCCATTTGGATGATATTTTTTGTTCAAGTTCATTCGAGAATGATTTAGATTCCCAATTCGGTCTGATATCGCAATGAGTTAAAAACGCGGCAAAATTGTGCGAGCTAGCGCGATGGTTCATAAAAAAATCGTGGGCAATATTCTTGAGGCCAACTTCAAGGTGAAGTTGTGCTTCTGCCACAGTTCCCAATGATTCTTTCAGACTCACTATACCCCTCAAGGATTAACCAAAAACATTGTACATTCAATGGCATTATGATAAATTTATTTTTCATGCATTAAAAAAATATACCTGTTATGAAAATAGCTCGAGTTTTATCTTTTATCCTTTAATCAAAACAAGTAGAAGTTTCTATTCAGAATAGGTTCTATATTCAACTTAGTTCATAGTAAATGCATATTCACACGTAATCGATAGGTTGAATTGTAGTAACTGTACATGTGATGATGACAGGTATTGTAATAACTAACTTTCTTTATAAAAAATTTCATCAAAATGGTCCAGATTGTTACAAATTATTCAAAAAGGTTTGTAATTTTCGGATTTAAGACGTGTATACAGGAAAACGTCTGTCGGGACCGCTATATATATATATATATATATATATATATATATATATATATATATATATATATATATATATATAAAAGAAATATCCTACACATATATTGAAATAGACAAATTCCAAAATTCAGACAAAAATTGTTTCTTTATCACTATTTCTGAATGTTTATCCAAACTATATTTGGGGGAGGGGTCACTATTAGACTGAATACATAAATATAAACCTTTTTATTTGAAGAAATTAATACAATTTTTTATGTATAGAATTGTTTTAATTATTTCGAAAAAATAATTTGAAAAACTGTATTAACTTTATTTATTTTATTCCGTGTACATGTTCAAAATTTTTCTTTTGATTTATTAAACTTCATTTGTTAATATTACATATTATAATACCAAATGTTATACGATTTCTGTTTTTTAAATACTATTTTAATAATAAAAAAAAGTTGCAATCTTTTTAAAGCTATAGTCTATTTATATAAGTATCCGTTGAAGAATACACATAGGATAGAAAAAAAATAAATATAAAAGGAAATATATATATATATACTAGCTGGTATACTCGTTCTTCGCACGGTTGAACTGAAAAATCAAACAACACAGATTGAAGGATAAAGAAGTTTTTAAGGAGTTAATTTTACAAGAAATTGCAAATTAAACAAAAAAAGCTTTTTGCATATCTCAGCTGAACAAAAAAAAACACCTTTGTTAGATTTTAAGTCTGTAGATCTAATAGCTGATAAAAAGGATTTTTTTTATTTAAAACTCCACGTAACACTCTTGAGGGTCGATTTTTGAAAATACCTCTCTAAGCTGATATCTGCACAGCAAATGTAACACATTGTTAAAAGTTTTGTGTAATGAACGCTTAAAATAGTGTAAAAAATTTATATCTGAAAGTGTGATACATTAATATTATTTTCTGTTGTATTTATTTTATGTTAAAATTGTAATATTCACAAGCAATACCGTTTCTTAAATTATAATGGCGATTCAATGAAAAAATAGCGAAATGTTGACGATAGAGTCAAGTTGGCAAATCTTGGGCTACTTTCATAGCTCGAGCTTTTTTAGAGCTTTGCAAGACCCACCATGTAGGGAAGCGATGCACGTTAATGCTTTATCTACCGTATTATAATTTACTGCAGTTTTTTTCATGCAATATTTTTTTGGACCACTACATTGAAAATTAAGGGATATACATAAACAAAACACTCCACTGGAAAATTTAATCCGTTAGAGCTAATAAATTAATTAAAGATATTCCACTTTAAAACTAATTATGTACACCGCTCACTTAAAATAAATTACCAAATCGGTTACTAAGGTCTTCGTTAACATACTAAAACATAAGACACTTAAATTTTGATATTAACTATTTTTTCGGGACAAAAATGATAATCTTTGCAATCCGCTGAAAACGCAACATCTGCTACAAAACTATTATCCTTTCCCGCTAAAATACTCATCATAGAACCCGTGCTGCCATATATCTTAGAAGAGTGGATTTCAAAGAATATTCCTGCTAAGTATTGGTACAATATTTCTGCTAAGTTGGTGTGGTGTGGTAGTTAGGAGAAGGGGGTGCCAGCTCAGGTGTCATCCACGTCACTTGACCATGGTTCAAAATTACGTAGTCCGTCACCAAAAGCCCTCGTGTAGCTGAACAGTGCGACGTTAGTATTCAGTCACTCACTCCAAAAAATATAGTACAGTAGTTATAATTATTTTTTTCTTAAAAATGCAATATCTGTCTATTCAATTAAAATTATAGCTTTATAATTAACTACTAACCGCAAACAAATTTTGAAAATTTGTCCAAATGATGTAGTGTGAAAGAGAAAGTTTATTTATTTTAAGTACAAGAAGCGATAAAAGTATTTATTTTGAAAAAAGATCAATTTCTTACTAACATATGTGCAAAATAAAATCATAAAAACATATTCAAATAAAGAGAGATTTATAACAACCTCTCCCTTCAAAACTTAGTTTTATTCTGAAATTAAAAAAAATTAGGGATTACTCTGATTACAGTAATAGATTACAAGCGAGCGCCTTGCGTAGCCAAAACAAATAGGGTTTTTTTCACAAATAAAAGATAGATATATGCTGCCGGGGGCTTTTTTTGTAGCGCACGCCAGAATTGCTTGCAGATGGCAGAATTTTTTCCTACTTACTTGACAAATATCGTTATATTGTGGACACTTCACACAATATCTTTATAAATTATATCCAATGCTATAAATTATACTAATGTGTTATTCTGGTGTGTAAGCTATATTACTGTAAAGTTTCATTAAAATCCATTCAGTTTTTTTTTTTGCATGAAAGACGATCAAACATCCAAACAATTTTTCGCATTTATATCATAAATCAAGATATCCAAAATTTGACTTTTTTTAAGGTAACATTTCATTTTAATATACTAATTGTACGAAATTATATTTTATATTTTTAATTTTGTATTTTATTTATGAACACGTGTATCTAAAATTATTACATGAATTTCAAACATGAATTTTTTTGAGAGTTGATAAATAAACAGCCAATCTTGACGTAAAAAAAAAAAACTATAGACTCTTTCCCAACCAAAAGAATTTTTTTATGTCTAATCTCGAGTTGTTAAATGTTCCATTTAAACGTATCTTTAGAAAAGTTATGTTTTATTCAAACGGATAGAAATTTGAGTGAATCCTCACATCACAGAAACCACTTATCATTACTCATATAATTTCTGATGTTCATTCGACACTTTTATAAATAAATGTGTAAATTTTTTTTTTAAAAAAATTAGTAATGTCAATTTTTAACAACTATTGTCAGTTGTAGTTCAATACGATTTATCATGCAATATGCATTCTATCAGTCCAATCAATATGAACCTTTCTCTAATATGATGGGTAATTTTCTTCCGTTTTTGAAAACAAAAGCTTGGCTTGGTTTCGAGGTATTGATTAATCGACGGTTTTATGGACCAGTTCACTTTTGGCGTGTAATCGCCATTTTACATTGGCCCAATGAAGAAATTATTAGGAACCAATGGGAACGCGGCACCCATTGATTTGTTAGCATCCAATTTTGTTCATAGCAGAAGAAGTTAATTTGTCTATGTTCTCTCTATTCCACCCACTTCGACTCGATGTTATTGCCTTAATATTTACAAAACGCTCTCTGGGGGAAAATATTTTACGGCAAGCGTTTAGAGGGTTACATGCGGCCCTCTAAAAAGTTTTTTTGTGTGAAAGAAAATTCGCTTTGACCGAGGTTTCTTTCCCATGCGCAACTGAAAAGATTCGTCCCGTGCGGCCAACCAGCATCCATAAATCGGGTCTTCAGCCAAACCAATTGTATAAAATAATCCTGATGGTCTTAGAAAGTACAACCATTTCACGAGTTGTTTATATACTTGTTTCTTTAAATAAAAAATATCTTTAATCAATACAGTTGTTTGTAAAACTATATAATACGTGCGTGTTTATTATATAAAATTAAATTTATTACAAATAAATTTATTTTATAAATTATGTAGCACTAAAAAACTACATATATGTTACCGTTAAAGTGTATAATTCAATTATTTCATAGAATAACCAGATGTATCATGAAGTAACCAGACAAGTCAGTTAAAGTATATAATGGATGAAAATTTTCCTACTTTGCCTAGTTATTCTATAAAATAACTATTGATGGACTGTTAAAGAGGGAAATAAACAATTTCAAAGTTATTTTATAAATTAATTTATCCTCAATAGCTGTCGAAAAATACATTTGTCCCTGTGTGGATAATTAATTGATAAATAATGAGAAAAAGCAGATGACATAATTTCTTATTGATAACATTAGTTAAACATAAATTTAAATAAAAAAAGAATATGTTTTGCATCTGTTACGGGCACAATTTTTATTACTTCTTGAACTTAAAGGATATCACAATGCTCGAGTAACCAATAGTCACGTTTTCTGCGCTGTTTTAGCACTTACTACTTTTGCTGTCAAAGAATAGTTAGTCACGAGTCAGTGCAGCTCTCTTTTCCCTAGTCTCGTGCTTATTTAATAAAGATTCAATGTACGGGTGGGTATCTCCTTCCTGCGGAAACCATTGCTTGAAAGCAAGTCGCAAATGTATTGGTTAATAATGCAGAATAGAAAATGCGCCGTCCAAATGGAACGAACGCACGCGCGTCATTTCAAAGCAGCTGTAACGTCACATTAACAACGGAGAAGAATTAAAAAGAGAGGGCTGAATATATTTTTATTAATTAGCTTTTCACTGTAAAACGCGTGCTCAGTTGGAGGGTGTATACTTTGAGCAAAGTGTATCTTTTATGTCAGCATACGCATTTTTGATCTTTGTTTAAAAAGTGATAGAACTTTCTAGAATACCTTATTTTACTAAAAATTATGACTGCGTGGCTTGGGAGGTGACATGAAAAAGCATTCAATAATTCCAAGAAAATTTCTGCGTTAGAGCTATGTTCCCTTCCACGTAAATTCAAGGGACATTACTCCAGAGAATAAGCCTTCGGATAATTTCTAACTACGCTTCAAAATCATTGTCCTGGGAAGTTAAATGTACATGGTTTCGGGATAGTAATATGGAAATTGTCTTAGAGAATGCTTAAAACGTTGCTCGAGAAAATGTTAGAGCAACTGGGTACAGAGGCGCACCGCGCTTAACTGCCCAAGAAATATTACTTGCATTAATATTTCAGTAACATTATTTCTCTGAACGCTCAACAGGATACAGATTCAGGGTTGCATACAAAACGTATTTGGAGAAGGAACTCCTTGAAGTAAATGCGTTCTGTAGTATGCGCGCCTTTTAGGAACACTGAATGTTTGGAAATGATTATTTTCGAAATTGCAGAAACGCTTATGTGCACAAAGGGTGGTTACGAAATGAAAAACATATTTGAGGAGTAGTTTTTCATACTATTGATTAGATAAAACGAATTCCCCCTTGAAAATTTTTAGATAGGGACTTAACCCATTCAAAATGTTTCCACTAAATTTCTATGGGAAGCGTGATATCCCTATGTTAATAATTAGTGCAGCATTGTTGACATTATTTCGATGTTATTCAAAGAAAACCAACTATCATTAACATGATAACCATTAGTAGAAGAATTAGTTATTACAAAATAATGCAAGAAGTATTGAAATCATACTCCATATATATATATATATATAAAATATGTAATATATATATATATATATATATGTATATATATGTATATATATATATATGTATATATATAAAATATGTAATATATATATATATATATATATATATATATATATATGTGTGTGTGTATGTGTATAAAAGGATAAGGCAGAATTATTTATGAAAATTATAAAATATTATCTGAATATTTCTACCAATTATATGGAAACCCTTCCATGCACTACTTAACTTTATTATTTTGCAGTAAACTTAGATGATATTTGAGCCGTTTATTTTAAAAGTGGCAAAACTCACTTTTTTTAAAAAATAAAGTTAATGATAACATTAATTACAGTTTAACGGTATGATTAGCTTTAAAAAAATTGCTATCGATTTATTGAGAACTATGGAGGTTTTGTTCGCGAGACAAGTTCTGATAGTTAATAAATTAATATTTTTAATCATATTAAAATGCAAACCCTTAAATATCTCGATTTCAAAACAAAATGATTTATGCCACTTTCAAAATAAAGGGCTTATTATTTTTATAACGACGAAAGGGGAAAATAGATATCATTCAAAGGTTACATGAATAATTACTTAACAACTTGACATGTTACTGATTTAATGATCCGCCAAAGGACAAAGTAATTTCATTTACACATTTTCCCTATCTTTTTTTTAATTTACGCAACTTTTTAAATGACTCATTTGATGGAATTTATAACGTTAATGTCAGGACACGTCAAGTGGTTAAGTGCCAACTAAAGAATAAAAAAGAAAGGTACGCACCGCTAATTTCATCCACTTGCTTTTGGTGCTGCCGATAGCTCTTTTCGTCTTTTCATCATCGGGAATATCCCCAGAGGGGGCACCCCCTTCCTCTTCCTCGCCAACCGAAGGGCTTCGACTTTCAAATTGAACTTTCTTGCCCTTTTTCGCGGCGCTCTCGCCCTCCTCGGCCGAGACAGTCTCTTTGGGCTCCCGCTGGTCACTTCCGTCTTGTTGGCCCCGATCGCCGTACGATTCCAGGGATCCACCGTCTTGTTTGGCACCGTCATTTGGCACGACAGACTCCATGGAGCCCAAGCTTCCGTATTCCGACTGGGCAATGGAGCTCTGCCGGCTGTCGCTAACGCAGGAGAAGAAGGCGGACTCATTGGACAGGCTGGCTGTAAGAACCCCGGACTCGGTCGAGTCCTCAGGGTGCCTCGGCGGGTTCCGAACCTTGGACACGGTCTGGAACAGGGAGGCAAACTCCTCGGCAGCGATGCTCTTTTTCCGCCTCATCTCCTCCTGTTTTGACTCTTCTGCGAAGGTCACTGTCCGTTCAGGTTGCTCCTCCTCTTCTTCCTCTTCGTGAGGTTCTTCGTAATAATCATCAGGATACTCGGAGGTGTCTTGGTAGTCCTCATCCTCCTGGTACTCACTCTCCCTTCGATCGCGGTACTCTGTTTCACGATATTCCTCGTGATTTTCAGCTTGAGACGCGTAAGGGTCTTCCTCTTCATTGCCGTAAAAGACTTCGTGGTCTTCGTCGGCACTTGTCTGCAGCACTGGATAAGATTCTCTTTGAGGTGGAGGTGGTGGTTCAGGAGGAGCTTCTTCTTGTGAATAGCTGGTGGATGTCAAATCAGCTTGAGGTTCGTCGTAAACGGACAGTTCGCTTTCGCTCTTTACGCTATCTGATCGAGATTTTGATCTGGATCCCAGCTTGAAGCTGTCAAGGGTAGATCCTATGTTGAAGAGGCTGGACACGCTTCCACTCTTCGAGCCACCACCGGAGGTGGGCGCTGTGGATGTCGGTGGTGCGCTGTCTTTCTTCGTCAGTGTAGGCATACTCATCATTTTGTAACCCTTAGACACCTTGCTTGACAGAACACTAAGTATCCCTCCACTTCCAGAAGTAGCGGTATCTTCTGCCACAGTTGTGGCAGAGGTAGACAGTTGCTTCGTTGATTGAGAGATGGTGCCAGAAGAAGTAACTTGCGTCTGGCTTATGATGGCATTTGCAGACGTCACTGGATCAGAGTATTGCCTTTGTCGACGGTGTTTGTTGTTCTTCTGAGGAGAATAACCTTTATGTTGGGGCGATGAAGTAAACCTTTCACTCTTTGCCGCTCTTTCATGTTCTCTAAGAGGTTTCTCTGGTGGAATCATAGACCTCTCTGTTGGTGGTTGACATATGTCTTCATGGTACTGCATGCCTTCATCACCGTAGTAAGTTGTTAGAGGCTGTTGTTCTAACTCTTGTTGATTTGGAAAGTTTTCATAATTTTCTTCCTCACTTTTCGATGGATATTCGTAATTTTGTTGTTGACCTTCAGAAGTATAATCGTAATTCTCTTTCTCGAAAGTTTCCGTGCCAACATACTGACTGCTGTCATATCTATAAGGTTGTTCTTGGTAGTCTTCCGCATACTGAGGTTCACTGTAAGCCTGCGATGTAGCACCGTAAGTAGATCCATATTCCTCTTGCTGCATCTCAAGGTAGTCCTGATGTTGAGGCGTAGAAGCGACAATTTCTTCGCTTTCGTACGTGTACTGGGTACTCGATTGTTGCGATTCATCCCAATTCTGGTTTTGCTCTGAATTCCAATCATAGCTAACATCAGCACTCCCACTAGTTTGGTCAACATACGACGAAGTTGAATTTTGATAATCCACATTGTGTTCAATATAAGTTTCAGCAACATAAGACGGATTATCCGTATTCAAATAATAATTGGAGGAGTAATGTTTGTCAGTTAGAAGCTCTTGATATGTTTGGTCACTTACGTCTTCTACATAATAAGTCTCATTTTGAACTTTATCGTAATTGTACCCTTGCTGACTCTCCGGTGTATACTTAGCAGTATCATTCTGCTCCGGAGATAGCGCAGTGACATTGATATTATCATATTGCGGAGAGTCAGACTCATATGATGCGCTGGACACTTGCGGAGCCACTGTGACTTGCCCAGAATCGTATTGCATAGACGTACTTTGAGGCTCAAATATTTGAGGGGGAAGAGACTCAATTGGTTTTTGCTGTATAGGAGGTTGGTCATAAGGAACAGTCGTTGCAAGCTTTACACCTTGCGTCCTATCGTAAGTTATCTTACCAGACTTGTCAATGTAAGGCTGGGGAAGTTTACGACGCCCCGGGGCTGGGGATGCACTTTTAGTCTGCCTTTGGCCCCTTGGTGGGGGAAATGTGTTGTTACTTCCCTTATTGTAAATGGGTTCAGTCCTAGTCAGCAATTCTGATTTTTTTAATCTGCAAGGCTGATATGGTATCTGGGGCAACTCTTTACCACGTCGGGGTTTACTTTTGTGCACACTATTCCCAGTAATATTTTGTTGCTGAAGTTGTTCTTTTTTAGAAGTTTTCAGCTGACTTTCTGAGAGAGAATCTTCCACCAAAGTTTTACTTTTTTCTGTAGAGTGAACTTCCACCTTTACGGTCTTTTGAGGATCCACAGGACTCATGGGGGATGTTGTGACATCTGACACAACCTCTGCTTTTAACAAAGATTCGGGACTTCGCAATTCACCGTTCCCAGCAGTATCAGATGTCGCGTATTCCGGACTTATTTCTGTCACAGGAGTAAGAGCGTGGCCCTTCTGTCTTTCCTCCACAGTATGACCAATGTAATTAGCATCAGTATAGTCAGATAGCTCACTGATGCTTCGATCCGGTGGAACAGGTGCTCCTGCCCCTTGCGACTGCGAGTAATATCCCATTCCTAAGCTCCTATTAGGACTAGCAACAGACTCGGACCAAGACCCCAAATTCGTATAACTGAGATCATCACTACCTTTGGCACTGGGTACAGAATCTGATGCATATCTTAAACTGTCTGAACTGAGATCTAGGCCGTGGGCATCAGGGACAAGACCCGGCGTTTTGATGAATTCATCGTAACCAGATAGTTTTAACTGGGCTACAATGTCCGGATCAAGTGCACTGGAAGATTCGGCCCCTAAAACATCCCGTTTGCGCAGAGGACTGTTTCTGATGCTGTTTAGTGTCCTGTACACCTCCCTGGTGCCCGCCGTGGAGGTGGTAGCCTTATGCAAATTTGCTGAAAGGCGATCCAATTCCTCAAGATCACGCTCACTGATACAAGGGGAAGCACCTCGGTATCGTTTGTAGTCCGAAGCCGTGAATATTTCACGCCGGGGATACTGTAGAAGGTCTGGATGGAAATATCCGGGACTAGCAGCATCCCACTCTGACGTCTCAGATGCCGTAGAAGGGTCCACATATTTAGAACCTTGGTACTTGGAATCTTCGGAAGTCCCGAACGCGCCGTCACTATCAGACAGATCACTGGAAACTCCATGCTTCATGAGAAGCCTCTCCTTTAGCAGCGCAGCATCACTTGCGGTGCTGAGATATTCCTCAGGATCTTCGCCGCTGTTTTTGATTACAGCCATAAGCTGCGTGATAACGTTCTGCTGCTCGTAAAGCAAAATCTCTAACCTCTCCAGCTTTTCCCACATTTTGACGTATTCCTGTGACAGGAGATCCACCGCCCGCCATGCATACCTGAGTTCCACTTCCAACTCTCCCAATCGCCCTCCCAGGCGATCCATGAAGGCATCCACAGCCTGCTCGACACGACTTCCGTACACATTGCAATAATCAGACGGCGAGACGCTCTTGCTGTTGTTGCGGACAATGTCCATGTTGCGGATCCGCCACTCTGCGTCTCAGCAACAACGGGGATGAGACATTCTCATGTCTTCAGCAACGAGAAAGAAAAATGAGCTGCTATCAGATAAAACATCCCACTCAGAAAAGACGATGGCTTGTTTTGTGCTCTTAAACCATCAATTACAAGTAAAGCAATTCCTATGTAGCTTAAAATAACCAACAGAAATTAAAATAACGTTCCAGATGACACAGATTGATCAGCAAATACACTTTCTATTATTAGTTACACACAAAAGAATCATATTACCAACCTTTGATTTTCAAAGTCTCACCGCCTTTACTCAGATGGAAAGTGGAAAATTTGGATGCCTCGGAGGTCGATTTCAAGTCACAAAATGTACAAATATATTTAAAGTTTTCTAATATCAAAGGAAATTTGATGCCGAAAACAGTAAAGTTCTCCTCGTTCTTTTTTTAATATGATGCAATAAAGATAGAGCAAGTTGTATTGCGGTGTCTTCACTGATTAACACTTTAAGTTCAAGAACCCGCTGTACAAACAGGTATTGCCAAATTCTATTAAATACTGGCAGAAGAGCCTAGTATCGGATTAAAGGATGAAAATACAAAATTCGATATTAAGCAACATTACGTAGAATGAATGAATCTTACTCAGAGCTCAGAATAATACTTTGAAATTTATTAAACATTTAGTGAAGATAGAATGAAGCAAATTTCCCTTCAGACACTTTTGTCTAATTTAACTTCATCTAGATCAGAATTCGATAGAAAGGATAAATGCAAGCGATAAAAAATCTTACATTTTTCTTGAGACACTGAAGAAGAAAAATTGACCTAAATTCCCTCTCTGCCCTCTTCAAAGGAGACTTTCTAAAGTCACAGTAAGTAAAAGAATAGGTGTACTCTATAAAAAATCAGATCTAACTACGAATATCAAATACTATGTATATCACTGCATTTTTAATGGAATAAGCTATTTTAAGAAATAACGTTTAGATTGATTTAAATGGCAATGCTACGAGTCTATGGAGGAGCAAATACATTAAGATCTCCGTAGGCAAACTCGAGAAGAGAACAATCTACTGCCGACGGAAAAAAAGATTTTTTTCTTGAATATTTAAACACCAAGAGATGCAGAAAACCTCTTTTTTCAAAGATATTTTAGGTAATACATGAATAAAATGTCCATGTCAATAAGTTTCAACATTGAAAAAGGTTCCGAGTAGGGTTTCAATTTCGCGATATAAATTTCGCGATGTATCGAATTGAATGCACCGGATCAAGATATTTTTTCATGCAACATTTCAATGAAAATGCAGAAAACTGAGTTAAATTTGTAAAAGTTCATTCGTAAGTGAAAGAGAAACATTTATTATAAATTGTTCCATAAAGTGTAAAGATCTTAGTTTGTATGGAATAAAAACAATATGGCACATACTTAGTGTTCGAAAAAATGTGGATGATTTTAAAGTCCATGATAGTCAGCACTTTTTCAAAAATCAGCTACCCATGAATATATTTTTTTTTCGTAACAATCATCCAAATTTGAAACCACACGTGAATATCATTCCTTCCTACATGCTCCTCCCAAAATATGATTTTAATACCAGCATTGGCAAATCCTTAACTAAGATAAACATATAAAAAAATCCCAAAGAATATGTACTTTTAACTCCTTTTTTATATAAAACGGTAAATATATTTATAGCTTACTTAAACATCAAAATAAAATCAAACAACTCACAATGCAACAAACGCACATTCTACAGAATTGCTTAACCCCCCAAAATTGTACAAGAAAGCAATAAGATGATCCAAGAGTGGTTTCAAAAAAAAATTTGGGGATAAGACCTCTAAATTCGAATTATTCTTTTACGCTGACAGCGCGTTCACAGCACACTTCTGATGAGTCCTTAATTTTTCCCGCCGTACGTTTCAAACTTAAACATGAATCACTTGGCCACGATTTTTTCTCCCGATTCACACACCTCCGAAAGCACTTGGTCACACTGCGTTCGTCACGCAAACGATTTCACAACACCGGGAAAATGATGGTATACACATCCCATGCACTGGTCTAGGTAAGTTGGCCGAGAATTGTGTGTACCGACTTCAAAGCACACTTGAATTAAGAATCACACGTTAATCCAGAGAGGGGGTGGGTCGATTAATCCTTAGCGTAATCCACTCGGAGGAGGCACGGCGGGGGCGAGGCGCTGGGGGTCGCGCCAAGGGCTGCACCGAAGATCGTTTGGCGCATCCTGATGTATCCAGTGGACTCCCGAGGAAGCTCTCCGCTTGCGCCCCAGAAAGGGTCTTCGTGAAATCGACTTGTAGCGGTGGCGCCCCCCTTCCAGGGTAGGCGGGTTCATTGTTAGCGGAGGGGTGGGCGACGGTTATCGATTGGCGGGGCGCTCGGTACCGCCCCACTGACGTAGATGGGCGAGTGACGTAGCGCGCTGTGCGCTCCGGTCCGGGAAATAAAGGGAGAAAAAGACACACAAATACGGGCAATTTAATAATGAAGCGAGGTGCGATAAAAAGAAAGGGGGTGCATGCTTGGTTGGGGGAGGGATTGCACTCAACAAGGGCTCCGCTAATGCAAGTTTTTAAGGTTCAATGGCTCCCGAATACAAAATCTAAATTACACGCAAAGACTAAATATAAATTGGCGCGCTCATCAATAATTATTTGTTTAAAAAATACCGAAATGTCTTTTTGTACATTTATTATTAAAAAAGAAAAAAAAAAAACACTCGGCACATTTGTTTTTTAAAATCGTGTTGTAAATTTCTTTAAAAAAAAGCAAAGATGTAGGAGAGGAAAACTTACGGATTTAAACTATTAATATTTCGGTATACTACTGTTGCGCATTTTAAATATAAAAGTAATTAACAAGATCTTTAGTTTAAATTTATTTTAAAAAGTAGTGTAAATCGATTTTAATATTGATAATTATAAAAAAAAATTCGCATAAAATCGACAACTATTCGACAAAAGTATAAATAAATTGGAAATGTTTTATTGATAGATGCATACGTATGTATCAGACAATGAATTCAAAACGTAAGAACAAAAACTATAATTTAAAAATTCATTATAAAAATCGTAACTTTTCAAAGAGTTCTTGCATCTAAAGATTTTCAAAATGTTAACTTATAAAAGACAGAATTCCATGATTAGTTATTAAAAAATTGTAAAATATTAACGTTTAAAAATTATCAAAACAGAGCTAATAAAATTAATGGAACAAAGAATGAGTTCCGCTAAATGATAACTTTTTAGTTTAAATGTTAGATATACTTCAGATTTAAAATTAAATTCCAAAAATAGTTCATACCCTTTTATAATGAATTTGTATTATAAAATAATACATATTTCATACTATCTGCATAGATTGAAATCGTAATGGATTTATTTATGGTGTTTCGCAATTTCATTTGCACACATTACATGAAAAAAGTAATATAGACTGCAAAAATACTACTATTACTTTAAGACGTTCTTGGACTAATTTAATTATCTTTATTTCTTAATATTCTCCTTCAAATTTTTTAAAAAGAATTTGTTTTTACAATTTCGCAACGAGAGAGAGAAAAGAAAGTCTCATTGCAAACAGAAAAAATAAACTTTTCGTTCGCGCATTCAGAAAAATTTGCACGCATAGTTTTTTGAAATAAAAGCAACTTTTAGATTTCCGTACATATATCTAGTAATTTATTCCCTTTTGGAACTTTGAAGAAAATATATACCTACAGAGAATCCTTTTTATCTTATTCTAGCAAAGAAAATATTCTCGCATAACGTATTCGGAGAGAGTGAGTGAATATTAACGTCGCACTGTTCAGCTACACGAGGGATTTTGGCGACGGACAACGTAATTTTGAACCATGGTCAAGTGACGTGGAAGACACCTGAGCTGGCACCCCCTCTCCTAACTACCACACCAATGGGAGGACGTTTCAGCTCTCGACAGATTTAACGTGCATCGCTGCCCTACACGGCGAGTCTTTGGTGGTATTGTGCTCGAACTCGTGACAAGGCAAGCCACGATCCGATACCTATACCACTCGGCTACCGCGGCCACATAACGTGTTCGGAAATTCAAAGTAAAATTCACAATTTCATTTTAAAATCAGGTAAGATTAAATTGTTCATAAATGTGTTAGAGCAACACATTTATTCTAAATACATCAGCAGTCTAGACTAGAAAGCTTCTTTCAATAACAAGAACTCACGAAAGTCTTGAGAATAATTTCAAATGCGTATTTTGACATTTTTCATGCAAATAACATGAATTGTTTATATTTAAGTAAGCCAAGTTATAATACTTTACTTCATCTATCTATACGTCCAGTCATCTCATAATATACAATACATAGAGCGCGTTTTGAATACAAAATGAACTCCGAATGGTGAGAAATTCAAATCTGAATATTATTCATTTGTGCTAATACAATATGTTTCTCTCGATTCTAAATCATTAAACCAATTACATTGTTACAATGCACTGAAAGACGAAGGTGCGAGATGTTTTCAGCTTTATACAGTTATACATTAGTTCTTGAATTCCACTCATAACGTAATTCAGAGCATGTGATGATAATTTCGTTATCAATGTAAAGTTGAATGAGCGAGAAATTGTGTAGAAATTCGCAAATAACACATGAGGCCATTTAAAAACAAAGCAAATATCGCTAGCCTTTGATTCGAGTTCTGTTGTTGAATAACAACTTATCTGTCAATATGTGGTACGTTTCACAATAAAATAAAAATTCTTGTAATGATCTCCCGGTTGAAATTTTTAATATTTCCCTTCAAAATAAGATGTTGGAGCAGTTTAGTAAGTAAGGTATAATATTAAATCAGCCTGCTTACTTTGCCTTACAATTCCCTAGTTTTAGTTATAGTTTTTGCCCAATTTAACAGAGCACTTTTTTATAAAAACATTCAAATTAAATTAAAAATAATTAGACTCCTTAACAATTTTTAGCGCTTTCTTCTTGTAAAAAAACATGCTTCTTTGTTAAATTAATTTCGAGAATTTTTTTTCGTACACACATACATATTTATTTTTTTCTTTCCTTGCGTTAGAGAAATATTCATATTCATTAAATTCCTTGGGAATTTAAGTAATAACACCTTCAATTTATATCATGACATTCAGTAAAAAGAAGAAAATGTTTTAAAATAATAATGGCGTTCTTTCGGTTTTATTGCAATTATTAATGAAAAACATGTTTATACACTTAAGTATGGAAGTAAATAAAAAATATAATAATATATATAAAGAGAGAGTTACGGCATATATACATGTGAAAACTATGAGTAATTTAAAATGTTATGATGTAAAATTTTTTAAATAATTCACGAATTTTAGTGAAAAAAAATCTTATTTTTAGCTTCTCCAGAGCTTAAGTTCATTGATAAGGACACGTATAGTAATGGGTCGAGAGATTATTCCTTTTTGACAAAGAAAAGCACACATTTTTTTTTCATTTAAAAATAATGAAATAAGTTTTTTTTCTGAGATCGAATCGATAATTCTTTCAACCTAAAAAAAACCTCTATTATTTTACATTCGATTAATTTCACTTTCTTCAAGTTTTAAAATAAGTTATTACGCATTAGGAATAAAATGTCATTTTTTTATTGCTAGTGATTTTAAAGTGACACAATGAAGTGACACCTGTAATATCGTGACAGAGTTTCTATGGCAACCAGAATCCCTCACGCAAACACAAACATTGTAAGTTATTCATTAAGCGATTTGAAAAACTGTCGCTACATGGAACAATATCCTTTTATAACCTGTTAAATAAATCAATAATTTCACATTCACCCAACCTGACTTGTTAGCTAAATAAATTTTTTAAAAATTCTGAAATGTCACCTAAAACAATATCAACTGCTTCTTTATGAATCTTTCACGGAAGTAAAATTGAAATAAACTATTCCCATGCAATGCATAAAATACCTGGAAAAACAGAGAAATTTAAAGATATAAGGAGGTTGCCCAGATAAAAAAGTAGACACATTTAATAAAAAGAGCGATTTTATTGGAAATCGCACTGGAAGCTGTAACACAGGGTCCATTGTTTCGGTCTACGTCTTCACTCTAGAAAGAACGTTGAGAAAGTCCTGCCCAGCTTCCCTCCCTTCGTCGTCCAAATAGAAATCTCTTAAGTAGCCTTAAGGCCCGGATGTCACAGGGTGAGAAATCAGAACTTTGGGTGTTCTACCATTTCCCAATGGGTTTTTTAAAGTTGCCTTGGTTTAATGGCTGACGTGTGAACGGACATTATCATGGAGATCCTATATCATTTGCTACCCTTCTCGAAAACATTAGCTGTTCCCTGACATTGGATCTAAAAAGTGCCACAGATAGCATTCAACTCATCTCCAGCCATCAGAAACGGTCTGATCGGCAGGCTTTCAATTCATTTCCTCTCCCACTAACACTGTTCAATGTTGTGTTCAACGGTGTGCCCTTCCTACCGTTGGGTGGCTCTGCTGTAGATGCTCTCATTCTGACGTCATCGTATATTTGTTTGGGCAGCCCTTATATTATATAATTAAGGTATCCGACTACCCTAAAATCATTATTTTTTTTTCAAAAATTGACAATTTATTTTATGATTTTATTTTATAAACCATCTTATTAGCTTTATAAGCCTACCAAGTTTTTTTATTTCCCATTCACTAGAATAAAAACTACAAGTGTTTTAGTAAAAGCAGATGCCATATCTTTATACAAGATGTCAAACTTTAAAATGCGTTGAACTCGAAATGTGTTTTGTTCGAAAAGCTCAAACGGGGACGCTCAAAATGTTTTTAAAATAATTTGCTGAAATTTCTTGTGTATGTTTTGTATAACAGTAGAAGTGTTTTGACCTCCAGATTTATCAATCCCTGTTTTATTTCAAAATTTGCAGTCCTTTATGTGAATATAATCATTGTTTTTTTAATGCAATTTCGTATAATCACTAAGATAAAGTGCTCTAGTTTTTGTAAAAAATTAAAATATATCTTATCCTGAAGGTAATTTCAAACATGAATAACAAAGTAACACATTAAAATTGAAAAGTTGAGAATTTGTTCATAACATTTTTGTACAGAGCGGGACCCGTTTATATATGTAATTTTTTGTACATTTTCACCAGTTTTTTCCCATTTTAATAATAATAATTTTTTTTCTGTTTTCAATTTTAGGATTTTTTCCTTAAGATATATTAAATAAATCTAAATATCACAAAAAAAATCCTCATATCACTACTTTTTAAAAAAAAGTTGTCGCAAGTACTCAAATACCTTAAACGTATTGAGGAACTCAATTATTGGATCTCTGTTATAATTCTGAATAAATCTTCTTAAATTATGCAAAAAAAAAAAAAAAAAAATTGGTACTGTAATACAATTTTAAATACTTAAGAATACTTTACAGGAATACAACTTGGAGTTTGAAATTTCAAAATACAGACTGTTCTAAAATTGGATTGAATTTTATTGAGAAGCTTGTGTCCCGTTGAGTCTTCTTTCTTGTGGAGATGGAAAGCTCTGATTTGATTCTTCCGAAATGCGGAATCGTTATTTTTTAAATCATGCGTTCAAAGATGAGATGATGAATGTTTAAAAAAAAGTACATAATGAATTTTCATTATTCCGTCTTCCCATGAAAATTTGATATTCAAGAATTTTGCGAGTCTCTAACAATGATGAAAATCCTAACCAAATTGTTATTGATGCAAAAAATCTTTCCCAATGTGCTGTCTAATTTTTGCTTATAAATATGAGAGTTGCTTAAGTTCCAAAATGATTATAATTGTAAGTATAAGATGGTTCAATTGAGTTGAGTCTAGATTCACTCAAAGACCGTTTTGAGGAGTAATATTTTCTGCGTGGATCTCAAATCCCTATGCGGTATGCGTGCCAGGAATGTCAACGATAATTTTTGTGTACTTTAAAATTCGAATAAAACAAATATATATATAGCTCATATAAATAATACTCTAACAAAATATTTATAAGTAATAGGATATCATAAAAATATGTTTAATATAATTTTTTGATATAATTTTAGTTTTATTTAATTTTAGACTATCATTATTCTCGTGATTTTTTTGCTACTAATAGGCTTTCTTAGTCCAAATTTGAACGTGTATTTAGATCCCTGAATTTAGCAATAAGGGTTTATTGTACTTTGATTCGAGCAGGCATCTGAATATTTCCGAATGCTTTTGTTGGTACGAAACCTATTTATTAAAAATGTTTGTGCGCTTCTATCCATTCTATTCCGCGGGAACTGGCTGGGTCCTACGAACAGGATGGCTAGCATCGTCTTAACCTTATTCAATGTTATGTTAATAGCATCTGTCTTTTTTTTTGTCCAAATTTTAAACTCTAGCAATTTTTAAATCTTTTCTATTCAAATTTTTTTGTGATCTCTCATCTACAGCAGTGTTTCTCAAAGTGTGGGGCACGCCCGCCTGGGGGGCGCGAGCATATAAAAAATTTAAAGATTTAAAAAAAATAACCGGAAGGAAAAGTAAAACAAAATACTTTCTTCCATAATAAAAAAAAACACAACAACACTGATATAATTTATGCTTATCATTTGGCGTTTTTCCGTCATCAAATAGCTATCTTTGATCCCAAAACCAAATTAAAGAGAAAAAAAACATTTGTTTAATTTGCTGTATTTCCTCAATGAGAGATTTTTTTATTTTATTTTCTTTTTAAACATCAAATAAGAAAAAACGAAACCCAGAACTGAGAAAAATTCTAAGAAGATAAACAATTCACTTTAACTATTACTGAAATACTGTACATTAGTTGTGGAAAGACAAGGAAGACATGATTCACTTTTCAGCCAGGCAGCACATAATACATTTCCTGATCATTTGATTGACCTTCAAACTTACTGGTATGGTTAGTTCTACATTAGTTCCGTCCCATCTTTTATGTGTTTATTTTTCGCTTAGGAAGATTGTAAATAATAAAGAGTTTTACGATATGTAGAAAAGAATTGATTGATTTGGAGGATTATTTGGCCAAGATTAATTTTATGAGTATTCTCAAACATATAAGACACACATTGTGAAAAACGTCTTTTTTCTGAATACACTGTTAACCCGGGAGCGGTGGCACGGGACACCTGTGATTTCTATTGAAGGAACTTTAAACTGATGAAAGAATGCATATTATTCATGATTGAGAAACACAATAAACGTGAAACAAAAGGAAAATTTTGAAATGCTTCCTAAAGAACACCATCAACTAAAATATGAAGCCATAAGTGCACCACAAGGTTCAGTTCGCCTTGTCAAAAAGACACAAGAAAGAAAAAATTCAAATTGCTATTTGTTGATCACCAAAGGTGTCACGAGTTCAACCCCAGTACCACTAAAAACCCTCCGTGTAGAGGAGAGATGCACGTTAAATCTATCGAGAGCTCAAACCACCTCTTTTTTGGACTGGTGTGGTAGTTAAAAGAGGCCAGATCAAGTATCGTCTTTGTCACTTGACCTTGGTTCAAAATTACGAGGTCCATCTCCAAAAGTCCTCGTGTAGCTGAACAGTTCGACGCTAATATTCACTCACTCGATCATGAAAGCTCATGAAAACTACAATAACTTGAACAAAATATGACAGCTTTGCCAGCAAATAACATTCCTGTAATATTAGTGAAAATCGTCTCTGATTTGCGTCCTTTATTAAGGTCTTGCACTTTTGAATCATTTTAGTTCAGTTTTATTGGATTTTTTTCTCAAATCATCAAAAAAAAGTTGAATAGTCCTTGAAAGCCGGTAAGTATACTTTTTCTTAATTAAATTATTCACTGAAATTTTCCGATTTGTATCGTGTACAGTAATAATAATTATAAACAAATGATTGGGGTGACTGAATCTCCCCGCACTACCATTAGCGTTAGTATCGAGTGCGCGCCTGCTCCCGGGTTAAAACATTTTGAATTCTTCTCGCTTTAAATATTAAAAAGTAACACAATTATTCTTTATCCGAATTTTATATTCTTTTTCATTATTTAACATTAATTTTAAATGCTAATTCTGTCAGGTTTAAAATTACAGTTCTTTTAAACAGTTATTTACAATTATATCATTTATCTAAAAAAAATCATTTTACATTTTTGTATACAATGTCGTACACGCAGTTTTACTCTCCTTACAGTTTAGCTATTATATCAAAAATAATGTTTTATTCTTTAAAAAATGAACTCGTGTGAAGAGCCGGTGTTTCAGCCAGTATACGTTTAATGTATCAGTACTAAAGAAGGTATTTTATAAATAATTTCTTAATACTAAATTATGAACAAGTTTAATAATTATTAGTGATTTCCATGGGCCTGTCTTGTAGAGCAAAGTTTTTCAAAGGAAGGTTTAATATCAGAAATTGACACTCTGAGTTATGTTTCTATATTTTGTCTTCAAAGTATCCACCGCAGAAAATCCGGTTTAACAAAGGTAGGACGTTGAAAAGGGTAATAGTGCTTTTGTTTTCAGTGCAGAAAATTCATCATCCACCTCTACCCAAAATTCAAAGAGCGATTTATTACAAAATTATTTTTTAATTTTTCACTGGATGTGAAATCTATGAAGATTTCTTCTTCGGAAGTTGAGAGCCCTTCTGGAGTATCTTGAAATAGTATCTTAATCCACTCGTAACTTGCTACCAAGTTGTCCTCATCAAAAAAATACTTTTTTTAAATTCTTTGCCAACATGGCTTAATGATTTTACATGGTTTTAAAAACAACTTTCCCATGTTGTTCTTCAGATTTGTAAGTTTTAACACATAACGATATGGGGCTCCCCCCATCATTTACTTCAGTAGTGGTAAATCCAAAATTTAAATATTTTTGAGAATATTTCCTTGATTTAATTTTCAGAACCATGCTCATCTGTGTACTTGTTGATCCTTTATTATCGTCGAATGTTCGCTTACGATTTAAAAATGTATGTATGATTTCGTTTTAATCTACTGTTGTAAATACTTAATTACCGTTAATTACAATTAACGAGCAAATTAAAAAAATGTACATTCAATTTAGATTCGGTAGCTATAGAAGTATCGAGTCGACCAAAAGTGACTGGAATTGTACGAGGAAAAGCATTTTTACATGTTTTGCGCAGACGTCCGATAAATTGCCCAGACTCACGCAAACGTACCCGATAATGCCAGAAGGAATGGATATGATAGAGAGCCACATAGACTAGACTATTTTTCTAATGACATTTGTACTTTGAGAAATGGATGCTGAATGAGAAATATATATTTAATTAAATATATCATTTTGCGATCTATTCCAATTTAAAAATTAGAGAAAGAAAAAAAAACATAATAACTAAGTAATATATATATTTTAAGTAATTTTCTTAATATATATATATATATATATATATATATATATATATATATATATATATATATATATATTACTTAAAAGTAACATATACAAAATTTAATACTTATACACTTTATAATTGAGATCGCATTGTAGCTTTCGCGTCAAAGTGCATTTTTATTGCAGTAAATACATTATTCTTGTACAGGAGGGGGGCTACAAAAATTATGATTGAAAATTGGGTCGCCAGTATTGAAAGTTTGAGAAACATTGATATACAGTAAATATATTTCTGTCTCATGTCTACACACGCGCACATGACGAAATTACCCCAACATTCGACTTTGAATTTCAGTGAACTCTCCTCACATCCAATAAAATCCTTTATACTGTCATTGTTGGAAATATATCAGGAAACTCATAGGAGTATTATACTTCTAAAGTGAAGTTTTATTGCTATCCAAATAAAAGTAAAAATAAGTACTTTATTTCGCCACAGGTGAGTGCTAATTAACGTCGCACTGTCGAGGGCTATTGGTGATCTCTTTTTCTACACACCCCATCACGCCTCGACAGTGTCTTCAGGGGCTGACCAGAACTGGCCACGAACGCATTGACATATTCAGAAAAAGAAATAGCTAAGGTTTTCAACATAAACACTTTCTAAAACGTTTAAAGAAAAAAGTGCAAAATCTGCTAAGCAATTTTCTATCTTCAACTGTCCGCTAAGTGTTACGCATTATGTTTTCCAAGATCACTCATTTTACTGTCAACACATCAAAACGACGAGATGAGGCAATAATTGAATATAAACCGAGTCTTTAACGATCGACCTCACTTACCGGTAGAATTATTGAAGCGCCAGTGGCTATCATGACCTTTATTCCTTCCATTCAAGAACAATGCGCGTCGTCCAGCCGCTCGACTTGACCGATCTAACAGAAATAGAATCGAGAATGATGCATTTATTTTAAATTCAAACTGGCTGTCCGTTAAATTCCAGCGAATATCATTATCCATCACTGGGGCTGTAATCCATCCCACTTAGCGTCCCATTCTGAACGGAAAAGCAAAACCGTGTTCCCGCCCCATTAATCCCTCGTCATAGTGCAGGTAGGTAGGTGACAGGGTGCGTCGAAGACGAGTCCCCCCCCGATTAGGATTTGATAATATTTCCGATATATGCAACTGAAATAAACCGTATCCACAGCCGGAAATTTAAATTTATTTCAATAGATCGTGATCCCCAGAATGTTGGTTAGACATTGATAATATGATTTGATTCCATGTCATCCTCACATAAGAGCGACACAAAATTACGCCCTCTCTTTCAGTTTTATACTGATCTCATAAAGAATCAATTGATTTAAACTTTACATTACAAGTAGGCGATATTTCAACCGAAAAGAATACCCCCTATATGGAACGAGCTCGGTTTAAAATTCTACCTAGTAGTTGCTTCCTCTTTTGGTTGGAGACCCTGGTATCCTAGTGGTTGTGGTCACTAAGTCACAGCCAACACGTTAGGAGTTCAATGCCTAGTGCCACTGAAGACCAGCCGCATACAGGGGTTCAGCTTCGATTTTCGCTGGGCCCATTACATAGCAGAGGTTCTACCGTACGCATTGAACTTAGTTGTAAAAAAATTAGAATATACTTGACTATTTCATTGGATGAACGTTTACACACAAAATTAAATCCTCTTTTTATGAAAAGAAATATTAATGTTACATTTTAGAACAATTCTTATTTTATTTCATGGTAAACAAATACAAATTTTGGTAAAAAAAATTTAATTTTAATAGAAAAGGTTCTAGTCACAAAAGAATTGAAAGCAAACCATTTAGAAATGATGCTTTAATAAAATCATTTTTTACCACAGCGTTTCTCACTCAAAATAAGATGGATGCTTGTGTGTGTAAATCCCAGTGTATTAATTTTTTACAATTAAGACCCAATTCTAAAATACTTATTAATGGGTGTTTCAGCCCACATATTAATCCTGATAGAATCAAATATTAATGAAGCTTAATATTTAATGCCTAATTTAATATGAACTGTTTTTTCTGCTTATTAAATTTTATAATCAGAACTGAAAGAAAAAATGAAAATATCAGATTTTTAAGAAAATCTGTTATTAAGAAGAATATAGAAAAATATAAATAAACCTTAACTATATTTTCAAAATTCAGGATTTAAAATTTTAATTTAAAGAAAATAAATACCACTTTAAAAACATATTAGAAAAAGAGCACACTTGAGCAGGGGTGAGCAAAGAGCGGCCAGCCTAAGAGTTCTTGCGGCTCACCAAGAAGGTCATAAAAACAGAAAAGGATCCCCATATTTGAGTCAACATATGTTTATGAGTGAAGTTTTCTTTGCATGAAGAACAACACGAGTCAATAGAGATGCAAAAAAAAAAAAAAATCTGACTGACATCACTTGCAGACTGTAATGAAGATTTGAAAAAGAAATATTATTTCTGATTTCAAAACCATTGTAGAAAAGTACTTGTGTTTCATTAAGCTGATTTTGAAAGTAAACGTGCATGGAGTTACTGATATGGAATTACCACAATAAATAAATTGTGAATAAAATTGCCACTATTTTACTTCACTTGTATTGAATGACTAAGTCAACTAATGAATGTGATTATTTAAAAAAAAGTCCTTCTTTCCGGTATCCTACATCGTAGCCATCAAGCCAAAAAAATTTCCCACCTCTGTTATAGAGCATTCACCTCCCTTTTTCATTTGTTTGAAACTAAGAATAGTTAATTTACTCACCCAAGATAAAAAAAAAGAGGACACTCAAACTACATTAATTTATTCCGTACTAAAAGATGGAGCGAAAATTTGGCAAACTTTCACAGAAAAACATTGCCAATTAGCCTCAAAACTCGCCAGTTAAAACATCGTGGAATGCGCCGTAAGTTCAGCCCTCCAAAAGCGCATTTAAACATTCTTCTCCGATTCGCTTTCGGGTCTTTCAGAAAACAATTTCGATCCATTCTCCATGAGACCCGAAATGAAAACAGCTCTTCTAAAAAAATCGACCTTCCCCTTAATGTGCCCTAGAACAAGAAAAGAATCGAAAATCTTCTCTTGTGGATGTTTTGCACGAAAAAACGCCATTTCGTCTCATGGGATCACGTCTGCACTTTTGTAAAAGGGGTGGCGGAGGATACAGGGAGGAGGGCTTGGAATTTTTTATTTATCGGTCCAACATACTCTTTACGGATTGCTGAACACCCCTCCCATACACCTCTACGCCCTCTTCCGGCCTTTGTTGTTTCCGGTTCCCAGTCTGTCGATATCTTGCGCGGGTTTTGTTTCTTCCACGCGTCGATAATCCCTTCTGGTTTCAGAATCCCAACCGGGAACCACCCCCTTTCCTCTTTTTATTCAACGAATGGGGAGGAGCTTAAAAGTGGCTTCAAAAACTATAAATCTAAAAAAGTAGGTCAAAGATTACTTAAGAGATACAGAATTCAAGTACTAAGTTATGGAAGTATACGAGATTACTAGTTTACTTGGAAAAGATATGACGGGCGGCATGAAATTGGAAAAGCAAAGTATACAGCAAATTTTTAATTTTGGTATTTGATCTAAAGTGATGCCTAGGTAGTTAACTGTTAATTTTAATGCTTCACATAAAATCGGATAATTCCTTGACACCGTGATGTCTTTAGATATAATTAAGAAATGATATTAGGCTTTGTTTTTTTAATGCTTTGGAGCTAGATTGACGTTGCAAAAAGCCCTGGATGAATAACGACCTTCCACTAGAACTCCTAAGCATACAAGTGTTTTTAGATAATTAAGATGGATCTGTAGATACGTAAATATGAGAAAAGAAACTCCATCCTTTCTCAGAGATCTCATGCTCTATTGAACCAACTGACTTTAAATTCGGAAGACATGCTCCTTTTGTTGAGTAGAGATCCACGGGAAGAAGAACGGATTTTAAGGAAATCGATTTTCAAGGGGAGTTGTGCTTAAAAATTCCCTTGTTTGAGCTATGGGTCCTACAGAATTGACATTTGGCAAGCATGTTTCTTTGTTAAGTAGAGATGTGATTTGCGGACATCTGAGGGTGTAATAGATGACAAATTACAGTTGAAAATTGGCAAACATGTTTAGTTTAATCTTTCAATAGTAATGACTTCCTATTTCCATTTTGTAATGGGCAAATTACAGAAGAAGGTCTCAAAACATTATTTAAACCTGCAATATAAATAAACAAAACCAAAATAAGAATACAACCAGGCAAAAACAATTTGTCCACAGTAGAAAAACAAAGAATTATACAGCTATCTGTATCATTATTGAATATATGCATTATATGGTTTCTTATAAAATATGAACTACATAATTTAAGCTATTCGAAAAGCGTTTGCAAACACTACATAATATAATATTTTAACGGTGAATATTATTTTCCCAAGAGAGATTAAGTTTTTCAGTTACTTTCACGAACTAAACAAAAGAAAGTTTATTTATGAATAGATTTAAAAACGTTTCAATTTATCAAGAAACTTAAGACTGTTTACGTCTGATGTTAGGAAGCAGAGAACCCAACTTGAAAACTTTTTTCTTAGCCAATATGATATACTTTAATGTGTGTGTGTATCGTTATATCTTTTCTATCTTAATATCTTCGTTATTTTAACACAAGTGTTTATTAAAACTCTTTTTTAAAATTTAGAGATTAAAACGCAATTTGGATCATTTAGAATTTACAATTAGTGCTGCGTTGCAGGATCGAAGATAAAATACCGAACATATTTATTTTAGAATAAACGGACCGATTGGCACAATTTCCAAAATTAAGGTTACAAACACATGGTTTTCGACATAATTCTAAATTGCTACCAGTAAAATGGATAGAGCTTGTATTTTATGTATTTTGAAGAACGGGTAGTACGATATCCATCTTTGATTGAGGAAAAGAAGATGTTAAGCGTTAGTTTTTTTTTTCGCGGAACTATTGGATTGAGACCATTTAAGAAGATGGGATTTTTGCCTGCAGTTTTGTAAATATTGCCTTAAAACAAACACGTTAGTAGGTTTACAATGAGAATGTGTTCTCGTTTAGAGGATTCCTTGAGATGGAGAGCCGTTGGAAGACCCAGTCTCAAGCACAGGGGGCTCGATAGTAACTTGGCAGTAAAAATGGTCATCCGGCTTTGAAATCAATCAATAAGCAAGTGGTACTGTCAACTAGGATGGATGACCAAGGCCATCCCAGAGCAATGACACCTGCCAAGATCACTATTTGGTACTACGCGCAAGACGATATAGGCGAGCAACGACTCTTCTACTTGCTCGTGATCTTGCTGCTGTGTCTGGAAGAAGAATTTCCATTCAAACAGTCTTCAGACATATAGCAGAGGCAGGGCTTTACACCCAGCATCCAGTCACGTGTGTTCCTTTGATTACATTCAACTGGAAAGAGGGATTATTGTGGAGCCTAAAATATCAGCCATGGACACCACAAGAATGGAGGTATGTTTTTTTTAGTGATGAGTCGAGATTCACCAGACAGAATAATTCTTGCCGAATCTTCTGAAGAGAACGTGGAGCTCGCTCCCAACCCTACTACGTAACAGAAATCGACAGATTTGGTAGTAAAGGGATCCTTGTCTGGGGCAGCATAGTGTTGGGAACTGTACGTGTTCGATGCGGGTATTGTCAACATGTGAAATTATTCTGGGTGTTGTGCACCCGGAATACATTTTTATGGACGGTAAGGTGTGGCCACACAGAGCTCACACCTTTGATGAATTTCATGAAGAGAATATTAGCCGCATGGATTGGCCCTCGACGTCTCCTGATCTCAATCCTTTGAATATATTTTGCTGGTTAAGGAAAGGCCACTTTTCAGCTTAGCCTCTCCTCCCAGTACCCTCCAGGAGTTAAAAATTGTTCTTTTGGAAGAGCGTACTTTGTTGCCACAAACATTTATTACACTCTCAGGAGTAATATGGCAACTAGTTGTGAGGCTTGTATGCCAATGCACAGTGGTCACACTCCATATTAGACAGATTTATCCTCAGTTAAATGCATAATCTTTGTAATTATGCATTTACTACTTCATTATTTCATTTTTGATTTTACTAAAGCTTTTCACTTCACTACTTTTACTTTTCACACTTTTTGATATACCGTGTCTTAATTCACAATTAAAAATCTTTTCCGTAATGTTATGTTGCTATATTCTTTTTCGCATTCTAAAATGTGTCTGTGTCAAATTTTGTGGCACCGCAGTGAATAAGTTCATCAGTTTTCACAGATTTTTTTTTGTGACCTTAATTTTGAACATGAGTGTAATAAAACAACTCGTTCTTTATAATCCAGTAAAAGCATGATAACATAGAATATTTTGCTGTATAAAAAAATACAGTTCCGAGTTTTTGCTTTAATTTTTGATAAGTAAATACAGCAATAAAAGAAATTCCACTTTAAAAGTACAATATTTTACAATGAAATCCCCGAGTTATTTATTGCATTAGTTTTTTTTTATTACAAGAATTTCAAATAAAATATGTCATAAGACAAAAATGTAAAATTTCTCTTCACAGTTAGTATTTTCCACTCAATAGAAACCATGGGGTCCAAGAAAAAAAAGGAGAGAGAGAGAGAGAAAAAAAAATTTTTTAAACACGAATTTTGTAATGGAATACAACTTTTAGCGACTTCCACGGGCTGATTACGGATCATCACTGGAATCAATAAAACTTTTATACAAAAAAGGGACCTCTTTTACGCAGTAAAAAGAGAAAAATGCTGCCACTCAAAAGAGAAAAACTCTACACGTCTAAGGGGAGACAAGATCAGGTCTTTTACGAGACGAGAGCTAATTAGGGTTAACTATGGAACGACCCATTCACCTCTTGACCTCCACGCACTCACCGAAAAATGAGAAAGAGAAAAATCGTTTGGTTTAATATCGCGCGAAATGAAGGGAGGGAGAAGGTCCAATTTTCGGGTAATGGTAAGAGAAGGAAATTGGAATGCCGCAGCAATGGATGCCCGAAGGGATGGATCTTTTTCTGGTTCATCTCGGATAGAGTTGCTGGAGGTGATCGAACTTTTTTCGTCTCCTTTCTTCTCTCATCCTTCTTCAAAAAGGAAAGAAAATTCCTTCGGTGCTACAGTAGTAGCAGCTAGAATTATTCCAGCTTTAAGTATCAATTGTACTGGTTAACAACAACAAAAAAAACCGTAGAATGTTCTGTTCATGTCATATAATACGAGAACACACAAAATGTATTTAAATTATTCATCGAAATACTAATGAGCATATCAATTACCGTAGCATAATTATTCTGATTTAAAGTGTTTAAGAATCATTTAAGGCTACACAGAGCCCTAAAAATGTCTAAAATAACTTTAGAACTCCCTAAAGATAATTTGTTCCCAATAACCGAAAAAGCAAAAACCACCTGCAACAAAGTATAAAATGTTTAGAATCTTCAAGGATTCTTTTAAAAAATAGTTAAAACATTTTTCCAAAATTTCGAACATTTTAAAATAATAACTTGATTGGCCAAAATGACTTTATTTTCAGTCCATTTAACAAATTCATGTTAATATTAAATAACTATTTTTTAATGTCTCTAAAAATTTATTGTCATGAAGAAGGTATCCGGGTAACTTTAATATTTTCGCCCAAATTCATTATAACACTAATCAAAAACTATTTTTAGCAATATAGATGGAAAATAAAAATAAAAGCATTCGATTAGAATAGTCGATGCTGCATTCTCTATGGATTCTTCTTTCCTTCAAAAACAACATAAATATATATTCAATGATATCCATAATTATGAGTCTAGAGTTTATATCCATAAAATGAGTTTACAATTACTTTTTTTTTGAAAATTTACTGAGAAAGAGAATTCAATTATAATCCTGATTTCATTAAAAATACTCTAGTTTCCATTCTCTCTCTCTCTCTCTCTCTATATATATATATATAATATATATATAATCTAATTCTCTACAATTCTTCTATTTCAATTCCTATGAACTTGGATTTAAATTTATGCAATATTCTATTAATTTAAAAATTTAATTCCTTTTAATTGCTTCATAACTAGACTGATAATTATTTTAGAACGATGATTATTAATAGAATGATTCTTTTTCAAAAGCAACCATCAGAATAATTACGGAATATGGTTATCTAGGAAAACATTTGATGGGAATGTCATCCTCAATGAAGTCTGTGGCGAAATCATCCGGCATTTTCTTAAAAGCTTAGGGTGTTACTATAATTGCTTGGCCTTTTTTTTTAATTTTTTCAACAAATGATACGGAAACTCCATTTAAATTTTACTAAATTTGCCTTTTGAAATCAATTATTCTTCAACAGGGGACGAGCAGTCAAGATTTTGCTTGAAAAGAGTGGTCTCTAAAAAGAAGGCTTTGGCTAAAAAATTAGCCAGCGCCCTTTCCTTCATAACTAATGTGTTCTGTCAAAATCCCTAGCTTTTAGCTGATGAATATAAAACTTGCTTTTTTTCCTTGTTGTTTTTAACATTAAGATCGGTTGTACACAAGACAACTTTGTGCCTTTCAACTTGCAGTGTGAAGGCAAGTAGAGAGGATTCCTTTCACACGCGGATGCAAAGTAGACTGAAAAGGAAGTGCTTTTGCAGAAAAGGGTTCAATGATTGAGTTCGAAGTAAAAGCTTTCTCCATTTTCAATACACAAGTAGTGGCGAATGAGGAGGGTGACTTCCACTGCCGTCCTGAGTGGGCCCTGTATCAAAATTCCATGATAGCCCGTAACATTTTAAGATTTTCGGGCCCCTGTAGCTTGGGTGCCCCGTATCATTGATATGGAGGAAACATCCCCTTTTAGATGAGTAAGCTAATGGGGAGGAGAACGTGACTTTCGAGTGGTTGAGGGAGTGGCACAGAGGGGAATGCCAGTTGACCACGTGTGAAGGGACTCGGACGATACCTCTTCAAAACCATGTCTGCTTCTTTTGTTATGTGCGGCAAAAGTTGATTCGCATAAAAGGCCTCTGAGACCCTCACTGCTTTTAGCAGATAAACAACACCGTATCTTGCGACGAGTGCTAAAAAATCTGCCATGTAGGGGCAGACACAAGTTAAATCTGTTGAGGCTCCAAGTCCTCCCTTTGGAGAGGAGGGGAAGTTTAGAGAGGGGCTGTGAGTTCGGATGTCGTCGCTTGCCCGTGGTACCAAATTACGATTCGATGAATGACAATCGACATAAAGTCACCATAAATAAAACTAATGTCTCTAAAAGCAGTTTATTCCCAAAATTACCCGTCCTTTAATGGTTAATGCGGAAAAATACATGTTTTTCGAAAAGGCATGTTTAAATTTCAAGGGATTTTCGTGTTCCATGTAAAATATTTAACAAGTTATTTTTCATATATTTTTAGAACACAGTGTATGTTCCACGTTTCACCTTGTAAATTGCTTAGTCTATTTAATTTCCATTGTTATAATTATATTTATATACTTAACTAAAATATACATAACCTGAATGTACGCGAAGCACAAAAGGGTTCGAAAATTATCTATAAATAAGAATACATAACAATTGTATCTGTGTTCAAGAACCAGAGAATATCTAATGCTCATATTTAATTCTAGGCAGATAGAGTTTTTCACCTCCCTACTTACGAGTAATATCGTCCCATTACTGGGAATATTTCCGCTAAAAATAGGTGATAATCGTATAAAGTAGCTGACATTATCTTGTCAGAGCATGTGCTTCTTATAGAATTATTTATTAGGGTCGTAAGTAGTTACAATGGTTATACTAAGCGGAATTGTAATTATTCTTTATATCAAAAGCACGCTGTGTAAATTTTATTTACATAATATTATTCATTATGATAAGAAATGAGCCCATTTTTAAAGCTTATGACTAAGGATTGTCCATGTATTTTTGTGCGTATTTTCTGTGGAACATTGAATACGGAATAACTGAAGACAAATGATGTGTACTTATTCTAAAATGTTGGGATAAACACGACATTAACTTTTGTCTGCTTTAAGTGCTTTTAAATATATTATAGTGCTTATATCATATATCATTTTAAATATAGTGCTTTTAAATTACGGGCATATCAGCATACTAGCTGATATACCCGTTCTTATCACGGGTGAATTGAAAAATTAAACAATACAGATTGAAGGATAAAGAAGTTTTTAATGAGTTAATTCTACGTGAATTGCAAATTCAATAAAAAAGAAGCTTTTTGCAAATCTCAGCTACACAAAAAAGCTAAACTTTAAGTCTGTAGATCTAATAGCTGATGAAAAGGATTTTTTTTACTTATAAATCCCCGTAACTCTCTTATGGGTTGATTTTTGAAAACACCTTCCTAAGCTGATCTCTGCTAAGCAAAAGTAACAGATTGTTACAAATTTTGTGTATTGAATGCTTAAAATTGTGTAAATAATTTATATCTGGAAGTGTAATACGTTAATATTACTCTCTGTGTTAAATTCGTAATCTGCATCACGCTTCGCCTGATCAAGCCTTCGTAGTTTGGCTTGTGGAATAGTTTCGTTAAGTCTAGCTACTTTCATAGCTCCAGCTTTATTAGAGCTTTGGGAAAGATTAGACTTACGCTTTCAGGGCATAATTCTTAATAGGTACTTTTTCTACACTTCCAAAAAATACAGTATAATAGTTATTATTATTTCTATACTTAAAAAATGCAATACCTATTTATATGATTTCCTATTCAATTAAAATTATAGTGTTATAATTAACAATCAAATTATGCAATTTTTTTCAAATGATGTAGTGTGAAAGACAAAGTTTATCTACTTTAAATATCAGAAGCAAAAGAAGTATTTATTTTGATATAAAGATCAATTCGTTACTACCAAATGTGTGTAATAAAATCCTATATATATAAAAAATGTGCATAGAAATAAATTATCAATCTTTATTTTATTTATGGTTTACTATTTTGACGATAATGGCTTACACATGAAAAAAATCAATAGTAGTAATTCAAATAAAGAGAGATTTGCCACAACCTCTCCTTTCGAAATCCAGTTTTATTCTGAAGTTTTAAAAAAATCCTGATTGCACTGATCAAAGCAATAAATTAGAAGCGATCGTGCACTGGAGTCTGGCGTAAACAAAACAAAAAGGGAAAGTTTTGCTTTATACATAAAAGATAGATATATGCTGTCGCGGGCTTTTTTGCCTATGGCAGAATTTTTTCATACTTACTCGACAATTATTATTATATTTTGGACACTTCACACAATATCTTTATAAATTATAGCCTATGTGTTATTCTGATGTATAAGCTATATTATTGTAAAGTTTCATTAAAATCCAATCAGTTGTTTTTGTGTGAAAGAGTAACAAGACATACAAACTTTGGCGTTTATAATATTAGTAAGGATTATATATAAGTGCATTATTTGCAATTGATGCTTTTTATCAAGGAAACAATCAGAATTAACACATAAGAATACATTTTTTATAATGAAAGTGCTATACATTTGTAGAAATTTGCGGGTTTCTTAGTTTTAAAGTTGATCATATGCCGAATAACGTTACGTTTAGAGCCTGGGGAATACGAGAGAAAGTTTGGCATTCGAGTTGAAAATTCTTGCAATTACTGACGTTGCAACCTGAGGGCTATTGGCGACCGTAATTTTGAAACTAGATCAAGTGGCAAGATCTGTTGACAAAAGTAGGAGTTGAAAAGCACTACAGAAGGTAAGATATCACCTGTCACTTTGCAGAAAGTTCCCCATTAAGATTTTTATTCGAAACGCGAACCCTATCCTAGCGTTAGAGTGTATAGTATCTAGAACTTATGAAAGGGTCCTCTGTTTTGTTAGTCCAGTGCCCCAGGTGAGAATCTTTCAATTGCGACAAAAATTACATATGAAAAAGTTTGTTTCGTGACAACAAAATCTAAAACATCTTCGTTGAAATAGATTCCTGCTGATAATGAGGCGTGTATACAATTGAGGTTTAAAAGTTGGTGTTTTGGACTATGGTTTTCTTCTAATTAGGTTACTCCTCCTAAGTTATGAATTATTCATTGAAGTGGACTTCTCAAAATGTGAAAAAAATGTTTCGAGAATCAAGCAAGTATTCATAAGTCATTTATATATCTCCATCAAGGACCTAAATAAATAAGTTTTATTCCATTTTTGGATTTTAATAGAAACGAAATAAACAAAATAATTAAACACTTGCAGTGGTTTTATATCACTTTATTCGAGCATTTATTTAAGCATTTAATGTCAGGAATTTTTCGGAAAGCGCAAAATATTTATTCCATTTCGTGTATAGAAAGATTTTTCTCACGTTCGAACGCATCTTGTATCTGGAAAAAGCCTTCGTTTGTGTCTGGAACAATTTTTCTTTTCTCAGTGGTGATTCGGAATCGTTGGAGACAGAACCGTTGCCAATCCAAGTCACGGAAGGAAAAAGAGAGAATCCTACGATTGCGAATCTTTCTCTGCGAAAAAAAGGATGGAAAGAAAAAGGCATTGGAACAACACCCCTAATCAATGAAAGCCCAAGTTTTTTTTCCTTCTTCTCGTTTTTCTCCCCTTCAATTTTCTTGTGTATAGTGACTGACAGGCAGAATGTGACTGGAATTAAAGACGAGGGAACATCGACCCCCTCCACTATTAAAACTTCTGCGGAACAGTGACTCGGCATCGATAGATGTGTGCTAAAGGAAATGCAAAGGTGTTGTGGTGAGGCATAAGGAAAGAAATATTCATGACAAACAGTGGATTGGAATTTTTCTCCCATGCAACAAAAGAAAGTTATTTTGTATCCTTCTGGATATAGTTTAGATGAAGACTGGGAAAAAATAAAATATAGAAGATGCCACCCAAATAAGACACAAAAGAATGAAATGCTGGGATCTAAAATACCCTGAAAAATATGTATTCAATTAAAGAAACTGAGCTTTTAAATAACCTTTCCAGAACTGTATGTTTAAGATACGCTTTTAGGTTGTGCATAATCCATCAGTATTATTTCTGATACTCCTAACAATTGCACAAAAATTTCGTTGGATATTTCATGATAATGTATGATTAAATATATGTAATAGCTTATATAATATTTAAATAAATTTCTATCTCGTATTTTTATCTAAGCCCTAAATTGACGACTATCTAACGACTATTGAAATCTAAAAACGAATAATTCTATCTTGAATTTTTGAATTTGAGCTAAAGGTAAATATTTTGATGATACATTAAACAAACTATGACGCAATAAATGTCAAGAAACTTTTTATAACTGCTATGACTACAATTCCCAAAATGAATGCCATCTCATCAATACAGCTTGCATTTAAATTTTCTGAATGTAGCTTTCGTCTACATTCAGAAAATATTTCGATTGCCCTCGCCTCTTGAACTTCTAAAACGGGATGTGTTTTCTTTTTGCCTTTTGCAAAACCACACTTTTATCAATTTTCACAAAATTCATTGCTAGTGAATTCCTACTCAACAAAAGAAACACGGTTGCAAATTTACAGGTGAGTACCTCTAATAGTTAAAAAACAGAGATTTTTATTTGTAACACCCCTGAAACCCCTCTTTGAGTCAATTCCCGCTAATCCCGTTCATAGCGGATCTCTACTAAAAAAAAGAACATGATTATCAAATTTCAAATCTATAGGTCTAAAAGTTCGATAACGGTTTTTTTTTTTTTTTTGCTATAACGCCCCTTTGGAAGTCCATTTCAGAAAACTCCGTTGTTAAATGTTAGCAAATCAAAAGATGTCAACTAATGTCTCAGTGACTTTGCACAAACACACGCGAATCCTTCCTTAAGCATTGGGATTTTAGACACGAAATTCACTCAAAAAAATTCAGGATTTGTTTGGAGGAAATATGCTTGTATACGACTCCTTTAAAATATCAGCGAAGCGCCCTGTAAAATTTTGGAACGATACCATTAACGGTGTGGATCAGTCCCAAATATACAAGCACTCAAATTTAAACATAAGGTTATTTTTTCTAATTATCATGAATAATTTAAATGAAAAGTTTTTTTACGCTAAAACTAAATTAAACTTTTTTGTTACGTGGTATAAAATGAACGGTTAGTTTTTATTTTATAATGGACTTTTTATTTATTGACGAATAAAGCTAAACTGCTAGGGATCTCTTTTAACCAACCTTTAATACATAGGAAGAGCAATTAAGTCCTGTTTACTGATAGACACTTAGCGTAATATTAAAATATATTGATAACAAATAAGAGTTTCCCTATTTCCATGTCTGGTGATAACAAGGATGGAGCCCCATTTATCAAGAAATTGGGTTAACAAATAAAATATTCAGAAGATAATGGAATTATTGATGTTAGTGGATAATGAAAAACATATCCATGGGTAAAAATGTTGGAATGCTTTCAATAATGATGCCTTAGGCATACTTCAGAATTCGAAAAAAGGAACCTGATGGATGGATGCTGATGTGGATGACCTATAAATGACCACTGGGCATTTTTGGATGATGTCAGACAGATGCTTTAGGATGTTCACAACAGTCATCGACTGATGAATCAGGTAATGGACTGATGTTGAAGGAAACGGACTAATGCTGGAAGGACTGCTAGAGGATCATTTAACGGCGGGCGACGCGCTAATGCATGTTAAGACAAAATGAGGAATGACTCGCGGCTCGTTTCTCACACTGATGACTGTCGACGTTCTAGACGAGAATGGGTTTATGATCATGTCTACTTACATTCTGATGCACGTAGAAAAGTAAAAGAAAAGATGTTAATGGGAGGGGGGAGTTATGATAAAGTAAATACTGATCAGAATATTTTTTATGACACAATATTTAAAAAAATACGAATTAAATTGCTAATTAAGCCTTTACATTTATACCATTTAGCTTAATCGACACAATTTTTGCGATAAAGATAAAGTTGGTGATGGCGATTAAATAAGAAAGAAATAAGTGTTTTTTTAGCATCGTTTGTCATTAGCAGGATGAAAACAAGCAGGTAGCCAATTGAACGTTTTGCAGTTATTGTAACTGTTTCTTTTTATTCTACTATCTATGATGACTATTCGGCGTTATTACTGTTTTTGTAATGGAGGAAAGAATAACCCATGGTGATCTAGGCTCTGCTTGAGGGGAAGACAGATTTAAACTGGACATTTTGGGGCCTGAAGGTCATTCCGTGTACACATTAGACGACTGGGATGAAAAGGAATTCCTTTTCTGACCAGTCTCTAAGCACTTTTATTCCTGTCCTTTGTTGTTCTGTGGAAGAACAGGTTGCTGCATATCCCCTACCTAGGGAAGAAAATTTTGTACTATTGATGAACTTTCTGAGAGATACGTAGAGGATGTTGTTTTTCTAGTCTATACTGCAATTGTTATATATTACAGAAGGTTTTAAAAGTCGTTGGAACGCTTTCTCGTTGAAGCTGTGGGCAGTCTCTTGTTGAGATAGAGGATCAGAGCGAGCCAGTAGAGTTAGGGTGTGCTCTGTCATCTAGTGTTCAATTCCCGGGTCACCACTTTGCCGTTTAATTGTTGATGACAAAGGGGTGAATAACCTTTGGGGACATTGCCTGGTTGAGGGAAGAGTGATAGGTTACCTTCGGGTTTAAAGTGCACATGTTAGACGACTGGGACGAAAAGGAATTCTTCTTTAGTTCAGTCGGTAAGCGTTTGAATTCCAATCTTTGCTCTCTAATTGGTGTGAGGTATTAATTTTACAATATACAATTTACTATATATATATAGAGAGAGAAGAAAATTTACATTAATAAAATAAATTAACCGACTCCAAACAAATAAATTTTACTAAAATTTTAAAAAAAGGTGTAGGGTTAGTTTTATTTATACTGGCCTACTTATTTTTATTATCCACATTCTATACTTCTTCCAAGCACTCTCTCGCTATTCCGTTCATTTCCAGAAAATTTAATTATGTTAAGGACGGAAGTAAACTGCATCTCCTAATTTTGTATGTAATGATGTTCTTATAAGCATTATTAAAAAGAAAAAAAAATGATTTTACTTCTTCAGTAGATAAAAAATCCCCAACGGACTTTGCGAATGAGAAGAATTCAAAACGAAATGTAACAAGTTTGGTTTTAGAGTAATTTATTAATTCTCAAATTAATAGTTGCCATTAAAATAGAAACCATTTCGTGTTCATTTCATTGTTATCCTGTTGAATATTAACCATGAGCCATTTATTAAACCATTAATTTTAAGTTATTCTTATCCTGTTATCCTTATTAAGAATTAAAGATTAATTGCATTTTCTCCTTAAGTGAAAACATTTCCAACCTCCAATGACGGAGACTTGGAATGCATCTAATAGGAACATAGAAAATAATACTCGCTCTTTATATTACTTGCTACTTGTATAAGCTTGTTCTATTGATCGCGCATTGTGGCTTAATTTTGTTTCAAGTCTCGAGTTGATAAACTCTGTAAACTATTTAGTTAAATTTTAAAAAATGCTTCATGTTTGAGTGTCTAACTTATTGCAAGATTTAAAATTCTATAAATAAATAAAAGATCATAAAGGTTAAGACAAAAACGGGGAGTAAATGAGAAATATTATAATCCTAAAAAACAATTATCCTAAATTACGGGTCATTGATCTTTTAGATTGTTCGTAACCCGTAATAAACGAACAGCAGAATGTGAATAGCAGTAGGTTTGAATGTCAATGTGCTTGAATGGATTGGATTTCAATTAACTTCACAGCCCTCTTTTAGCTTTATATGATGCTAATTTATAAATATGCTCTGACATATATACGGTGAGGTCCGTGTTGTAAAAAAGTCTAAGAGCACAAGGCTAAATTATTTATTTTACCTGATGATTATTTTTTATTCATAAGGCATTTACTACCGAATTAAAAAAAATCGAATTAACAAT
Source organism: Trichonephila clavipes (assembly GCA_019973935.1). Lineage (NCBI taxonomy): Eukaryota > Metazoa > Arthropoda > Arachnida > Araneae > Nephilidae > Trichonephila > Trichonephila clavipes. The sequence continues at coordinate 356,894 of BMAU01018415.1, forward strand.
GCTGTTAAGTAAAACTCATAAAACGTCGCATAAAAGGAACAATAAAATGGTTGAAAGGGATGCTCGAGGCAAACAGTCCCAAATCACTTTTAAATATGATAACGGAAAATATCAAATCAGGCATTAAGCTTCCAGTCGCAACCATTTTTGACGACAGATATTAAAGTGGGGGAGTCCATGATTGCAGAAGGGGCGATTCGATAAAACGTGGTTCTCTCCGGTATAAAAATCAGAAACTCATTCCAGAAACACCTCAGTAAAAGCCCTCTCTGTAAGTTTTTACGAAGTGAAATAAATAAGAAGGGCATTTCTGTTAAATTAAATGTACCTCCTCTCCGTGCAGTGGGATGTTGGGAACAAAACTCCTCCCCGCCTTTACGAATGTTTACGGTGGTTTACGGCCGCATAAAAACCTTCGGCTTTTATCAGACATCCGATGGCATTGACACAAAACAGGTTTGTGCTTAGATGCGAGGTCATCTCGTTAGATATTAGTATTTTTGCCTGTAGGAATGATTTAGAAATTGCGAAGACGCCAAGATGTAAACGAATATTTCAATTTTAAAAATGCAAATATCCCTCAGTTTTCCTCATCTTAGGATTCCAGTGTATTCTCAATATCTCTATATTTGAGAATATTACATGATGATTTGCTAATTACCAAGGTCGCTCTAGGCGTTAGTGGTTTTGAAAAGGAAGTACTCCTGTCCAGGGCCGTTATTACCGCGCCTTAATGATACGGGGATGTGTAAAAATTTGACACTTTCCATTAATGCGCCATTTTTATTTACTGCTCAAAAAAGGGCCCCTAAGGAATTTCAATACAATGCCCACTCAGGACTCGCTTCGCCAGCGGCCCTATTTAAGGGTACACCAGTTGACAAGGAATCGAGAGACAGGGACCTTTCCTCTACACCGACTTCCTTGTCAGCTAATAGAAAATAAATTACTCCATACTATGTCCGTGCTAATATATCATATTACTGAAAAAGAAAATCATTGCTTTCAAAGTGTTTTATTGCCTTTTTATTGAATACAGTGATGCCCCGAACTAATGCGATAGGTGGGACTGCGTAAGTCGGGGTATAATTTCACATATAAATTGTTTTTAAATAGGGCCACAGACGAAAAAAAAATGTTTGATAAAATCTTAGAATACAAAATCGCAAACCGAAGTTATTTTGATGTAGAAGATTGCATAAAATCTGACAACGTAGTCCGCAGCTCAGAGATTTTTTTTCTCCCGCAAAATGGCATGGCAATAATTTTTTTATTCCTTGTTTTGTAGAAAAAATACTCTCTTCGTTGGTGAATGTATTTTTTGAAATTTGAAACCCTTTTTCAATTAAACTGAGGGTTTCTGTCAAATTCCCAACCGTCATTTGATCGTCTGATTGAATTGTGTCTAAAGACTCAAGTGTTCTTCAATGTCTTTCTATGAGCTTATCAATTCTCAGCTCCTAATTGTGGGAATCCGGCACTTCTTGAAGGTCACATTTAATTTGCCTGCCAAGATCGATCACTTTTTCAATCCCATTACCTGTTTCATCAGACTCTGATGAAACTGTGGTAATGGGGGGGACGAATCGCGAAATTTGAAAATCGCTTAACTCCGGGTTTGAGCAAATCGAGGTATAAAGTTCTGAATTTAATTTGTAAAAATATCCATTAAATCGTGTTATTAATGCGTTGTATTTTTCGTAAATAATGCTAGTTTCATGTAAATAGCATTTTTCTGAGCGGAAATTCATAAAGCTGAGGAAATGTTTAGTGACCCTTCGGCAACTTGGCGATATTGGATCATATTCAATATTAGATACAGACTAAAATAACTATAACATTTAAAAGGTTAAATGGTATCTATAGAATAAGAATTATAATTTTCTCGTTTACAAATAAATAACGCGTTGCTTAAATTATCATACTAAAGCCAATATAAGGAAAGCACTTTTTACTATCTTTGTGATGCCGTTATTGATTTGAGTCACTAAACACATGTTGTGCACAAACCGTACTATTTCGTTTTGGAGTAAAACTGTGAGAAATAACCGACTACCCAAAGCAGAAGAGATCCTCAAAAATCACTCCAAATTGTGCAGTAAATAATCCAGAGATTACAAAAACAATTGAGCTTTATATACTTTAAAAAAAAACTACTTTTGGGGCTAACAAAAGCAAAATTTATAAAAAGGTTAAAAAAAATTGCGGTTTCTCTTTTTTTTCTTTTTGATAAAAAAGGTAGCTGATTGAATGATCAACTATTAGTGGAAAATTTTTTTATAAACCGACAAAGTATGCTGAGGACATTAGTAGATTCTCATTTCAAAAATACAAAAAGATTTTTGTACCACTTTTTACTGCAATTAATTGTTTTAAAAAAATGTATGCAAACAATATGTGACACAAAAAATTATTTTGAAGTATAAATAAAATGTATACCGTATTTATTCGAATCTAAGCTGCCCTCAATTTTAAACCTCATGTTTTTGTGAAAAAAGTAGTGTAAAAAGGTTTATGATATGGATGTAATTAAAAAAATTAAATTGTAAACTAATAAGAAGTTCATTTTACCATTATTAAACACTTTTAAATACATGTATGAACCTGTGATTGTTCAATTTATCTCATGCAACGAATTTTTCGATTCTAAGCCACATCCAAATTTCAATAGCATGAACACTGGAAAAAAGTGCGGCTTAAATTCGAATAATTGTGTTGCTTAACTGTTACTTTTGTTTGTGTCTTAATATCCATCCTAACAGCAGTTCCTCCCACCGAACTTCAGTCGGTCTGCTGCCATAGTAACCTGAAGGAGAGAGGAAATGCTCAGCAGAAAGAAAAACGTACAAGCTTAAGCAATAAATTAGTGACTGTGTTTAAGTCATCTGTTTATACAGAACACTTTCTATTGTATTATTGTTAACGGGATCAAAGGCACATCACCATTTTGTCTTTAAAGTGAAGTTTCGGAATCCCCGCCGGATAGTGCGATTGATTATAGCAATAGACATGATTAGAATTTAAAACCATCGGCACTTCCCAGACAATTGGTGTTTAGATTCCAAAAGCTGGTAATAGGACAAATAAGTATCAGTATCCTGTAAAATTTCAAGGATTTACCAAGAGGAAATACAAATTATCTTAAAGCAGAAAATATTATCTTCAGAAATTCACCCACGAAAACTTCCCCATGAAATTTGGAATTTGTATTCTCATCGCGTAATGTTTTCTTTTCTTAAATAGTTTTTTAAAGTGACAGACTACGTTGGTTTTGAAAAAGCGAAAAGATAGATAATTGTTTTTTTATATTTAATGTCAGTTGAATTAGAATATACAGATAAAATTGTTTCACAAACATTAATTCAAGATAAAAATTATTTAAATACAACTTTTTGGTTAGAAATGAATATATATATATATATATATAGCGCTATATACTTTCAAAATAATTTTCCTGTGAAAAAGGCTTCTAAAACAATAATATTTTGCGTATATATCTGCGAATATCTATGCATTATATATACAAGGATTGATGTACGGGGGGACTTCTATACATACGGAGGCTGAACTAAAATTTTTGAATATACAATTTAAAGGTGGATTTATCCATGTTTTATTATGTCAGAGTAGAGAAATTCGAACATAATCAGCCAATATTATTGCGATTGATCGTAACTGGTAATAATATGAACGCTTCAGAACTTTTAGTTCATCCCCGATGTAGAAGTTCTAGATATATTATAGACAGCATATATTATTATAGAAGCATTTTTCATACAATATATAAAAAAAAGTTAAAGACAATTCCTACTTATATATATATATATATATATATATATATATATATATATATAAGTCAACAATTTTTTTGTTTTATTTACTTTTTATTAAATAATTACAATTAGTATAAATATGTATACACAAATAACAGAATCAAAATATTATTAAGTGGTAATTTTTTTTCTCCCTCACCCAATTAAAATTAATTAATTAATTAATATTTGAAAAAAAAACTGCATTAAAACCAGGTGTCAGTTACTACAAGTTTAAAAAAATGTATCTGAACTTGAGTGGATGAATATAAGAAGTATTTTATTAATGATTGAAAATTTGAACAAGATATATAAATATATAAAGGGAGAGTGTTAACTATTAGTATAGGAATAATGTCATTCTTTCTGCATTCCTTGCCAAAAAACAATGCATTTAAATACTTTTTCTTGTAATAATATTTTTCAAAGAGTTTTATATGCATAATCTAATTCAAATGACATTAAATATCAAATACGGTCCTGATAGTAGTCAGTCACCTTAAATTTAATTTTTTGATTAAAATATAGCTAAAATGGAGCATGAAGAAAGTAAAAGCATTTAAAGCATGATTATTTATGTATGGAATTATAAAAGAGTTCAGGAAAGAACTAATATTTTCAACCCTTCCACTGATTTAATATTGTTTAATGATTTACGTTTTTGAATCAATGTCTGCTGAAATTAAGAATTTTTAGCCATGCTATTTTGTGTAGGAAAAAATTTCGAGCTGCCATTAAGAAAAAAGTTAAGAAGATAAGGAAAGTGTTTCACGTTTCGTCACATCACAGGGATATGGATCAAGATAAGGAAAGAGGAAGGTCTAATATATATATATATATATATATATATATATATATATATATATATATATATATATATAAAAGTGGGGAATTTTAAACATATGTTATTAAGCATTATTTTAGTAAAATAAGAATCAAAACTCTTTTATGAAGATTGTATTTTTTTTTGTGTCAAAGTAATGTTACTTAAAACTGATATCTCAAAAACTTATCAACATATTTCTTTCATATTTTTCATTTCTTTCATATTATTTACGGCATGATAAAGGCAAAGAACTAAGGGTTTAGCGCTAATATCACAATATTTTTTTTATTCTTAACAGTTTATTGTTAGGAACACCCTTTTAAAAATTTTCTATAAGAAAATGTGCAATGAAAAAAAAACCATAACTTTTTAGTCAATTTGAATATTTTTAGATTTTAGTTCATTGCCTTTATAACTGTGTTTAGTACGTTGCATAACAAAATAATTCTAATATATAACTTTAAGCTCCATGTAAAGTGTTTTGTAATTCGGTATAATCTTCATCAAATTTTACCTAAAGTACCTAATTTTTATAAATTAAAGTTGTTATATATATAATTTCCTAATTGTTTTCCTTTAATTTAAATCATAAACATCAACAAAGTAACATAAAATAATTAATGAGCGACTGAGAGAATATTAACGTCACATGGTTCAGCTACTCGAGGGCTTTTGGCGACGAACCTCGTAATTTTGAACCATGGTCAAGTGACGAGGACAACACCTGAGCTCGCACCGCTGTCATAACTACCACGCCGCACCAATGGGAAAACATCCATCGCTTCCTTACACGGTAGGTTTTGAGCGGTACTAGGCTCTAACTCATGACACGCTGCCCACGAATCCGTTACCTTGACCTCTAGGCTACCGTGGCACACATTTATTAATAGCACACATTTTAGAAAACTTGTTTTTGAACGCAAGCAGTTACCTTAACGTGGAAACAGGATGAATCTTTTTCTTAAAGAAGGTACAAGTTTTACTTATAGAAATATCAGAATAGCTTCTAACTATTGTCCCCCAAAACTCCTCGCTCGCTCTAACCAGGACTAGGAATACTCCTTTAGGTTTTATCCTCAGACGATGAAGATGATACAAGAGTTGGTATCCCCATCAAACACACCTTGTATAGTTTTTTCCCTCTTGATAAAGTCAAGAATAATGAGATAAAATTGGTGATTTGATTATATATAATACGCAACAAGATCATATTCCATACAAATATCATGATGCAAAACCTTACATATACGTTTCTCTCCGTCTAATATATATTAATTCACAATAATTAATACCAAAATAAGATTAACAAGTAGGAACTGAATTACACGAAATGATGTTGAAAGAAGTCTTTGAATAGACGGAATACATATTAATTTTCATTAACACGTTTCATAACGTTTATTTGCGAGCGTGTAAATCATCCCTTACGTTGTCGAAAACAATGGAATTTCATTTAACTGGGTTCGTTCTAGCCACCCCACACGATTTCTTTTGTTATAACACCAGCCATTCCGAAAGGATTTCCAACCTGTTGAGTTGAGATGCTTCCCAGACACTTCCCCTCTATTCTTCCCGTTATCTATTGTCATGGTTTAATGAAGTAAAATATTTTTAATGAAGAAAACTTCCGTTTTATTCACAACTCAATTCGTGTTGAACAAACAAAAATTGTTTCTTTTTAAAATTATTTCTATTTTATTTTATTTTAGTTTCCAAGTCAATACATTAACTGGAAGTGAGCGAGAAAGATCTTTTGCTATCCTTCCCCAAACATGACCTCTGAATCAATGTTTCTTCAATTATCTAATATATTTCAAAGAAATATATTAGATAATTATCCTTAGATAATTAGAAATATATCTCCTTGTTTTTTTTATTTTTATTTATTTATTTTTTCTTTTTCAATTTTTTTTCCAAGTTACTATTTAGATTCAGTCCATTCAGAATGGCGTGTTTCTGGCACACAGTATTGAATAATTGTGCCTTCTTTTTTCTTGTTAAGATATATTGCTCTAAGTTTTAATCTCTCTTAGAACACATTTAATTAAAACATTATTATATTGTCGTGAAATACGTCTTAACATTGTTTGATTTTCTAATCGCATTAATTAAACAGCTTTTGTCAGAAAAAGAAATTTAATTTCTGAACAACGGACGAGTGCTTATTTGCTTTTAAAAAAGAAATCCCTTTTGTGAAGATAAGATATACTTAGAGTAAAATTCGAACGCTTCTACATGGCAAATGGATATCTTTATATATTCACAACTAGTTTATTTATTTATTATTTCATAAATAGCATAGTCAAATGACACACTTTTATAACAAATCAGAGATAAATTTCGTACTTTCTTGTCATTTTGGGATATTTAATACGGTCTGAATTGGAATTATATTGACGCATAGAAACATGTTCCAAGCCAGATACAAAGCACGCTTTTACTTTTAATAACTAATTATTATTTTGTAAGAAATGTTTTAAAACATTAGCAAAAGGTTAGAATTTAAATAATGCGAAAAGATTTTATAAATTTGAAAGAATACACTAAGTCTCTCTCTCTCTCTCTATTAGAATGATTCAAATATAGTATTTATGAAAAAATAATAATACCAATTGATAAAGGATATTTTACATAGAGTATTTCTGTGTTTATTTGTGCTGCGCCTTAAAGCAACACGAGGGCAATGGGTGGGATGCCCAAAGGAACCGAGCTCGCCCGAAAAGGGTTTAGAGCTACAAATCAATCCAACCACCCCCACGTCCAGTTTTCATTGAAAAAAAATCAAAGTGTACATTTTATAAACAGTAGAAGACAGAAAAATAACAAAATATAAATTTAAAGGTAACTGCACTATAAACATACGTGTGCGGGAAGGTAATGTAAATATGCAAAGCAAATATAATAATAATAATAACATAAGCAGTGTAAGAGATGAAAGAATGATAAACATATTCCAATTTTCTTACAAATTCATAAGAGAAAACAACAGATCTCGTAATTTCGAACCATGGTCAACTGACGAGAACGGCACATGAGCTCGCACCTTCCTCTTCAAACCACGCCAACAGGAGGACTCGACAGATTTAACGCCTCCACAGGGTAGGTGTTCAGCAGTTTTAGGTGTAATCTCTGACAGGATACCGGCCACGCTTTCTTGACTGTGACCACTAGATAACCTCAGCCTTACATTTAACATGTGTGTGTGTGTGTGTGTGGAATCAGTGCTTTTATTTTGCATTGGTATAAATTATAACTAGCTAATAAAGATTTCCTACAGTGTATTTTTGTTTAGTCGGCTCCAAAGCTCCAAATAGATTAAGATGCTTTTTGTTAATTTTTTCAAGGAACTCTTATGTTTTATTAATTTTATTTTCTTTTTTATACCCAACAATAACAATGAGCCATTATATTAACTACTTTCAAATTTTTAAATTTAAAGGTGTTTGAATAAAATTTTGAAATATTTTGAAGCGTTATATTTTACACTTTTAGAAATAAATTGCGAACACGCTTTTTAAATATATTTCTAGTAAATGGACAAAAAGCTTTTAATTACTTTCATTACATCAAATTTTAACGCCAGTCGACTCTAAACACTAAGAATTGTCGACGATTTTTAATTATGCTAGAGGGAAATGTCATAAACGGTCATTTATTTTTACTGGTCCACCAGAAAAAAATTGGATGGAAAAATGGAATAATTAGAAATTTTACAGCTTCAAGAAGAATGCGACATTATTCGTCCAAATTGGTGTCATCGGCCGTGGCAGCCGAGTGATTACGGTCCCGAACATGGGGTCGAAGTCGTCGAGACTCTCCTTCTCAAACTTTCAATATTTACGACCCAATATTCAATCATAATTTTCATCGCGCCCCCTCCTCTTGAAACAATAACAGAGTCTTGAATTCCATATTTTGATGCTAATGCGATGTTCACCGATGTCACTTAAGAGGTTAACTCTTAAGTGACATCGGTGAATATCGCTCAGCCATTGCGTTAATTGCGCCTATTCGACCTTTTCTGTCAACTGCTAGCCATAAAATTAGTCCAAAGGCTTTGGAATGCAATAAAATAACCTTGGCAGTGTTTTCCGAGGGTTTGCTTATTTATTCCTTTTCTACCCCTCGATGCATCCCATACGATCGCCTCCATGTGAAACGGTGGCATTGGGGAGCCGTGATTTTGAATCGGCCTCTAAGGACCGTATCAAGATGAGTGTTAATTGTTTCATAACATGGGTAATTAATAAACTTGGTATCGTTAAATTAATTATAAAATGCTTGAGCAATACTGATGCATTTATACATATCAGTGTAAACGTGTATTGGATTTTTTTATTATGTCAGAATGTATTTTGTTTGCTTACTTTCAGTAAATTAATAATTTTTATACTCTCTCTTTTTTATTCGACTTTTCAATAGGCTCGCGTCCCCCTCGCAGGATTATCACGCCCCCCCCCAGGGTGCGAGCGCCACAGTTCGAGAAACACTGCTCTTCTGAAACCTCACTGTGCTGAAGGGTTGATGCAAACTATCGAGGGTGGCCATGGTAGCCTAGTGGTTATTGTCAAGTCCGTCTTGTGTGCTTTAGCTCCGTTCAAAATTATCCCTCTGACATAGTGAAGAGGGGATGCCGACTGAGGTGTCGAGCTCGTCCCTTGACCGTGGTTTAAAATGATGAGACCCATCGCTAAAAGTCCTCGTGTTGTTTTGTATTGCGACGTAAATAAACGCACTCAGACCGTAGCTGCTCCCTCACGTGATATCAAGAAAGGGTACCATACTCGCCACTTGCCAGTAGTGAGAAGTGCTTGCGTCGCTTCAGAGTGAATCAAAATCACGAGACAGCACACCTGTGATGAGGGGATTTTTAACACTATCAGATATTACACACACATAATCTTCTGAACGAGTGAGTGGATATGAATGTCGCACTCTTCAGCTACTCGAGGGCTTTTGTCGACGGAACCATGGTCCAGTGATGAGGACGACGCCTGAGCTGGCATCCCTCTCCTAACTTCCACACTACACTAACGGAAGAACGCTTTTGACAGATTTAACGTGCATCGTACCCCTACACGGCGGGTATCCAACTGTACTAGGTTCGACCTTTTGACACGCCATCCAGGAGTCCGTTACCTTGAACCTACCGCGCCTCAATCTTCTCCGAAAGAAGGCTCTATAGTTGAATTCGGATTGGGAGGGGGAAGTAAAATCCTATGAATCAAATTAGTTCATCAACTGTTCCACTGTATTTGCAACTCCGCACAGTGCAATCAAATATGAGAGTACGGAACTTTCCACAATGCAATCCTCAAAGGAGTCAAGTGTACTGCTCTTAGAGAATGGACGTTGGTGAGAAAATCTTTGGTTGGCAGTGGTGATTGAGTGCCGCGATGCGTACTTTTCACGCTCCGTAATTTTCGATGGGTCAACTGCCGCTTATAGGGTGGAATCGCCTCCAATGGGATACTTGCGTTGATGGGAAGTGATCGGGGTTTAACACATCGAGGCACTATGTGCACGGCTCTAGGGTCCAATTACACTAAGGGGAAATGAACCGATGATGCAATGGTCATGTTATTCAATAAATTAAGTAGCTTACTGAATAGCTTAAAATAAAAGTTTGTTTCAGTTATCAATAGCATTATTGAGCACAAAATTACACAAATTCGTGTGCATAGATTGTTTTTTTTCCTTTTCAGCAATTTTTCAAAGATTATAGAAAAGCATAATTCAAAAGAAACATTTATATCTATACGATATTACAAAATATGTATTATAAAGCCAAAACTGATAACTATGAAATAAATTAAACTTCTTTTAGTTCGAAGTTAATTGGGGAAAAATAATTGGGCGACCACTCAAATCTTAAGAACTTTAACTGACTGTGCCAAGCAGCGAAAGCGCTCTCTAATGACCACTGAACTTCAGTACAGGCCAAGTGAGTGAAGAACGTGTTGGTCACTATATAAAACCATCCATGTTCTTGGTCCTTAATATTTGTTAATGATATGTGTTGTCTTTGTGTAACTTAACCTAAATTAATAAATAAATCTTACACTAAAAAAAAGACTTCATTGAACCCAACCCTCAAATTATCACATTTAGTTTAATGTTTAACATCTGCAGGATATTTTAATTTTTTTATGGTGCATATATACTAACATTCATACCTATCTCACTTCCTACTATACATATCCCTTTATTGATGATGGATCCAAAGGACTATTTTAAGCTTGCACTTTAATTCGCAAACTTCCTGAAATAGAGATATTTTATTCAAATAATGTATTCTATTTCATTCTTTTACCCGTTTTGCGACGGGTGTGTCGTATCTACACTATAAGGCCGTTCAGTGGGAACAGTCAATCCTGTAGAACAAGTACTATTCCCCAAAGCATCTGCCGGTGAAATGAGAAGTGCATGCTTAGGTGACACACTCGTCTCTACAATATTTTCCGTACGTTGACGCGAAAAGGCTAAAAAAACTATGTGAAGTATTAAAAACTACATACATTAAATTTAACTAAGCCATTCCATTCTCTCATGATGTTATGACCACCGTAATAGTCAAGTGGTCATTTAAGTGAACTCGTTGCCTGCGTTGCTGTGTCGTGGGTTCGAAACCTATTGCCACTCGCCAAGTTAACAAGCTGATGCAAGTTAAATCTCTCGTGACTAAATTGACGTGGTGTGGAAGTTTGCAGAAGGGGTGCCAATTCAGGTGTCATCACATTATTTGACCGTTGCTCAAAATTTCAAGGTCCATCTCCAATGACCTTCGTGTCGCTTCACAGCGTGAGGCAAGTTAAAATAAAATGAAATCGAGGCGTCATTGATTGATTAACGGATCTCACACAATGGCTAACGGCTACTGAACTCGTGATTTTGAAAGAGAGTCAAGTGATGAGGAAGATACCTTTCAAAATTTTCACACACACGACGAATTTGAGGTTCGACAGGCAACGGGCATCAGCCCCTTTATATGGAAATGATCTTCAGCAGCAGTAGAACTCGAACCTGGACTAAACGAAGGTAACATCTGCCATGAGCTTGCGACCAGCTTCATTCTTCCAAGGGTCTTTTTTAGAAACATTTTAAGGATCAAAAGGTATCTCTTTCGTTAACTAAATCTATTTTAGTTTTCTGGATACTCTAAATCTTGATACACAATACAAAATCAGAAACAATGCACAGTTTGAAATAACATTATAATTAATAAATCGTTTATAATGAAAGAATGAAAGGTTACTTATTTACAATTTAATCAAATACAACAAACCATTTCACTTCAGTAGGTCGAACAAACGAGATGAAAAATGTATTTTTGATGAGTCCTTTTGCATACAATGATTAATTAATATCGATTTTTTATGATTATAATTCTTTCTCTAGTTTTCTTTTTCAAATGAAGCAAAATACTGGAAACGCGTTAACGAAAATAAATTAAACACATTTTCCGAAGGCGAAATGAAACATCTTCGAAAACAAACAACGCCTAATTACAATCCAGTCAATTTAAAACTCCCATCTTTTTATATTCTTTTTTTAAAAAAATAAAATCCCACACTCTTTCAGAGCCCACCTTTTCTAATGCAACGAAACAATACAAAATGTATAAAACTCTTCATTATTTTTTTTAAAAAAATAAAAGACGGTTTCATCTTTAAACAAAATGACCGTACAAAATGACGCGTTGTTACTCTCATTAAATATGAAACTTTCGAATGCGTTTTGAGAGAGAAAAGAAATGCGTTTCTCCCACGAAAAAGCAATTTTTCCCTCTACTTCCCTTTCAAAAACAAAAGAGTAAAAAAACAAGATTTTTTTCATGTTCGAGAGATCCAATTAGAGAGATCAAAAGATTTCTCCTGTTTCTGAGGGTGAACTGAACTATAGGAAAGGAGCATTAGGGAAGAAACAAATTACAGACACCCCCTTTTGCTTTCTCTTTCATGGGGGGAGGGGTGCAGACAAAAAGGAAGAAGAATCAATGTTTATAATGAAGTATTCTCTAAATTCCTCTCATTTGCTTTGTAACACAAAATACGCATCTGCTGAATGTAATTATCAACCGTCCTCAATGACAAATGTATAGACTTTTTCCACTTAGGAAAGGCTTTGTCTGGCTGTTTTAAAAAAGATTTTGCAGCAAAAAATGGCGAATTGTTAAAAAATAGTTTGACGTTATTAGCTAAATGTGTTGCTTTTCGAGTTCTACTACAATAAACAAAGTATTCTTACACTTGCTACTTCTGTAAGAAAACCAATCGTTAGAAAAAAGACTGTTAAATAATATATATTTGATAGGTAATTATTGACAGATGTAAACAGCAATGTAAAATATATTTAGTTCTTATCTCACTGACATCATTTTATATTTACATAATAAACTACGGGTGACATGACCCACAATTTGTTCTCAAGTGATCAGTAGCACCCTCTGGACCATCTCCCTTCCGATTTGATTTCTTAAAGCGAGTATTTTTTACAACACCCCTTTTGGAAGTCATCTACTGCAAAATCCATTCTTAGTGGATCTTAACTGAACAGAAGAAATAAGTTTGTTATTTTCAAAAATTGTATTTCGTTTTTCTATAACACCTCCGTTAACCCCGCAATTTCCTTTGGAGTTGATCTTCGCAAAACTCGTTCTTAGCGGATTTTTACTCAACAAAAGAAACATACCTGCTAAATCCGAACGAAGTATATAGGTATGATAATTCCGGAGACCTCATGATGAGTGAGTCGCTTTTCTCCTACATATAATATAATATAGAGGACTTAATAAACACGAGAAAGGATCTTGAAGAGGCATTGAAATTTATGCCTTTAATTTTTGTGTACTCAGCACTATTGAATACATAAGTAAATTACAGAAAAAGTATAAAATTTGTGGACAATTGTTGCCCTTATCGAAACAAAATATTTTAATATGGTCCAATTTATCCCTCAAGGCAGCCGTTCTTTCGATTTTCACGGTTTCCCTTTAGAGTGAGCCGAATTTTCAACATTCTCCCCCTACTCTTAATATTCTTGATTAAAATACAAGTTCTAATAGAGATATTTTCATTGAGCATAATTGAGTCTAATATGGCACATCTTTCAAGTTTTCCATGAGACCTCCAAAAATGTTTAAAAGAGAGAAACTTCAACGTGACATGAGAGACTCCCCAGAGAGGCCCTCGGAACCCCAGTTTAAGAACCGCTGCCTTAAAATTTCCCTCTGTTAGACATTTTGATTTCTCGAAAGTAATATTCATCTTATAAGGTTTCTTTTCCCTCTTCAGAATCTAGCAACCATTTGAATGCAAACAAGTACATTAAAAAAAGCGGTTGGATGACAATCTCTTTAGTATTGCAATTTTACTTTGATACTTCCAAATATTTTTTAAAAACAAGAAAACCCACAAATCAGACATTAAAAGAAGTAAATAATATTTTTCAAAATTGGAAAGAAAAAAAATTCAAAAAAGAATTTTTTTTGCTTACTTTTTTTAGGTGCATCTCTTTGTATTCAAATAAATGCACTCGTCATAAGTTTTCAGGATGAAAGTATAATTTCCCATACGATTAAAATATAATTTCCCATACCATACGTTCGCAAATTCAAAATGGGAGTCCTTATAAGATCTGGCGGATTGTATATATACAGGGGGATTCGCTACCAGATCAACAGACTGGTAGGGTGTGTAGGGAATACAGAGACGACTCGGAATCCCATAGGGTCGCAAATGCTGTCGTTGCGAGCTGTGGTAAAAAAAGCAGATAAAAAAAGCTGAAACAGCAATACATTAACGAGACAGAAAGCATTTTAATGCGAGAATGTACTATAACAGATGTTTGAAAGTGCATGAACTTCTTCTGAGTTCACATAAAGAGTTCGGTGTACGAGACGCCTGTTCTTTCAGTTCCTTCAATTTTCTGTAATTGCCGAGAGAACATTTCAAGAATCTTTCAGAACGTAAGGAATTCTATGTAACGTCGCTGTCAGGCCTACCAGACGACTCCTGGCCGCAATTTCGAGCACATGTTGTAGTACAAAACTTTCAATAAAAATATGTTCTGTGTCCCATTCTTTTTTTTCCTGCTTCTATGCACCACGACTCGTAGCTGCGGCATTTGCGCCCCTACATTCCTGTAGGATTCTATGTACCCCGTACACACCCTATCGGTTTGTGGCCTGGTAGCGAAACATACAGCATATATATTTCGTCAATAAATTGATTCACAATTTTATTGTAAACTCAAAGCACTGAAATCAAATCCTGTCAAAACGTTCTGGACAAACGCCAAGTAATGAGGAACACCTTTGCATCCATTCATCAAGAATTAACAAAGTTCGCGTGTCAATATATTTTTTCTCCGAAGAATTAACAGTGCTTTAAATTCTTCATTTAAGTATCAAAGTATTGAATTGAAGTGAAGCTATGTAATTTGCTTAGACTGTAAAGTAGACATATATACAGATGATTCAAAACAATGTTAAATAGACACACTGAGAATGTTAGAAAGATAGATACGACTGAAGAGGGTTAAGATATAAGATGAGAAAAGTTTTATTGACACTCGTTTATACACTTAATATTATTCATCGCACGCTATTGGCGATAGACCTCGGCACTTTGATCCACGGTCAAGTAAAGAGGACGACGCATAAGCAGGCACTCTTTATTCTAGATTCCACACAACACCAGCGGAATGACTTTTGACTCACGACAGATTTACCGTGCATCATCCCCTCCGCACGGTGGGTCTCCATTGGTCTCATTGACTTCTCAGGAATCCACCTCACGTTGCGTTGGCGACAAGTTTGTGGCCTTAACTACTGACCCACCATAAGGTATTAAGAACAGATAACAGCTCTCGCGCATTTCCTTAAAAATACGATTTAAATTGGATAGATAATGAAAAATAAACACAAAATAATGTCTGAAGATATTAATACTCAAAATGATTTCCTACACGAGAGAAAAAAAAGGAAATTTTAAATCTAAAGATAGCTTAGGTTTTTCACAGAATCCATATGTTTCCCCAACTCACTCCTTCAGCTGACAGATGAAGAACAAAAGAGAATACATAATGGAAAAATAATCAATAACTCGAGAAACAGTGGATCTTTTCGTAAAGGGCTCGTAGAAAATAGTCTAAACAACATACGTAAAAATAATCATGAAAAATATCTGATCTATTCACGCATTCGGTTTTCTGTCTATGTCGAATTTTATTCCAGTAGCGTAGGATAAATAAAATAAATTAATCCAAAAGAATGAATCAATCGATGTATATTTTATCACTCTACGAAAGGCAAGTGAAAATTAACTGAGCGAAGTTTTTCAACTTTGCGACCAACTCATATTTTATTCGCAGGATTTCAAATGAAGAGAAGAATAAAAGATGACCGTTAAAATGCTCCGCTGGCCAATAAAATTAAAAAACCATGAAAGATAGATGATGATGCAAAGTAAAAATTCGCTTGAAACAAAGAGGACGAAACAAAAAGAAGAAATTTTTCCTCTCAAACTTTAGGTTAAAGAAAAGTTATGCATCGGGTATCTCATTCAGTAACAGTGGATTTAAAGTGTAATGAATTACAGAATCACTACAAATAGACTTACAATGTCCATTCAATAAAACTCACTCCCCAAATCATAATGAGTGGTATAAAAATACCTACGGTTTATGCATCCAACAAAACCACAAAATGAACTTTGGGAACGACAAAAGAAAACATGTAACAATGAAATATTCGCGAGGTTTATTTTCTCTAAATCGAGCTTTTCTTCGTTTGGCCAAATTGGCACTTTTAGATAGAACAACTCCATTCCAAAAATGAGCGTCGAAACCAAATAGCATATAAATAATCAGTGAGACATAAAATAGTTGTTATGTTTACAATATAACCACACTAGATAGTTCCTAAATTATTGTCTCTTAATCCTGAATTATAGTCGCTACTAGAAGAAATGGAAGAATGTAATCTCTTCGGCGAGTTTCAGAGGTTGATTCTCATTTTAGATATTTAACCGTTATCTCCTTTTATTCAGTTGTTTTGTCTGCATATCGTGTACTTACGCTTAAATTAATAAAAGTTAATTATTGTGAATATCTCTATTAACATTTAGTGTCCAATTTAATAGATTCTCAGTGCGTTCGAACCTCAACGATCAGCTAAATCCCCACATCAGCAAAACGGAGATATTGCCTCTAACTCTGCAACTGCCGCTCAATGCAGCAATAGTGGCTGGAAATACGTGTTCCGTCCATTGCTACAATTGATTTCCCGACTGATTTACGATATTCTTCCTTTGGGGGAATCCTTCCTGGGGAGAATGCTTTAATTTTCCCCAGTTGGAGAGCAAAGGTTCACTGCGTAGAATATAATGCAAGCCAAATCCAAATAAAATACCAAACGAGACATGTTTGGCTAAGGCAAGAGTTTCGAATAACCTTCCAAGACTTTCAGTAGATCTGTCTACGCTGCTCCAGAGAAAAAATGCCACACATTTATCTTCATACGTAATGGCGTGACAACCCATCTCCTCACCATTTTACTTTGCTACCGCATTCCCTTAACAAGAGCCCATCTATCTTACAATGTAGCAAATCCAGTGCCGAAAGGATTTCTCTTCTTGCATCGCCATGCAGCAACTCCCGCGAGAAGACCTTTTGCACAACAAATCCATTTCCAATACGTAGACTTCTTGAATTTAGAGTATTATTTCTGAGTGGGATTTGTAAAAAATTTAAATCTGGAAGGGTTCTACAGAAAATACAATTTGAAGAATGTCCAGAAAACTTGAGACGTTTCGCAAGACTTTTTCATACCCATTCGTACATTTAAATACATTCCAACTTTGAACCAAAGTATCTAAAAAGAAATCTGCCAATATACAAGCATTATTCAACATGAATAGAGTTGTATATGATGGAATTTATAGCTAGGTGCATTTTTCTCAGAACTGTAAAACTAAATTAAATTAACTGCTTATTACTTTTAAAAAAATTTGGAGTTTCACAATGTATATAAAACCTTTTGGTCCACATATGAGAGATTTTCAATATTAACAAATTAAAAATAGCCATTAAAAGCAAAGGCAAATTTATTCTAAAAATGTGATCTCGAAACCCTTACACAGATTCGATTAATTTCTAGGGGAGTAATTTTTATATTTAAATCCAAGCAATAAGTAAAAAATTATTTTTTTTTCCCTTTAATATTAACAAAAGTGCCGGCTGGGTGGCGTGGTTGGTTTGTCGCTGGCTTTCTGCACTCAATGTTGCGGGTTCGACCCCAGCCCAAGTCGGTGAATTTTCATGATGCAGAACATCGACAGGAGCCATGTCGTACGACATGTAAAAGATCCCTAGAGTGTTTGTTTGGCTTGTGGGTGACAAAATTAAATCCTAGTATAGACCTTCCTCCTAGGGTGGAAGCTGGGCACCTGCGGCGATCGATGTCCGCCTGTATGGGGCCGCACTAAAAAGCTTTAGAAAAACTCTCAATGGGCAGCCCATGAGAAATAAATAAAAATTATTAACAAGAATTCGCTTCTCTCTCCAGAGGGTACTTTCACCGGAAAGATAGTTAGTTTATAAGCAGTGGGAATGCTCTCCCAATAACTTTAGCGACGGCTACAGATAAGGTAGCCAAATGTCTCCAACACGTAAAATTTGGCATAGAAATAGAATCTACGCACATCTAGGATTATTGTTTGATGAAATAGCCTTAAAGACTCCTAGAAAATTCTTCCCAGTTGATTCAAAGACGACGCAGGAAATTAATGTAAAAATTTGACAGGGACATTCAACTCATGACTATAAATTTGTATAGCTGTGTTCTATATTGCATACTTTTTGACTATGTGATACATCGTGAATTTGTTAATTAGTTTATGCTATAAAAAACTCTACTGTAATTAAGGGGAAAATCAATGATAAATTTTGATTTACTCAGAGAATTGTTATTTGTGCGGACCTTTCCTGAATTTTAATGCCACTCAAACTTGTAAAACTGTTTTCTTCTATAACTTAGTTGCATCTATTCTATTTTACGTTTATTCTATATCCTTAACTCTACATTTACTTTATTCTTAATTCTTCTCCTTTACTCTCCTTTTTCTTCTATGTTATGCTCTACTCCATCTCTCCAGCTACTTTCATGATATTCTCAAACATTCTTTAGTATTTGAATTAAACCGCTGACCAAACCCTTAAATCAACGAATTAGGACTTCCCTCACCTGGAATGAAATGTACTCTCGCACCCATTCATCAAGGATGGCGTCCCTTCCTACCTGCAGATGTGCACTCTTCCTGCTATTAACAACCTACTTCTTCACTCCCATTCCTGCAAATCTATTATCTTCAATGACGTCTCTCAATGAGAACTCTCCTCATGAGATGTGGGAGGGCCATGTCAAACTATATGCTGGGGTGTTCATCGTCTGACCGATCCAACTACCATTTGTAACAGTTCGATTAGAACAGGAACGTGACAGATAATTCATGTTGCTTCTAATGTCCACAAAACCAACACTTTTTATAATCCAATTATTATTTAACCCGCGATCACTCGCGCGGGGTGTTCTGTACACCCCAACAACAAGAAAAGCCTCCTACGATTCTTAAATGATTGCGCAGAACCATGATTTTTTCTGTAGCTGCCCATTTTAGGTCATTGAACCTTCAGGCATGATGTAATCAATCTCGCTAGGACGATTGGAATGTAACGGCCTTCAAAAGTTTATCTGGGGTGCTGAGAACACCCCGCGAGTGATTGAGTTATATTTTCGTACTCGAAGCATCTACGGAAGAGTACGTTTTACTCCTTCCGTTTTTCAAATATATTAATATGCATGCATATTTTTTTCAAAATTTCAATAAATACGGTATAAAAATAATATAATTCCATAAAATAATTGTAAAATAAATTTTTTTAAAAAAAAATTTCAAAAGCTTTTCCAGAAATTATGACAAAACTCCACGAGAAAATGGAGAAAGAGCGACTTCGTCGGCTATTAGATGCTGTATCAACAGATTGTCAAGATGAACGAAATAAACTCGATGACTGCGTCATTTCGGAACCAAAGTTGGAAAGATGAAACTTGAAATTGTAAATTTTTATATTACAGGCGGCGGTATTGATACCACTGATGAAATGTGCAGTAAATATGATGTATCGTGAATATGTAACCTTTGGCCATTGCGAATTTTTTATCATATACTTAATACTGTAGGAATTAATGCTTCCATTGTCTATCATCCGGTTTTTTCTTAAAAAATGGGACTTTCAAGATTATTAGAGGAGATTAGAATGGATCTTGTGCAGCCACAGTGGGATATGAGATCGGATCTCCCAAACCTTAACAAAACACTCAAAAGAAGCTTTACTGACACAGATTATATTAAAAAGAGCATTAATCCACCAAAAAATGGACATTGCACTGTTTGTCCACGGATAAAAGATGTAAAAATTATTTGTGTTTGTCTTCAATGTAAGAAAGATATGGGCTTAAAGCATATGATTACTGTCTGCTCTGAATGTTTGAAAAATGAATAAAATATTTGTTTTCTACTTTCTACTATTCTTGACATCAATTGCAAAGTAAGGTTTTTACTGGAATATATATACGTTTTACTTGTACTTTTTGAAAAAAAATATATAAATAAGTATTTTAAAATGAAAATTTTGTAGGTTTAGTTTAAATTAATGTTAATCTCATTTGTAGGCAATGAATTTAATAATTTTATTCGTATAATACAAAAAACATCTTTTACTTTATAAATATGTATCATATTTGACTTAATTTTATTTTCATAATTAATTACACGTGTTAAAAGTTTGGGGTGTTCTCTACACCCCGCGAGTAACGACGGTAGAAAAACAGGCGAGAGTGACCGCGGGTTAATCAGAGCATCATCGAAGCACGTTTATTTTTTTAAATTCAAATCCCATTAAACTAGCATTTAGAGCAATAGATTATATTCCTCCCAAGTTTAAGTCATTGTTAGCTGAGGAAGATATAGGTGGACATCAGAAAATTCTGAATTAGTTATGATGGTCAGCAAGAAAGAATAGCTCGACAACTAATGTGTGTGTGTGATCCTTTAGCCTTCAGATGAACTCATTACCAATACAAAGTGTAGAAATATTCTGATGTGGAGCTTAAGAGGATAACAAAGGTTCACATTTCACTGATGATTCATCTAAGAAATTTGCAAAGGGTTTTGAACTGTTTTGACAACTTTTCGCTAACTTGAGCTGTCTCTTTTAAATCTGCAAGGCCTACTCTTTGTAATGGTATGAAAGTTTGATTCTTAACACAAGAGCATCGTCTCTTGAAAACATCGTATTATATGCATGCAAAAGGGAATTGTAACCTTCACACTTTAGTGTAATATTTCAACGTTTTATCTTTCATTTGACTTTTTATTATTAAAGTTTAATTAAATTAACAGTAGATTTATTTGGTATAAATTGTAAAAATGGAATGGACTCTAAAAATGTATGAACATATTTTAAAAAGTAGATTAATTTGATAAACAACTGTCTGAATTTCAAGAAAATAAGGTTCCTATCTACTGTTACAAATTTGCGTCGGGACAAAACAGCCCAAGATTCCATTTATGTGAATAATAACAGATTTATCAATGAATGAGGACGAACGAATGACTACACGAAGACAAATCGATGTATATACACAAATAAATACTATAAGAGATTATTTACTGTAGTGGAAAACACTCTCGTGATAAACAGGCCTCCAGAAACGGCTCTCAAGATGAGTTGGACTAGCAAGAGCTCAGGATCTCTCTTATCACAGTCAGAGCACAAGCAAATTTTAATCTCAACTGAATTCCACCAACAACCTCATGAAAATATCTCGAGGGATTGCCACTACACATTTCTCGATGATTCCTTGGCTACACCATATTGTTTGCCAAATTTGTAACCCACTTTCTTGTCAAAGTAGCCAATCCAGGACAGATCTTTGGCTACTCTATGCTTATTCAAGTTCATGCTGTGGAATAAAACTCCCACAAGAAGAGAATATCTTCCGTCTTTTCAAATTTTTGCTTAGTTAAATTAATATTCAGAGTATCTGAAAAACTGTTCATATTTTAAATCCTAATATTTATAACAAAAGGAAATGATACCCTTAATAAAGTGATATTCGTTTGGTATCAAAGCAAGAAACAATTCAAGAAAAACGTTTGAGCTTTGTAGATCACACGATTCATATCTGATTTCAGCTTGTTATGACCAAAACACAGAGTAAAAAATAAAACAATGCCCCTGGATATCCCTTCCGACAAACCAATAGTGGCTCTTTGTACTCAATATGATTAAAAGGAGAAGGTTTCTATCTATCATGTTTATCTGAGTGCCCTCTAATCTTCCCGGGACTTTTATCAGCTTAGGGTGCCACGGAATCTGACAGATTCTAGAATCATTCATCTGTGGATTTGATTTTCCAAGCGGAGATAAAGGAACATAAATAAAAGAGTTTTTGGTTAGGTTCTTAAAAGGGGAAGAAAAACAGGGGAAAATATAAGTTATAAAAACTTCGAAAGTTTATAACTAAAATATGATGCGAAAAGGTACTTTTGGAAAGTTTTTCCGCACTCGATGCGATTTGAGAAGTCGTGGAAAAGGACGGGGAAAATGTAACATGCTTTTTGGAGAGCAGCGATTCAATTACGAGCCATTTTCGCTTGTTTTACTGTGAGCGAAGAGAAAGGTGTGAAAAATTGAGAGCGTATGATGAGCATCGTGAAAATACCAAATTTGAAGAAATCTAAAATAAATTTAAAAGCATATGAATGTCACAACAAAAGAAACCTTATCTGAGTTCTGTGATGGCAGGGGAAAAATTAAAAGGATTCGCAAGATGCTTCAAGATATTTTGATTTTATTTACCTTAAGTATGGATAATCATACATTATAATTTTTAAGTTTATAGTGATAATTTGCTTCAAAAGATCTAAATGATATCTTTGGAAACAAAGTTAGAATTTATGTATACATGCGTTATGGAGATACAATAAAAAAAATTTTATCTTTAAATATTAAATAATCATTAAACTATTTTAGAAAATCAGATTTCTATTATTGACTTTCTGTCCTATATGGGCAGAAAATATAATAATCTTTTTAAGCTAAAAGCAAGTCTTTTATATAACTTCCATAAATACAAAAAATAAATCGTGATATTTAACTAAATTTAAAGAGGTCTATTTTTAAAATAGTAATTCTTAATAACATTTCCTGGGTACATTAAAACACTGTACAAACAGAAACTGCAGATTATTTTACAAAACTTTTAATCACCCGAAAAAGTGATCTAAAATTTCGCGCCTTTTCCCTTAAACCAGTGCTTTTCAAACTTTCAACATTTGCAACCAATTTTCAATCATAATTTTTTCGCGCGTTTCCTTCCCCCTCAACAATGCAATAACGCTAAAGCTACAGCCCGACCTCAATTATGAACCGTACAAGTTATCAAACTATGTATTAATTTTTTTTTGTATATGTTACTTTTAAGTAATATAAGCATTAAATTACTTTTTCTTTTTAATTTTTAAATTGGAACAGTTTTTAATTAAATCAAATATTTATTTCCTCAAACATCCATACCTAAAAGTACAAATGTCATTAGAAAAATAAGCCAGTCTATGTTGGCCTCTACCTTCTTACAAAGCATTTCTCGTATACTATTACCGTTTCCAATATCCTTCTTTTGTGAAACTGAATTTTCTGCAGTGGCTGCTTTGAAGACAAAATATAGCTCTCATCTAACTTTAGAAAAAAGGGTGTCAATTTCTAATATTAAATCTTTCTTTGAAAAACATTGCTCTACAAGACAAGCCCATGGAAGTCACTAGTAATTATTAAAATTGTTCTTCATTTAGTATTGATTAATTATTTATCAAATACATAGCACAGCACTGATACATTTATAAGTATATTATATCAGTGTAAATGCGTATTTTATTTTTTATTATGTCATAGCAAGGATAGCAAGAATAAATTGGCAACGCAAAGTAATGTCAACAAACTCAAGTGCTATTTACCACGGTTGCCAACTTTCAAATGTCGTTAGATATATCTGCAAAAAATGCCGTCAACTCAGAAGGAGTTTCGCAGGAAGTAGTAGCACGAATTTAAAAAATAAAGTATAATCCATGTTCTACATAATACGTTCTGTTATTGATCATTTTTGAAACTGAATCTTCAAAAAAATATAATGTCTCATCAAATCATTTTCACCAACCACGGATTCAACCGCTTCTAGAAGTTATATATAGCGATACATGCTGAAATAACTTTGTTGGAAACAGTTACTATGGAATTTATTAACCAACAATTATACATTACATCACGTAAGTGTGTCATACAAAACTGAACATTAATCTGGAGCTATGGAATAAAACCGTAATGAGTAAGAGAAAATTCATGTGTAGGAGAGTAGAGCAAAATTGTATAAAGAATATCAGATGCATTTCTAACTGGCTATATTTTAGTCCATTTGGTTTCATCGAACTGATTCAAAGGAATCTTTTACCAGGAAATATTTCTCAGGGATCTGATTTGATTTAATTTAAATTTATATCCCGCACTGAAGCTACACAAGGACTCCTGGTGCCGGAATTTTGAACCATGGTCACGCAACGAAAGATATTACAACTATTTTAACTTTCACACCACGCCAACGGGAGTACTTAGAGATTCGACAGTCTTAAGGTGCATCAGCCCATTTTAATACAACGGGTCTTCAGTAGAACTAGGTTTCAACAACGATGACCATGAATTCACGACCTTGACCACCCCACGTTTTTAGAAGAATTCTTTTACTTGAAGAGCAAAGGTCAACTGTGAGTACAACAACAACAATAATAAAACATTGGATTTATTTATTGGTATTCATATATGCCTCATGATCACTCAACATAATACTCAGATTTATAATACTACCATATATAATACCCTTAAGCTCCTTGAATGTTGCGTCACTCATCGTACTGGCTGGATTTTCTATTGCCACACAGTGGTACAATACTTTTATCTACAAGAGTTATAAGGAGATGGTCTTATTTGATTATTTCAGTAGCTCGATGGCAAGGGCTGAAAAATGAAAAAAATCATGCATACTTCTAAACTTTGAAACTCTTTTGTGATTCATATTAAAATATCTATGAGATAACCCAAAACTGCACACATTTTCTTGTATAATCTTTTTTTTCCACTTCTAGTTAATAAGTATTCCATTCTAGAATTGGATTTTTGAGGAATATATTGGATAAGTTTGTACCTCTGCAAATTTTTAGTATGAAATTGCATGAGATTTTGTAAAAAGAACTCACCAATACAAATGCATAATGCAGATCTCTCTAAAATTTGATTTAAATGCTTTAAATCCGTACATCACTTAAAACTGAGAAAGTCTGAATTATTTACAAATAAAAAAAGTAACAAAAAAGAAATAAAACAATATTTAGGTCTGGAAAAAGTTTCAGGAATATTCAGTCAAGTTTTCATAAAACAAACACACGAACTTGAGAAATTAATTGAAACAATTTAGATTGCGAAGCTAAACACGCTTCAGAAACATTCATTTATTTACATAATTATGTTATTAAAATACAAGAATATTTAACAATTTTCATTAATGAATATATGCACTCTCTCTTAGTGAAATATTTTGTGGTTTATAAAATAGGGAAGTTACGTTATATATAAAAAAAGGAATGGAATATTAAAATCTAAAGTAGGAATACAATATAACAGGAATGAAAAAAATACGAGACATTGTGGATTATCGAAATGTCAACATATGAAGTCATTACAAAAGAACAATAAAACCCACCCCACAGCTTAGTGATAATGAAAGGGGTTCATCGGCTTGGAAATAGCTCGTCAGAAGAAAAAAGTTTCTTAGCATTCGAAAGAAACATTGTAAGAATAGGGTGGAATAAAAGATTCGAAATATAAAATAAAACAGGAGAGAAAATAGACAAAATGTCACTGAAAGGGACAATAGAATCAATTCTGTGTGGGTCCTCATTTATCATCAACACCCCCCGACAAGAAAAATTTCTAAAAAAAAATAATAGTGAAGTTTCTCTTCTTTTTTTAAAAATAAAGAAAAGAAACCGTTGAATTGAAATACCACAAAGAAAGTTTCCGAAGGAATAAAAATCAACTGACAAAATTAGAAGGAAATAATAATTCATCAAAGAGAATTTGTTGGTTGATAAAAATTTGAGGCAATATTGAATTTTGATTGTTTGTGAAGGAAATATAAACATGTTTTTCAGACGAAGTAGTAACAAAAATGTGAATAATTTGCAATTAACTACTCAAGTCGAAAGTTCTGCTTACAGAGTACATTATTAATTCAATGCAATTTTATTTGCAATGTTTAGTTATATATGTTACTGTAATTTCAAAAAATTATCAAGAGAAAAAAATTTGGGCTAACAGCCATTTCACCCTGTTTCATGAATATCACAAAACAGTATTCAATGAGTTTCGTAACGTTGCCGCACATGAGGGATATTGGCAACGGTCATTCTGAACCCCGGCCAACTGATGATGACGACACCAGAGATTGCACTTGAGTTACGACTGTTTTAACGGTCTCTACATGGAGGGTCCAAAACAGTACCTAGATGAAACAAATTTTGGATAGAACAATAACTTCTAATTTTTGAATTCATGTGGAGTTTTAATTATACATGTTATTGTCCCTTAAACAATTGAAATTTTTAGATACAACAAGAATAATTAAAAAAAATTATCTTTAATTTATCCATGTTTACATACGAAATCATCTGAACATTTCAGAAATTTTAAACATAATATTGAAAAAACCAATTAGTTTTTTGCAATTTACCCTCATGAAAACCAATGGTTCTTAGTTTTGTTAGTTGTAACATGAAAAGTACTCGGAAGATATAACTTCATTTCTAATATTTTGAAACACAAGGAAAGTATTTTGAAAAAAATTCCAATTTTAAAAACGCTTTGTTTAAAACCCAAAATTTCAGAAATATAAGCAAAATTTACCCATTACATTGGCAATAAATAAGAAAAATTTCAACAAAATTTAATCTAAGTTTTCTATATGTTGAAACAATTCAATAGAAACATCCGGAGGGCTTCAATGAGAATGTTTGGATGGTAAAATAACTTTAACTTAACACATTAAAATCGGTTTTCAAATTTAATTTGGGTTCAAATTGGTTGATTTTTATTGTCGCATTCTGAAGTAATACGAGGACTATTGGCGACAAACTTCGCAATTCTGAACCAACATCAAGTAAGGAGGACGAACCACGTGAGTTGCCCCCCTCCAAACTTTCGTAACATTCTTACGTGACGACTTAGAGCCTAATCAGATTTAATGAGCATCAACCCATTTACTCAGTAGGAATTTAACGGAACAAGGATTCAATTTCTCTCCTCCACAGAAACAACACCGGTCACTGGTTCATATTCATGACCATGAAGAAAAGTAGCGTACTATTTTTTAAATTGAAAAATATTTTGCATTACAATATCAGATTCCGTTGTAGTTTGGCATTCAAAGCTTTTGAAAAATGAACATTATTCTGGATTCAGCCGAACTCTGTCTGGTGTGAACAGAGGACAAGGATGGCTTTTGTTCTAAATTTTCTTAAAGGGAAATCTGATTTCTCATTGCATATAGATAGTGCTGTTTTTTTTTTCTTTCCTTCTTCTTTTACCCAACGAAACAAATACTTCAAATGTATTAAAGTCTTTTTTTTCCAGCAATTCTAACGCAATTCAAGGGAATAATATCCACTCGAGTGTCACGAGCGAAGTTAAAGACTGGTCAAATCCATTCCAACTCATCAAGCTACATTTGGCTCCTAATGCACCCCCAGAATTCTTCCTCATGTCCAATCACCTTCGCTCTAAGAAGAGGAAGAGGGGGTTCACTACAGAAAATGTATCACGGAATGTTACCCCTGCCACACACCAAGACAAGGAGAATAACAGTAATACAAAAAAAAATGTTCAATTTCTGGCTTCCACAAAGGATCGATAACCTCTGTGCGAGAGGAGTCCAGAAAGAAAGACACGGTTTTAGAGAGCGGAATCGGACGGATTGGAGTCGTAGTGAGCAGGAAGGCTTTTGTGGCGATCTCCCACTAATTGCATCGAGGAGGAAAGGAATTTTAGTAACTATGCTTGAGGAGGGCTTCTTTTGAGTGAGGAGGAGGGCATAGAAGACTTATGTTCAAAAAAGTCTCGGATCTTAATCTTCTCGGTAGACGCTTATTTGTTGTTTCTGTTTCAAAGTAAACAAATTGGTATTATCTAAAAGGTGATTTGGGGGAATTGATATAAAGACTTATGTCCAAAAGTAAAGAACTTTTCAGAAGTGAATTACAAACGAATTGCTTGATCTTAAAAATAGAATGGCAACAACTAGTCATCGAGTTTATGTAAGGGGTCTTACCTCGATTAACATCGAATTCTATATTAATAATTAAAACATCAGCACAATTTATGTTATGAAGTAGTTTAATTCATTAACATGTTTTATGTAAGCGTAATATTGACGAAACATCCTTTTTCTTAAATTTTTTCATTATGAGAAATTTAGATAACACCATTCTACAGATTTTTTTCTTTTTGTATTAATTTGTCATTTTCAGCGATTATATAGTGATTTAAAAAATATGCAGTGATAAATTACATTAAAGCTTTTCAAGCTTGTTATGTACACTCCACAACACGCCCAATACCGTAGGGCTGCGGTAGCCCAGTGGTCAAGGTACTGTATCATGGCAGGATGTCATGAGTTCGAGCCCAGTACCACTAAAGACCCGCCGTGTAGGGCAGCGATGTCCGTTAAATCTGTCGAGAGCTGAAACGTCCTCATGTTGGTGTGGTGCGGTAGTTAGGAGAGGGGGGTGCCAGCTCAGGTGTCGTCCGAGTCATTTGACCATGGTTCAAAATTACGTGGTCCGTTGCCAAAGGCCCTCGTGTAACTGAAAAGTGCGACGTTACTATTCACTCACTCACCTCCAAGACCGAGTCGTATGGCACATACGACTAACTGAATGATTGTTTATTTCCGTTGTATCTAAAAACAACTCGAGGACTACTGAAATTAATCTTGTAATTTTGAATCAAAATCAAACCATCACCCGAATCGGCATCCTTCCAAACTTTAACATTAAACCGACGTGAGGACTTCTAACCACGACAGATTTAACTGGTATCTTTAGTAGCACCAGGACTTGAATCAACGTTTCTACAGAAACTATGCGGACTACTAGTTCGTGACCTTGACTCATCGGCTACCGCAGCCATACAGCTACCAGCCTGTACTAAACAAATACGTTGCCATACGATACAAATACCTAAACGCAAATATTTAAAATCCGTAATCATTCGTCTCATTTAGATGTCAACAATAAATTCCATTGGGGAGAAAACAAAGAAAACTGACAAATTGTGTAGAGGAATAAAATAAACTCTTGAGCAAAACAGCACGCAGGAATCATCTTCCCATCTGTCTAATATCAAAACGAGCACCTGAAGTCAAATGACAAGAAAACACCTCCACTCATCACAAACGATATCTCTCTATCCGTAAACATTCTTACAGTAGAAATATTAAAAATACTGAGAAATGAGGATGAGAGGGGGGTGGTCGCTTTGGTACTGATAACCGACTCCCAAAATGCAAGAAAGGAAATATCCATGTCAAACAGCCGTAACACTTCACCGAAATTGCTTTTTCAGGAGAGTTAAGAACATGCGAGCGCTTTGATAGACGTTCTAACGCGTTGAGTGAGAATTAAAAGAAAAACACGGTTTTACAAAAGGAAAATTGTGGATATCGGACGACAGTGTTTATTGGAGGGGAGAATGATGGGGGAATCTAAGCATCATTCTAGTTGACAGGTAGAAACCAAGTTTGGAACGAAAACTAATTGATTCCCACCTTTTGTAGTTTGAGGATTGGTTTTTGAACGCGTTCGTGTCTTTTTGTATTCTTTTTTTATTGATATGATATTTGTTTTCTGTGTCTGTTTGAAAATAGATGCATGTTGTATGTATATTACGTATGTATGTATATTACGTATGTATGTATATTACGTATGTATGTATATTAAGTATGTATGTATATATAAACCAATGTAAAAGTACTAAAAATATAAGAGAAATAAGAATGTTATTTTAGCTTTTTTTATTTAAAAAAATTGTAATTTTTTTTATTGAATATTATGGAAGATAATGAACTTAGGAGAAAAATAAGTAAAAATTAATTATGATTCCTAACATATGTTTTTTAAAATTGTTTTAATTTCCACTCAGTGAATGATATCAATGTGAGTGAGTGTTTCTTACGTCAAAATATAAAGAAACATGATGGCTATTGGTAATGCCCCTCGCAATTTTGAACTAAGGTCAAGTGATGAGGATGACACCTTAGGTGGCACCTCTCTTTCCGAATTCCTGCAGCACGCTTTGGGCCTCGAAAGATTTAACTTGCATTAATTCCTCTACACGGTGGCTCTTCAGTGGTACTAGAACTCATGACGCTCTGACCACGAGTACGTCTGGGCTATTGTGGTCCCACTATCAATGCTGAGTCTTGATACTTGGTAAGTGTTTCGCCATTGCTAAATAAATCTTCTAAATGTTTCTAATTAGGATTGGATTTCTTACGAAAGACTCAACCCTTGGCAAGGAAATTTTACTATGAAAGCCAATCGGAGATAAAAATCTCCACGGATGTAAGCCAAAAGAAAAATTACCGTTGTTGTGACGAACAACACCTGCCTGAAGAAGACCCACGAAATTCATCGCGGCTAAGGGCTAGAATGTTTACGCCTGTCGTTAGCCTTAGCTTTGAGCAGGATTCAGGTGACAGTACGATTTGGCTCGGTTACACCCCAATTTAGAGGGAGAAATCCCTGGGTGGTGGCCAGGGGCTTGACGGCTATTTTAGAGTACCCTCATGCCGCATATACATTTACAAACATCCATGTCTTCTCCGGGATTCGAACCCAATCCCTACGGCACCAGCGTCGCTAACCGCTATACCGACACTCATTCATACTAGGGCACTAAAGGTAACTCCAGCCGTATAGGTAGTTATGGAAAGTTAATGTTTCATTCCTTTCATTCCAAATATTGTAGGCGAAAAGATGCAGGCAAGGAGAATCAATAATGTTAAACAGATAACCTTCACAAAAACATCGGACCAAAATAAATCGTTATTTATGGAGATAAGCTTTCTTCACAGCCTCTATCCAGATGATGTAGGGAAGCAACATTGGAAGGGGGAGTTTGACAGTGAACGATGGATTTGTAGAGTTGTAATTAGCGGTAGTTTTGATTAACACGCGTATTTTAAGTGCTTCCTGTTGAAAGTAAATTGGTTGAATTCTGAGTGAATGGCGTTTTCCACTGAAAAAACCTAATTATTCTTTGCATGGACTTTCCTACACTTCGGTTCATTGGTTTTCTAAAATCGTTTTTTGTATAGTATTTATGTCGGCTACTCAATAACGGAATATTAATGACGGAATCTCCTCATTGTGAAGAAATGCAAACGAATTCTCTAAAAAGTTTCGTACCGTGTCATGTGGAGATTGTAAACGGGATGGAGTAAATTTAATGAAAGTCAATAATATTTTTTAAGATTTCTTCGTGGGAGAAAGCCAAAAATTTGTCTAACAAAAATCGCGACTTCTGCACTCGATTACAAAAATCTTATTTCAGTTAAAAGTTGTAGACAGAAAATATAAAAATGGATTTCGACAAAGCAACGTCTTTTATCTTTGGAATGAAAAAAATATAGATTCTAGGGAATGTGTTTCCCTGGTGTGTGTTAAATTAGAGTATGTACAATGGAATTCTAGTAAAAATTTAGCCAATTACAATTTTTACGGTAAAACCCCAGAGAATCTTCTAAAACATTTTTTTTCTTTTTTGGCTTTGGAGTAGTATTATCTGGAATAAAAAAGGTATCGCGATATTTTAAAGTATGATTTTTTTTTGTATTATCATGTAAAACAACTCAATTTTGCAGAGATAAATCATTTTGAATATCGGAATTCAACAAATAATTTTGATAATAAAATAATTAATAACTTTCAAGTTTAAAAAATGGATGATTAAAATCTTTTAAAAATAAGAATCGATATTTTTGTACAAAATCTGGGAAATATATTTCTAATCACAGACCCATAGGAATCTGAACTACAGGAATACTTTTGGCTAAAATAGAGGACAATGTGCGTTTGAAATAATAAATATCTTTGATGTCAGAAACATTGATTTAAAGTAATATTTTATTTAATTTATAATTGCTTTAATTTTTTTTTCGCTAAATTTTGCAAAAAAAAATTTTAAAAGAAAAAACCTGTTTTATTTTTAACAAATTTTTGTGAAAAGTTATTTTTTTCCCTCATTTTCCGCAGAACACGAAATTCCTTAAATATACATCTTTCTCGGAAGCATTTATTTATTTATTTATTTTTTTTTTGCTTGCAAAGAAATTGTGTGTGAGGAAATTTCTTTTTAAAAATAAATAATAGGTAACAACATTTTTTTTAAGAAACACCGATCTTTTCTAATTTTATTCCAGGAAAAGCAGAAGTGCAAGAAATGAGATAAGCCAGTATGAATTAATTCAAGCCACAACATACAACCCGCTTTCCAAACACGCCACAAATCTAGTCTTCTGACGTCCATTGTGGAAGCTAGACAAAAGCACATGTCCTCTCCTAAGCCCCTTTCAACGAATCTGTCCTTGTAACGTAGGCTTTTCCTTTTTACTCGGCTGCTTCCTCTGTGCACGGGCGGAGCCAGGAGACCCTCCGTTTACGACACGTCCGCTCCTTATCTCTGTTGCACGGGCGCTCTTGCCGCGCTTCATTTGCCCCGCCAAATTAATTAATCCTTGCACCCTGGCATTAAATGTTCCCGACAACCTTCCAGGGGTGCCATTGTCGCCACTGTCTCGGTCTTAAACGACGCTGTATTTGTCTAAATAACCTCCACAGAAGGTGG
This sequence comes from Trichonephila clavipes, assembly GCA_019973935.1. Lineage (NCBI taxonomy): Eukaryota > Metazoa > Arthropoda > Arachnida > Araneae > Nephilidae > Trichonephila > Trichonephila clavipes. The sequence goes on from BMAU01018415.1 coordinate 389,603, forward strand.
CTATGGTTTCATTGAGGGTGTGACGGATTTGTTTATTAATTGGCGTTCCATTCCCCCGTGGATAGTTTTCGTTCATTTGAGTTGTATCATTATCGGTGGATTTTGTGATGGGAAATGGGACCGCCTCCTGTTGAAGCGCATAATTAATGAACAAAACTAGCTGTAGAGTGCTGGATCCGGAAAATTATAATTCTTCGAGGTACACTGAAAGTAAATGGCTCCTTTCATCTAAGCAAATGACACAGCATTGCAAACTTAAGAGAAATATCCAGTGCTTGAAAGAAAAGATGATCGGTTGAAAAGAAAAGGAAAAAAGTACGTCTCAAATTCGTCATGGAGGGACTATCTCTGTTCTATTAAGAAGCCCAAATCTATTTTCGCGCATAAGTATTAGTAAAAATGAGAAATATCTAAGTAATTCTGTCTTCTTATTAAGAAAGTTAAGAAAGACACGAACGAAAATTTGATTTCGGATATTTACTGAAACTTTCAGTTAAAACCCGTTTTTATTACCACGTTCAACAGTGCGTAAATGAATTACATAATATTGGACAATGAAGAAAGAGGTGAAATCCACCGTGCAGAGGGACTGATGCACGCAAAATCCATTGGGGTTCATAGTTCTCCCGTTGGCGTGTCGTGGATGTTTGGAGAGGGGAAACCAGCTCAGATTTCATTATCATACCTTCATCATGGTTCAAAATGACGAAGTCTGTCGCCCACAGTCGTCTTGTAGCTTTACAGCGTGGTGTTCATTAACATTCCCTCAGCTATAGGCCAACTAATTTTCTGAACAATTTCGATTTTGGAAAATAAAAAAATAGTTAATTCTTTTTTTAAAAAAAATTTTATTATTTTTTTTAATCATTAACTGAACAATATTTGTCAAATGTGAACTAGAGATAATTGTTATTTGTTTGAATATTGTCTGCACACACAAAGTATATTTGAAAATTTTAAGTGATTATATATTATTCGTATTTGTTATCATGAAATGATGCCACAGAATACAAGTATTTCGAGAGATGGATCTCATCCAATGAAACTGAGTCAAATTACGATACCGAAGCTTCTTCTATCCCCCCAATGCACTAAGGAAGATTTTTGAGGTGCAGCACGGCTTGCTCTACTTCAGGCAATATTTCTCGGATACAATAAAGAATCGAACATAGAGTTTGAACTAAGCATGGCCAACCGTGGTGCTCATTACCATAATCCCTTAAAAACTGCTATCGCTTTCACTGAATAAAAAGGGCTAATTATTCCACCCTCACACAAACAACTAGTAGTTAAATCCCTAGTTAACAATATAAAACTTCAAAACTGGAAGAAATAAAAATTATGTTAACACAACAACAATGTTTACTTACAACATAATTTATTTGTGTTTCTTTATTTCTAATTTGAGTTGATCCAAAGACTTTTTTATTCCTCTCAAAACTTGAAACGTAAATTTAAAAATGCTAACATTAAATATATACGAGCGATAATATACACGAAAATCTGAAATATCTGGTCTGTGCTAAGCCTTTATTGCATACATTGATTAAAAAAATGAAATCCTTTTGCGCAGAATGAAAAAATGAACCGTGGTTGAGTTTAGGACTAAATAAATTAATTTCTAACTAAATATTTTCCGTTTAACATACATTGGTGTTTGAATGGACTTGAACAATTAGTACAATAAAAATTCATCGAAAAAATTAAATTATGTAGTTATCCATTCACCGGAAACACTAGATTTCGAATTAAAAATTAAGATTAATTAACTTTTTGCTTAATAAAGCGAACAAATATTATAGAAAATACTAAACCAGATTCATTAATAATATACCTGATCATTAATTAAATTGTATCAACTTAATCATTTCTAATCGAAATGATTTGTCTTTAATAGTTAATTATCTAACATAATTAAAACTGCTCACCTAACTATTTCCAGCCGTGTGTTAACTGGATTTCAATCACTAACTCACGGAAATAAATTAATCTAGAAACGGAATCGATCAGACAAACATCGAAAATGGAATGTTTTAAATCCTGCGCTTAGCGACAATTGCAAGCGAAACAAAAATCACACTCCTCGCACAAATATTTGAACACGTGCGAGCCAACTCCTGTGAAATTGGTTTCGGGGCATTTTTTTATTATTATTTTAAATTCCCTTTTCCGAACTATCAAATTGATATTGATTTAAAATTCAGGGCTCGTGACCATCTAGAAAAAAACCCTCTTCCTGTTTGCATTTCGCCTTCTATCGATTGACAAAACACGTTTGAAGCGGTCGCACACCCCGATTTACTTTCCGAATCAGTAAAAATAAGTCCTAAGGCTGCGCGAATGTAACGATCGCCCAAATGGCAAATCAATGGATCAAGTTTTCGGATTGACTGATTATTAACGTGGACAGAAACACGAGGAGTGCTGGCGACGAATCTCGAGTGTTGAACTACGATCATGCAGCAGAGATGACACGATGCCTAAGCTCTACTCCAAGCTTCTCTACAAATTTCCAGATAACACTAATATGAGCTGTGAGCTTTAAATACTTAACTAAAATAAAGTCCCTCAGTCCTCTCAGTTACCTCTGCCTATCATTCTTTTCAGAGAGAGAGAGAGAGAGAAACAAGTAATATAAAAATTAAAGTCAATTCCTACTTAGATCAGCAAAGAAAATTTTTATTTTTACTACTTTTTATTAAATAGTTACAATTAATATATATATATATGTATAAACATAGGACAGAATCACAACATTAAGTGGTGATTAATTTATTAATTTATTTTTTTAAGTATCGTATTGTTATCCCAAACAACCATTTCTATAAAATTTCAGTTCAACTGGATGCTTTAAAACGTGAGAAAAAAAAAACATTTTCAAGTTTTGACACAAGTCGCCAAAAGGTTCGCAAAGACGCCCAAAAGGATGTCAACGTGACTGTATTTATAATTCTTTAAACAATTAGTTTTAATCCATTAATTTTTATTAATTATAATTATCTTATTGTATTGTCATTCAAGATAATCGTGTATATAAAATTTCAGCTCAATGGAACGCTTTAAAATGTATTTTATCGACGATTGAAAATTCCACCAAGATAAATAAATAAATATATAGAGGTTGTGAGCTATAATTGAGTAGGAATTGAAAAAAGAAACCATAACAAGATGAAAACTGATCAGTAAAGTAGATCGAACATAAATTTTTCAAGATTTAAAATCCTATCTATGCGGTAAAGATGTTCTCTCTAATATGTTAAGTACTGCCGAAAGGAGAATAAAATTTTGGTATTTGCAACATATATAGTAAAAAGTCAAAGAGAGTAATTTTTGTTCAAGAGAAAAACAGATATTTTAGTACTTTGACTGCGATGAGAAAAAAACCTATTAAATAATTAACAGAAAAAACACACATTTTACAGCTTCTTTAGTATTGAATTTTAACGGTGAAAATGACAGAGACGGGAAAAATACTTGCAAAGGGCTGACTCGACGGTGAGGTAAGAGAGCTGGGCTTATAGAATGTTACTCACTACACATTTATGAATATCGCTTTTGAAAAAAAAAATTTTTTTTTTTTTATTCTGAAATCAAAATTCACCCCAAATCAATCTTTTCCTTATTTTTTCAAACGCCCCCTTATGTATCAGCGTGATATCGTGGATCCCCAAGATTATGAACATCCCTCCCTGACTTGATATTCGGGATCAAAATATAAGTTCTAGTAGAGATTTTTCATTGGAGACCCTTTAGTAATCTAGTCTCAGTTTTCTCACAGTGGGCAAAAGAGGGAAATCTCAACGTTACATGAGAGGCGCTCCCGTGGTTTAAGAACCACTACTGCCCATGTTCGCGTAGGTGGGTTTAGATTAATAATAGTTTTCTTCTCCGTACTTCCGCGATCTAACCTACTGCCCAGGCTCCTCCCATTTTTTTTTAAATTATACAAAATGAAAAGAGTGAATAAGAAATATTGGATTTTCACAAAGAAATATCAAACAATATTCAGATGCATAAGCGAATTGAACAAAACACTTCATTTAAAGACTGCTTAAATATTTATGGAGATGAAATTAAACACGAATAAAAATCCATTTGTAAATATGATTTTAAAATCATAGATTATTTATATCTTATAAATAGTCCATATTAAATGTTTTAAATAAAAACATTTCATTATTTAATCAATATCTCTGTCTTGAATATTACATCATTATTTCCCTGTAAAATTCAGCTATTTCATTTTCAAAAAGCTTTTGAAAAGAAGGAACAATCTCTAAAAAATAACCATCGTTCATGAATTTTAAATTGAAACTCTAATTCAATTAAAAATGTTCTATTTTTTTTTATCTATCGTCCGTTCTGTTCACTCACTCTTTCAATTCTTTTGTTAAGTTTAGAGAACAAAAAAGAAAAAGAGCAAGAAAAGAAAAAGACAGAAAAAACATTCTTTAGAGGGAAAAAAATCCCACCTCTTCGGGGGCATGCCCACACATTCGAAAATGTTAAAAACTTAAGCAGATTAATGAGAAGGCACACAGCGGTTTCTTTTTAATTAAGACTGCTTCACGAAGGGTAATTTTTTCAAGAACCTCTCGTGTAATAATGTATCCATAACTGGTAATAAAGAAATCCAGCTTGTAAAGTTTTTTATTCATTAAGTTTATTAACGATTTTGATGTTCTTGGATGCTAATGAATAAAGATTTCTGGAGTTTTAATAAAGGAAACTCACAATTATGAGATCTTCATTGAAAAAGAAGAAATAAAATTATTATTTTGCGAACAAACTTTATTTTTGAAATTTAATGTGTTAATGAATGTTTTAAATTATTTTATACATAAAATGCTTTACGAGAGCATTTTTTTTCTTAAGTAAAATTCTAGGTAAAGAGGAATGATAAAATATATCAAAATTTGAATTCAGATAATAATGAAACTAAAAAAACGCCATCTTTTATTTTAAAATAAATATTTTTTGTTTATTGACAATGTAAAACAGACACTATTTTTACGTTTACAATTTCTTCTAAATTTAAAAAAAACATATTTGGAATTTAAAAAACGGTTTAAAGAATATTTTAAAGTGATTAATTTAAGCTAAAAAATATATATAGTGGGAAAAAATATTTACATTAAAAAATTATATTCAGAAAATTTAATATTTCTGATATGAATAATTTAATATAAATTTGAATTTTTTATCTGCACGGTTGTAACGTGAATTTTGCGAGATTTGCCTCTTTAAACTAACTTAGAGTTATCTGTGACGCGTCACATTACGTTTTATAATTTACATCTTTTTACAAAATAATAGATAGGTTGAGATATGTTAAAGAGATTAATTACATAAAGTGAACACTGAAGAAACAAGTGAGTGAGTATATTTTACTTACACTAATATATATATATATGTATATATATTAGAGGACCCGACAGACGTTGCCCTGTACACACATCTTAAATTCAAAATAAAAGATTTTAGAATATTCTATGCAGCGATCGTAGCGCAGTCTGCCAGATCCAATGTAAACATTCCAAGATCAACAATTTATAAATAAAGAATTAATTAAATATAAACATTTCTAAACCGAATTATAAATCTAAACCATTCTTGAGTCCACTGGAACAGACAAAAACTTTCATCAAAATCGGTGCAGCCGTTTAGGAGGAGTTCAGTTACATACACACGCACAGAAGAATTACATATATAAAGTTTATTTGAAAAGATATTAATTAAAAACGCTAAAAAGCGTTAATCGTCTGCATTTTCGTAACAATAAATACCGGGTTTGGCCAGTTTGGCTGAAAAAACAATTTTCAACGTCAACTTACGTCTTTTTCAATTCCTACTATTAGCTTACGATCTCCATACATATTTTATTTGTTTGTTTGTTTATTTATTTATTTATCTTGGTGGAATTTTCAATCGTTAATAAAATACATTTTAAAGCACTCAATTGAGCTGAAATGTAATGTACATGATTATTTTGGATGACAACACAATAATTTTTAATTATAATTAATAAAAATTAATTTTGATTAAAACTAATTATTTAGAAAATTACAAATACAGCCACGTTGGCAACTTATCGACCCTTTTGGCGATTTATGTCAAAATTTGAAAAGGTTTTTTTCTCACGTGTTAAAGCATTCAGTTGAAAAAAATTTTTATTTTATAACAATAGCGTTGTTACAACAATGTAGGTGAATGTTGAGTTGTATTTTTTTAATGTTTTTAATTAATATCTTCTTAACTAATTGCGATATTGGACCGAATTGTGAATCTAAACCATTCTCTAATTTACTTGAACCAACAAAAAAAATTTCATCGATATCGGTCCAGCCGTTTAGGAGGAGTTTAGTGACAAACACACGCACAGAAAATTTTTATATTTTAAGACATATATATATACTAGAGGACCCGATAGACGTTGTCCTGTACACACATCTTAAATTCAAAAATTCAAAATTTTTATGAATAAGCTTTAACAATCTGGACCGTTTTGAGTAAAATTTGTATTAAAAAGTTATTACATGGTCTAACGTCATTACACATGTACGGTTATCACAATTCAATCAATCGATAGCGTGTGAGTATGTGTATACTATGAGCGAAGTTAAATGTAAAGGCTGCGTGAATAAAAACTTAAACTTTTTTTAATTAAAGGTGAAAAAGTTGAGACTCAAACTATTTTATAACAGGTATATTTATTAAATTGTACATAAACTTAATTTATTTTAATGCCATTAGATGTACAATATTTTTAGTTAATCCTTGAGGGGTATAAACAAATAAATTCGATGGTTTTCCAACTCTGGAACAAGCAACGTATAATTGGCCGTGAGAAAAAAGCAAGGATTTTCTAAATTTAAGCCACAAATCTTCATTGTTTGACCTTGTGACATATTAATAGTCATAGCAAATGCCAAGCGAATGGGAAATTGTAAACGTTTAAATGGTATATGTGAATCTGAAGGAATCATTGGGATCCGTGGTAGAAGTACAACTTCTCACCTTGAAATTTTCCAATTAAAAAATGGCTTCAAGAATGTTGCCCATGATTTTTTTATGACTAATCGCGTGTCATTACACAATTTCGGTGCGTTCAAATTTCGAAGCAAAATTATGGGCTAGCCAATCTTCAATCGCAAATTATGTTGTGGCATTCCCGGTATATAAATCCAGTGAATTTAAAAACTCTACAGGATAATTGACTACTTCATCAGGATCAACAACAGTGTAAATAGATTTGAATGTAATTTCATTACCAGGCAACGACTGTTGTATTTTGAAATTGATGGCGTCAACATCAAAATTTTTTGCTGCTAAAATAGCTCGCTCATGTAGCCATGCATGATCAGTATAATTATGTAGTAAAAGATATTAATTAAAAACGCTAAAAAGTGTGAATCGTCTGCATTTTCGTAACAATAAAAACCGGGTTTGGCCAGTTTGGCTGAAAATCAATTTTTGACGCCAACTTACGTCTTTTTCAATTCCTACTATTAGCTCACGATCTCTATACATATTTTATTTGTTTGTTTGTTTATTTATTTATCTTGGTGGAATTTTTAATCGTTAATAAAATACATTTTAAAGCGCTCACACGAGCTGAAATGTAATGTACATCGTTAGTCTGGATGACAGTACAATAATTTAGTTATAATTAATAAAAACTAATTGATTAAAACTAATTATTTAAAAAATTACAAATACAGCCACGTTGGCGACTTAGCGACCCTTTTGGCAACTTATATATGTCAAAATTTGAAAAGTTTTTTTTTTCTCACGTGTTAAAGCATTCAGTTGAAAGGAAATTTTATATACACAATTATTTTGGATGACAATACGATACTTTAATGATAATTAATAAAAATTAATTACCACTTAATGTTGTGATTCTGTCATATGTATATACATATTTATATTAATTGCAACTATTTAATAAAAAGTAGCTAAAATAAATTTTTTCTTGGTTAATCTAAGTAGGAATTAATTCAAAATTTTTTTTATATTATTTGTTTATAAAAATAGCGTTGTTACAACAATGCAGGTGAATGTTCAGTTGTATTTTTTGAATGTTTTTAATTAAAATATTTTTAACTAATTGTGTGTGTGATATCGGACCGAATTGTGAATCTAAACCATTCTCGAATTTACTTAAACCCACACCAAAAATTTCATCGAAATCGGTCCAGCCGTTTAGGAGAAGTTTAGTGACAAACACACGCACAGAAGATTTTTATGTATATATATATATATATATATATAAGTATATATATATATATATATATATATATAAGTATATATATATATATATATATAGTATATATATATATATATATAAGTATATATATATATATAAGTATATATATATATATATATAAGTATATATATATATATATAAGTATATATATATATATATAAGTATATATATATATATATATGGCAGTCAATCAAAAGTTTGTTGAGCTAACTACAATTAATTACATTCAATTTTATTCATTTAATATCGTACTAGATCCTGGAACGTGGTTATTGGAAGCGAACATATAAAATTGAAATTATTCATCTCAATATGTTTCATTAGTTGTTTAAGAACAAACAAATCCTATTTCAATTTTAGATCTTCAATTGCAATAACATAACATTTCACTAAAGATAAAAAATTGCATTCAAACGGTTTCAATTAATCAAATATATAAATATATACATAGAATGCGGGTTTTTTTTCAAAAAAGTTCATCTCCGAGACTGGTATAAAAAATTCTCTCATTCAGTGAAACTATTTCAAACTTTTTTTATAGAAAATGACAGATTATTTCAATATTGTTCAACTTTTTAAAAAAAATCTATTTTACTTTTAATATTATTCATTGGGACTACCCACTTATGCCAAATGATTTTATTTATTCTTAAATATAAACCAATATTTTTGGATTTGTCTCCATTGCACATCTTTCATCCATCAGGATCATAATTTTCAAAAATATTTTTGAGCAACATTTCGTTTTTTTCTGAAAGTTCACATTGAAGTAATGTAAAACATATTCTCTATCTGTTATCGTAATAAATTTTCATCAATGCTTATCACACATAAAGATATCCGTGATCACGAAATATATTCTCAAGGAATGGGAAAAACATTTCTATTTTTCAAATAAATTCCATAGACAGTAATTCTATTATTCACTCTTTTTATTTGTTTACAAGATAATTCAAACCCATTTCCTGACATTACTTCACAAATCAGATCGCCAAAAAGAAACCAATAATTTAAACTAAAAAGATTAACGCGTCAATTTAGCCATTCTGACTGAATAAACTACCCCTCGTTCGAAAAAATTTAAGAATTCTTCTAGAAAGTGAAATAAATGGTTAAACGCGAATGAAAAGAAATTCTTCATCCAAAGAACTCCATCTATCAAAAGAAATTTTTAAACGGTTCGGAATAAAAACGGCTTCCCTATGGCTTCAGTCTACGGCTTATTTTGAGTTTTCCTGGGCTAGTAAGGATTAATTCATGTGTGCGGGGGGATTTCGACAAACTATATTTATGTTCGAATTCAAGAAGAATATAAATGAGGAAAAGCAGACACTTCTTCCACACTCGAAATCTGTGTGTATTTTGATTTATAGAATTGTAGACATCTTTGTTGTGTCGCGAGATTGTGTGAAAAAGGACTTCTTTTCAAAATATTTCTGATAAATATCAAGAAAACTATCGCCATGAGTACTCAATAGAATAAATAGTTTAGTATTTTTATGATGATAGAAATAATTGTTCCAGAACTAATATGTTTTAATTGAGCAATATCCGAAGGTTCTATAAAAGTCTAAATATAAGTGTAGTGGAGAAAATGACTGTAAATACAGCCCTGAGTCAAGTTTGGGCGCAGTGTCTTTTTTAATTGGGCCCAATTGAATAGTATTTAACACGTTACTTTCGTATTTATCAATATTAAATATGTTGTACATTTTCTAAAAATTTCAAAAACCTTTATAAAGAAACACCAAAAACCACGACAAGAATACCGGATCTTTTAAAATCATTCTGCCTTAACTTCCACTAAAACGCCACTGGATTTTTAACAATAAATAAACAATTCTATTTATTTCTACACATTTAAGTGCTTTTACAAGCTTCAATTTATGGAATTTTGACGAGTATACAAAAAAAGTTTATTACGAGGGTACATAATATGGTTCAAGATAAAATTATTTGTAAGGAACTTCGTAATAAAAATTAAACTCAGGTCATAGGAGAGAGAGTTCAGACACTTTCGGTGAGATCATATTTGTGTTTTCTCGAAAATTCTTCAGTTAAAGTGAAAAAAAATTCCTGTCCATAGGAAATTCTCGAAGAAGAAATTAGTCTAAAGAATAAATAAATGAGAGGAGCCGTTTCGAAATCATTGCGGAGAAATTTATTATTTGCATTGCTTATAACTGAGCGCATTCCCAAGTATCTGTTAATAGAGACAGCTCTTGAGGTGAGCAGTGGTGCAGCCAACTCCCCCTTCAGAAAATAAAATAAAACATTAATTTTCAATCCCTCATTTGTATGCATATATTTAACTCTCACTTTCCAATTTCTTTTCCAGTACCTAATCAATGAGCGTTAGAGTTGAATATTATTGCATAAGTAACAAATATGAGGCTGCTTATACGTAAAGTTAGGATAGAGAGAATCTAGAAGCGAAAAAATGTTGCTTTCTAACGAGAGCAGAACCATCACGATATCGAGCTCTCATCCCCATGAGCCGGCAGTAATCATATTACGAAGGACCTAACATTAGAGGCTTTGGATAAATCACACCTTCTCTGGGATCGCAAATGAAATATGAAGTTTCTCGGAGCAGGAGTAAGGTTAGAGCATCACGATATCGAGCTCTCATCCCCATGCGCCGGCAGTAATCATATTACGAAGGACCCAACATTAGAGGCTTTGGATAAATCACACCTTCTCTGGGATCGCAAATGAAATATGAAGTTTCTCTCGGAGCAGGAGTAAGGTTAGAGCATCACGATATCGAGCTCTCATCCCCATGCGCCGGCAGTAATCATATTACGAAGGACCTAACATTAGAGGCTTTGGATAAATCACACCTTCTCTGGGATCGCAAATGAAATATGAAGTTTCTCTCGGAGCAGGAGTAAGGTTAGAGCATCACGATATCGAGCTCTCATCCCCATGCGCCGGCAGTAATCATATTACGAAGGACCTAACATTAGAGGCTTTGGATAAATCACACCTTCTCTGGGATCGCAAATGAAATATGAAGTTTCTCTCGGAGCAGGAGTAAGGTTAGAGCATCACGATATCGAGCTCTCATCCCCATGCGCCGGCAGTAATAATATTACGAAGGACCTAACATTAGAGGCTTTGGATAAATCACACCTTCTCTGGGATCGCAAATGAAATATGAAGTTTCTCTCGGAGCAGGAGTAAGGTTAGAGCATCGTTTTAAGTGCAGTAAAGAGCGCTGAAATAATGCTTTTACGAGTAAAATCGGAGATTTAAAATTTGATTTAGCTTAATGTAATACAGGAGTATCTTCTATTTTATGGGGCCAAGCAATTTCGACAAACCTCGTAATTCTTCAACTCGGTCAAGTGACACTTAAGTTGGCAATTCCTCACCACACTAACAGGATAATTTTGAACCACAGCAGATTTAACGTGCATCAGCGCTTCTACACGGTTGATCTTCAGTGGCACCAAGGTCTGCACTCACGTCCTGCTGGCCGCCATTCCGTGAGTGGGGGAATATTAACGAGGGATATAACTGACCTCGTCCTTTTGAAGCCGCCAGTCCCAGGCCATAACCACTAGGCTACCGCACCCCAACTGTTTTAATTCTGATCCAATGACATCTAAGTTCTGTGTCTTAATATTATTTCATACCATCTTTCGAGGTCTTGTTTTAATCAACAAATGGAGCAGTCTCTAGTATTTGGGGTAAAAATGTTTGGTATATTGGGAACTTCAATAATGCCACAAATTTCAGGACATCCAGTGGCACACTTCTGACTGACTGATTGTTTATTTATTAACATCGCCCTTTGGAGTTAGATGACAGCTTTTGGCAAAGGGCCTCATAATTTTGAACCGCGGTCAGATGACGACCCTAAATTTCAACGCACCATCTCAGAACGACGACACATTTAACATGCATCAGCCCTTGTGGGTTTGTTTTGGCCATGTGTTCCAAATTACGACTCCAGAAAAACAACACCGGGCTCGAATTCACGACAGTGACCACTCGGCTGTTGTATGGGTGCACTGTAGAATACAAGCGTGATGCAGTAGGACCCATGCACTTTTGTTGTGTAAGATGTTAGTTATCTTGAGGAAAATTTCTACTACAGGAATCATTTTGATGATTTTCAGAAAGATAACAAAAAAGTGATTAACACTGAAAAAAAATACTCAAAATGAAAATATTAATCATATTTTGCTTATTCTGTTTCTATCAGTTAGATTGATAACTTTTTTTTGTATCAACTCTTAATAATGTTATTGATTATGTTAAAAATTTATAAGGTCGGCAGTAACACATTTCATTATGAATTAATATTTACTACTTATAGCACGGCAGAAGATGAATTAAACTGTAATACTTAGTATAAGAGAAACATGTAAAAAAACGCCAAATTTCAAGCTAGATATAAAATTAAAACTCTTTGAAAAATGGTATTTTTAATAACTCTTCCTTACAAATATGATACGAAGTTTCTTACTGTAAACGCTGTTATTTTTGGGGCATTTCTTTATAAAAGAAACATATACAATATTTTATTTCCTTAGAATGTAAAAAATAGCAGTAGAGAAAAGTTCGCTTAGAAACAGTAGCTCAAGTGATATAAGATGGCATTCTGCCATGTGCCTGTGTGTTATAGTAAATAATTTTTTTAGGGATTATTTATTTTATTTCTGGAATTTTGTCCTGATTTTTAACAACAGAAATATGAACACAATTGCGTAAATATATGCTTTATTTTACAGATTGGACGTTTTCTTAACCGAAAAGTATCATTTAATGTGTGTGTGTGTGTGTGTGTGTAATAAAGGTATATAAAAAACTTATCAAAAATTTTAATATCAAAGCAACATTTCTATAAAATGGCACTTGGAGTAAGTGAAAATTTTCGAGTGGCCTTTCAAATTAATCGAAATTTAAATAAAGAACACAACACACAAAATAAAATTTTACATATTTATTTCTCTGAAAAATATTATTTTTTTTCTTACAAACTATGCATAAAACAAATTCCTAAGTAATACACAGAGTAAAATACCTGGTTTTGAATTCCTTCATACGCTGTTTTGACACGATCGTGAGAAAGAAGTCTATGAGACTCTACCTGCCACGTGGGTCGGATTTGAGGGTCTAAACCCCCTGAATCAACAAATTTAGCATACATTTCCTTTACTCTTTTTTCCAATGGGGCTGCATTTTAGCCTTTGCAGACACATCAAGTGCCCAAATTTGAGAACCATTTCATGGTGGCACCATCTAGTGGCGACCTCTCTACCAAATTTGGAAGCTTGAATTAATTCAAGCTCTCGTCGGATGCTGAATGTTGCCCTGATTTAAATTTTGACGAAAGTACAAAAACTAAATTAATACTCAAGGGATCTTTTACGTGCCACAAATTCATATGACATGCACGCCTACGATTTTTGCACCCAGAAAATCTATGGACTCCAGCCAGGGTTGAACCCACAGTTTTGGGCTTATGAAGAGTGCAAGTTACCTCTAAGCCACCAGAGCCTATTTACACACACTTAATGAAAAATATAATCTCCCTTATAAAATATGTCTGTCTACGCCACTGAGGTTGGCAAGGGGTAACTGCCAAAATTCTAACAGTATCAATGTTTTTTTTCTCTCAAGTTGTCGTTCTTATTTAATTAAAGCGCACAAAAACAATACTTTCGAGTAATATTTGCAGCCTCTGATTGACTAAAAATGAAAAACCTGGCAAACGATGTATATGAAGTGATTAGGACGATCTTACAATCGTCTAAAGGGGAAGGCTTTTTTTATCATTTAAACATCCTCACTTTATTGACGAACCTACTTGTAAAGCCGCAGCACGAAGAGTGCAGCACAAAAACAAATAGACAAACACAGGCTTAAAACAAACATTCTATGTTCGCTCTCGAGATCTCGTCCACTTAAATGAGGGTTGAGCAGAAGGCGTTGAAGTAATATGATTTCCCTCAAAGGCGGGTCCATCTTGTTTTAAAAACGCTGAAAGGGAAGAACGTGGTTAGTTCCCGTCAGGTGGGGAAAATAAAAATTAATTATCACGCCAAGTCTTAGACGACGCATTACGAATTAAAATCCTGCGAGAGAAAGTTAACATGACTTATTACATATATATAAGGAAATGTTTGTTTTGTAAGTTGAGTGCTCTAACTCAAAGCTTTTGAACACGTCTATACCTATAAACATATTTCATTGCACAATAAATAACTTTTTGTGTGGTTTTAAATTACAAAAACCTAGTAAAATATTCCAACTCAATAAAAAAAAAGTATACTTTACTCATAAAATGGTTTTTAAAGATAGAAAAAAGGTATTTTGCTTTTTCGACTTACATTTCTTTCGGGTTTGATTTAAGAGAAGCAAATAAAACTCAAATCCATCCATCAAAACTGGAAGATATCAAAACGAAAAGAACACAGCTTCGCACGAAAAACCATTACGCAGCTCCCGGTTAATCCATACCTTAGGTCTCTACAAAAACACCTGAAAGTAGCGAAGCCTTTTAGCTTCCAGAACCACTAAGCTAGTGCCCTACAAAAGGATTTCCCCCCTTTGAAGGCAAAGGAACAAAATAATAAAAAGTCCACTACACTTCGGAATCCACCCCCTCTCTTATAGAATCTGACGCAAATCCTTCAAAAAGAGAGGATTTCGCCCCCCATCGATCCACCATGACGGGGCCGGAAGAGCATGCGCGAGAAATGCCCACTTTTGAAACTTTAACATGAAATAAATTTTTTTCGTTAGTACACTCTAACTTGGTTTCTTCATGTATTATCCCTTACAATCAACATTTTGGAGCATATTTCTTGTAAACACGTATAAAGACATTAAATAATTGCAGAACATTATAAAAATTAGTGTTTTTTTAAATTCTTGCTAAAATATGTGGTCATTATTATAATTTTAATGCCCCAATGATGAACAGTGACTTATTGAGTGTGATGATTTATTAGCTTCAAAGTAACATTAGAGTTGAATTCGGTGAAGTGGTGAGGAACGCCAGTTGAGCTACAGGAGAAACCTAGCCAAGAAAGAGTTATATTAAAGTCGAACACTATTAAAAAATCGCTTTTAATGACGTATCAAGTAATCTCAAGTAATCAGTGACCAAGTTTAAATCTCTATCAAGTGACGTGGATGACACCTGACTGGACACTTCCCTCCGTACTTGCACACCAATGGTAGGACATTGAACCTCGACAGATGTTACCGGCGTCGACCCCCTTTACAGGGCGGATGTTTCCTGGCACCAGGAGGAATCTCACCAAAAACTCGAACTAAGATTTGTTTTCTCTATTTGAAATCATTGCTGTAGGCTCTAAGAAGAATAAATGTTCGCATTGTTCGATGAATTAAATTGCCGCATTTTTAATCATGGATAAAACTCTTATGTATGAATAGATTTTACCGTAATCTGTATGAGCGCGAGTTCTGTGCAAATTGGATGGCTCTCATAGGAATAGAGCGGCCGCGGTAGCCTAGTGGTCAAGGTATCGGATCGTGGCTGGCTTGTCACGAGTTCGAGCCCAATACCACTAAAGACCCGCCGTGTAGGGCAGCGATGCACGTTAAGTTTGTCGATTGCTCAAACGTCCTCCAATTGGTGTGGTGGTGTAGTTAGGAGAGATGGTGTCAGCTCAGGTGCGTCCTCGTCACTTGACCATGGTTCAAAATGACGAGGTCCGTCGCCAAAAACCCTCGTGTAGCGTACGACGTTAATATTCACTCACTCACTCACAGTATTAGAATACACGATGACATCCTTCTTTGAGATTTGCCATCGAAGGACAAATAAAAGAGAAAAATAATCGAATTAATATAACTAATAAATTAATACACAGTTCATAAATTAACTTCTTTAAAAAATATTCTTACTTATTCTTATTATCGAATAAGTACTTTTCAAATTATTGTGGTAAAATTGTATATAAAATAAATTTCACCACAAATTTTCCTTTAGATTTTTTTTTAAATTTCATCTTACCCATTTGCGTATTATTAATGTCCAGTACAGTATTTTTATTCTATTGTTGCATTGTATTATCTTTCGGTCTCCTCAATATTGGAACAAATTGTAAGTTCAATAAAATATGTTTACATTATCGATAATAGGGAGCATAAAATAGGTCCAGTCATTAATAGTAATAGTATAAAGAGATCTCTCTCCTTCCGTTTCTGAAGACAAAATAAATGTTTAAGGAATGAAAAAAAACAGAAACATTTTGAGATTAAATGTTATATTTCTCAGGAGATCATAAATGTTGCCTGTGTATTTTTAAACTGTAATCCAAAATTATATTTGTTTAGTGAAATTGTATCATTATAACAGAATATAAACGCATATATATATATATATATATATATATATATATATATATATATATATATATATATATATAGGATAAATTGGTTAAAGTAACATAATTAATGCTGTGTTGGTAATACATACTTTTGGACAATTATTTCAGTTATGATACACTAACGTAGCCTTCCATCTTAAAAAGCGGCTATGATTGGTCAGAGGACGTTGCAAGCGTATCACCTAAGACTTGCTGCGTAGGGGCTGATGCACGTTCAATCTATCGGGGCTCAACATCTTTCCTCCCTTTGGCATGATGCGGCAATTAGGAGAAGGAGTGCCAGCTGTTTCACCTCGTCACTTGACCGAGGTTCATATTTATGATGTCCGACACCAAAAGCCCCCGTGCTGTTTTAAGACTCCTGCATGAAGTCTCATCTCCTTCCAAGTTTAAAATGAATTCTCTTAAATAGCTCAAAAAATCTGACACTGAACTACGTCCACAGATAAAAGATCGTCGCGTCTTTCGCAATTTTAAAGCATTTCATTCGAATCTAGCTTTGAGTTCAGTTTTCGTTCAAGTGATTTATCTAATTATTAAAAGTACATTCAATAAAAGTACATACATTTCGAATACGGTGCTCCTTCCTCGAGCATGCGTTATGTGGCAGTTTTTACTATGCCTGTCCCAAGACATGGGGTTGAAATTCCTTCCCCCTTCGAACACCCCCCTTCCCACCTCTCAGGAATATGCGAAGGCAGACGATATTTCTCCTTCTTTTCTTCCGGAAGAAGAAAGAACAACTCGAACAAGCCTTCGGAACAAGATTTGAATAACACTTCCACTTCGAGAAAGAGATTCGCTGACGAAGAACAGTCTTCCTCCTCCCCTCGAGAAAAGTAGATCCGTAGGGGGGGGATGAAAGAATTCTTTGAAGAGGGTGCTCTCTCCTCCAACCTGCTGGAATTGAAAAGAACCTCGTCTGCTGGATTCGTGTCACAGGTTGCCCAATTCTCTTCGAAGAGGAATGCAGCTTATGAATAGGCCTGCTCGATGTTAAAATGAAGTTGGGAGGGGGCGAAGGAAGGGAAAAAAATAAGAGATCCCTTTATTAGATTAGAACATGCACATATTTTCCAACGATATCAATTAATTTGGGGTTTTAATTTCTTGAGTAAAGGGATTGCTCTCTCTCTCTCTTTTAAAAGATGGAAAAGTCAATTTTTTGAGCGAAAAGTCCAACCGCATCGATAAAATCTGCGTTAATTCAATATTTAATCTCTCATTAAGGTGATTTTTTTTCTTAATGCTTACAATCTTTAATCGATTTTATATCCACGCTGCCCCCTTATCTTTTTTTTAATGTCTACGAAAACCTTGAAACTGTCTGTAGTAATCAGGAATCTTTTTGAAAATTTAAGAAAAAGAAAAGTTCCGATAAATTTTTCGTTTAATTATTTTTTTTCTTCTAGAAAGTAAATTTGTTTTTCAATAAATTTATTCAAGCCGAATGAACACGCATATTTTAATGACGTCATTACTCTGGAACACATATAAGGCATACAAAGACTATTCAAATGTTCTAAAAAGTATATGCTTTTTTAATACTTTTTTTACTCTTTAGTTTTTGATTCGGTTCAACAAAATATAGAATTATGCTCGAGCTACAAGCACGTAAAAACAAAATTAGAAGACAGAAATAAAGGGATTAAAAAATTATACATATTTTAAACATTTTTATAACTAATTTACATGCTGAGATCATTAGCATATCTTATGTAAAAAAGATTAATAAAACAGCTCTTGAGTTTTATACACGCACATGCATCTTTTTCCAATTCAAATAAATTGTCTGTAAGGATTATTTATTTATTTATTATTATTTTGCTTTTTGCATTTTCTTAGTAATGAAATGTATTCTAAATCTTTTTTTGACTTTTCTCTTAAAAAAGGGATTCTTAACATTCTTTAGAATATGTTTTAAAGTTTATACATTGTTCAATTATTACGACTTAATAATAGGGATCAATAATTATTACAGAAATTATTATCAGAATTTAGAGCTCAAAATTATTACTACTTTATAATCAATGTCATGAAAATTCATAGCATAAGAATACGCTATTCTTAAAATATATCACGAAAATATTTTACCAAAAATCTAATATTGTTGTATATGTATGATGAAATAACTTTGTAGCTCAAATCTTCAGTGCAATCTTCATTGAAAAAAACAATTAACCAATTATTTAATATCTTTTTCTTTGACTTCAAACACATCTTTTTTAGAAAATTACCAATAAAGTGCTAAATTTTTAATTTCAAAGAAAAATGCGATGAAAATGAAATATTTTTGCAAATCTTGCTATGTATGTAAAAATGCAGTACAATTTTCTAAAAATTCTATAAACCTTATAATATTTTAAATAATATTTCATAACACCGTAAAATTTTCCGTAAAAGTCAAATTAAGAGTTTAATTGTATGAACAACTTACGCGGTAGTTACTTTGGACAAGTGAATACTTTATGGAACATATCATACTTCTGTTTCTTGATAAATTGGCTTAAGGCTGTTTTCTGTTAATGTTAAAGAAAAGGACCCGAATAAGGTACATTTTTTCAGATATAAAAGAAATAAAAAATTAATATTATATTCTGGCTTCACTATCCCTTAGAGAACTACATGTTTTATCATTCTTCACTTTTTTGACAGAGCTGAGCTATTTCTTCTGGTATAAAATGTGTTTCGCGTTTTTTCTCCTATACCGTAATGTTAACTGAGCTGTCCTTTCACGTGTTAAAATTTTAAAAAAATAATACTCAAGGAATATTTTGAAATTTTAGAAACGCTATATTGTTAATAGATGTATGAGTTATAATGTTGCAAATTTTCATGAAAATTGAGGCATTTTTCTGTCTGAAAATGGGCTCCGCGTTTAGTTCAGGCTCTCGTACTTTTGCCCCAAACAGCCTTAATGAATTCTAAAACAAAATCACATTTTCATCACAATCTCAATTGACTTAAAAATGTGATTCGTATTAATTTGTTCTTGCTTTCTTTTAAATTAGTATTATCTATTCTCTTTCAAAGGCTCGTTGCGTTAAATGTACACTGTAGCATAAATATTCTACTGAGACTTCTTAATTTCCAAATTATCGGGGCTTCTTCAATTTTGTACCCCTGAATTCCATGAATTTGATGTCAAAGAAACATTTATACCTTCATAAATACTTTTAACAAAAACGATAAAGTATGCCATAAAGAATGCATAACACCACGAAAGTGTTTTAAATACTCTTCCGCAACAGTATAAAAGGTTCGATGCTCAACAAGATTTCCCAGAACCTTTTAATATTTCACATCTTCTAAATAATTCATCCAACCCAAACGTAAGAAGAAGAAAAAAAGTAGTTCCGGGTATAATTTGTCGGATGGCAGCGGTCCAGACTCGTTTGGATATATATCGTTACTAATGTTTTCAAAGTGTATGTGTTAAAAGTCCTGCTTGTACCACTTAATTTCCATGAATAAGAAAACAGTGAATTATTCACAACGATTTCAATAACAACCTCCTTTCGTCGCTGCATTCATAATTCTCACGGGCGACGCCATTTGTAACCCAGCTGTCAACTCGACCTGTCGAACGAGCCTTAATGGCCGTCAATTAAGAAGACTTTCGCTTCCAAGCTACGTGAATAAGAGTTCGATGTTGCATTGCTAAGGCGGGAATTAAAAGTGTTTGCTATTTTTAAAGAAAGGGAGTAATTGCATTTAATCTCGATATCCCGTTTATTGACCAGTGATTTTAAATTGAGGGATGCTTTTTTTAATCAATTGTTTTCATTCTTGGAAAGTTTATGATGAGGAAAAGAAATATTTTTTCCGCATAAATATATATTTACTCTTGTTGAAAAGAAATTCTATTTATTCTGTAATTTAATAATTTTTTTATCTCAAAATTGTTTCAGATGCAATTTACGGATGAATAAACTTATATTAATTACTTTTCGGAGAGTATATAATTAATTTCTGTCTTCATTAAAATTCGTAATATTAAAACTTTTTAGAATCTTAAGTACTAAAGACATTCAAATTTAAAATAAAATTACATTTTTTTATTAAAACAGTAAAAATAAATTAATTAACCAAAGATAATTAACTTTTTAAGCAAACAGTTTCGTTTTTCAAGAAAATAAAACAATAAATTGCTTATCAAGCATTCCCTGAGTTTTTTTTTTATAAGAGGCAGCTGTAAAGTGTGAATAATTATAACAATTAACAAATTTTCAAATTAAATTAATGACGATGCATAAAGCTAAAGATAAAGATTTTCATATATTGAATTTCTTAACTGTGCTTAAGCATGAACTAAGAGAATTAAATAATATAAATAAGTTTAATAAATGTTTAAAACCTTGAAATGGCATATCGATTATTAAATTGAATTAAATAAACTTTATGTTTTATGCATAGTTATCAGAAATGTTATTAGCTAAAAATTAGTGTATTCCTTTTTGATTATTGACGAACTGAATTATATTTATATCTACCTATAATAACATACATAGTTTTTCGATTAGTTACAATTATATAAGAAAAAAATATTTTTAGTTTTTTTTTATCTTTTTATAACAATAAAAAGATAACGAAAGAAGCATGGGGAGAATGAAGTTATTTTTTTTCATATCGTTAAGCTAAATTTACAAAGATCATGACATTCTCGCCAAACTTTTAATATATGTTTAAAAAAATCACCTTTTAGAGCTATATTTATCAATTCAAGGGGTTTCTTTTTCTTTATGGGTGAGAGATTATTTGTTTACTTCAAAACTTGAATAGATTATGGATTTTAAAATTTTCAATTATATTCGTTATAAGAAAAAAAAGTATTAAACAAACTAATTATATTAAAAGTCATTTCTATAACTAAAAGCATTACGAGAATGTTGACAGTTTGATAAAGCACAACAAATGTATTTAAAAATAAAGAGTGAATAACTTGGTTGTAAATAAAAATTTTAAAAAGCACAAAAGAACTTTTTTTTAACTTTTCAGTTGACACGTCTTATAAAAATATTGGCAGAAATAACGAAAGATTCCAAGATTAAAAGTCTTTATCTTGTCAAGAAATGATGTAGAATTTTCTATGGATAGGAAAAGAAGTAGTTTTAAATCTGTGATACATTATATTGTTCTACAATTTGAAAATGTCATCAGGAAAATTACACTATTGCTCACGAATCATGATAATTTTTTACCTAGACCTATTTTATTAAATTCATATTTTACGTCATAAGGAATAATAAAATAATTTCTTATTCTTAAAATAGTACACGTTTATTTCATAAGCGATCCAAATTTCTCAACAGTAAGTTTTTTTCCACAATTATCTCGAATTTAAGGGCTAGAGTCATTGCAAACATTTCTGTTAAAAGGTACCTGCAATCATTTCGATAAAAGGATTGTAGAAAAACCGTCATTATGTGATTGAAAAAAAATACTCGTGATGCCACGTGTAAAATATGACAGAAAATATTTACTTTTGCAAATTTATATTCCATGTGATTGCAATTAAAGCCCCGCTTTCAAAATGCCGTAAAGAAAAAGTCCCCTGTTCAAAATGGCTTCAAATTCGAACTGAATGTACTCGAAAGAAGAGGAAAACGGAATGGAATTTAAAAAAATCATTGTTGCTTCTTTTGTGTCTTTTGGTCCGAAGGACAATTAAAAAACGATTTTCCCCATCCACTGAAGTAAGGCCTGGTCGAGGCTTTCGATCAACAGTGCAACAACTGTTGAGCGACTCGGAAGACAGTTTTTCCGTCAAAAAAAACCCAAAATTGTTTGGGGTTTTTTTTTTGACGGAAAAACTGTACATAGGATACTACCGCTCGTTTAATGTGTAACTCATGCCAAATACGTCGTCACTTCAGTTTAAAATGCCTCTTGCAGACGAATTTACTTTCATGATGCCGCTTACTGCTCTATCTATTGATTAACTTGGAAAGTTTTTTTCCGTTTGCCATACTGTTTTCCCCGTTTGCAAGTATATCCTGTGCAAATTTGAAGTCATTCGAACCAGTGGTTCACTTTACAGCATTTTGAAAGTGGAGCTGTTATTATAATCATCAGATGAGTTCGAAAATGTTTCTCCTCTGAATTTTTCTCACGATATCTAGAGTCCCGAATGGCTCAGGTTTGTAAGAATACGATGATTCGTGCTTGAAGCATAAATAAACAGCCACAATAGCAGATTTTATGTATAGATACTCTCAGTTTGTAAATCTTTCTTTCAATTTTTTTCAAACCACCGCACTTTCTACTAATCGAATGCATTAAATAATCATTTCAATTGAATAAAAAATAAAAAGATATTCGAGATAAAAATATATTTAAAAAAAACTTTTCATTCCTTCAAGTGCATTACGAATGCAAAATGATATTTTCATTTTGTAATATAAAGTTCCAAACCAATAGTACTTAAAAAAAAGGAATGTCGACTTGACGTTTCACCAAAACTCTTTTAGACGCTTTATTCCACAAATGACGTCTGGCTGCCATTTTTGTTTCCCTTCGTCATAATTTATTGGGTCGTTTGCGCTATCCACAAGCCTCAT
The DNA here is from genome assembly GCA_019973935.1 of Trichonephila clavipes. Classification (NCBI taxonomy): domain Eukaryota; kingdom Metazoa; phylum Arthropoda; class Arachnida; order Araneae; family Nephilidae; genus Trichonephila; species Trichonephila clavipes. The sequence goes on from BMAU01018415.1 coordinate 412,807, forward strand.
TCAACGATATTTTCTTTTCGTGCGAACGATCTGTTTTCGGAGACTCTGGTTTTTGCCATTGCTGCGATCTGGCGAAAGCATCAAGAGCCAATCTATGGAGCGAACGGGTCCTTCTTTTGCTGGGCCCGGTCGATCACGGCCCTTTTTGAAAGCGACGCTCCAAAGTGAAAAAAAAAGGTTTCACTTACCTACGGTGAGGTTTCTAGAAGGGAAAGAAGGACACATTTTAAAAGGACGTCGGTAGGAATTCATGGAGATGTGAAAGGAACTTACCTATAAAGAAGGAATATATATATATATATGTAAAGTGAATTGAATCGCTTGAATAGAGTTACATAAAAGAGTAATCTATATGGAGAAATAAATCATTTAAAGATGCTATAACTAAAAAAGAAGTATAAATCTATTTAAACACCAATACATGTAATAAAATACAAATGCGCAAATATCTGCTACAGTTATTGTTTTACTAGCTATTGTGTTATTATTGCTGATTTCGTTTTTCCCCCCTTGTTTTTCCCATTGTAATTTTCTACCAAGTTCTTCCAAATAAGGTGGTTGGGACATGTATTTCGGTATAGCGATGAAAATCCTGTTAAGAAAATAAATTTTCAAACTCAATAGGTAAAGAGAAAGACCGAGAACAAGGTCAAGTAGAAAAGTGGTTGAAGGACTTGAGAATTAACCGATGGAAAAATATAGCATCGAAATACATCAAGAGGTGCTCAGCCTTTTTACCGGCCGGCACACATACATAGGATGGGTACTGCACGCGGGGGCCGCAACATGAGAAGAATGGAGAAAAACGCTACAAGACAGCGTTTCTCAAACCGTGGGGGGCACCTCCCTGGGGAGCGCGATATCCCTGAGAGGGGGGCGCGAGCATATTGAAAATAAAAAGGTTTAAAAAAAATAATTTTTTGGAATGAAGTAAAACAAAATGCTTTTTGACATAATAAAAAATACACATTTGCACTGATATAATTTATATATATCATCCGGTGATTATCAAAAATAAAAGATTCCACTTCAAACGCTCATTACCTATCTTTGATCCTATAACCAAGTAAAAAAAGACATTTTGTTTGCTTTACTGTAATCCCACGATGAGAGATTTTTTATTACGTTTCTTTTAACCCTTAAAATACTACTTTTAATTATCATATATTTGACCCTCAAACTTACTAGTATGTTTCACTCCAGCTCTTTTTATTTTAGGAAAGTTGTAAATAATATTTTTCTTTTGCTTTTATTCCCATGTGAATGAGTTTTATGATATATGGATAAGCATATTGAGAACTTTGAACGAAAATTTGTCCAAGATATATTTTTATGAGTATTCTGAAACATGTAATGCATAATGGAAAACGTTTTACACAATTATTTTTTAGAACAGACATTGAATTACACGAAATCGCTAATTCTCTCTGGGAAAACTATTTATTCGTTAACAGTGACCTTGACAGTATCCTGCTATTAGACAGTTTTAATGGAAACTAAAATGAATTTGTCACAAATATGCCTCTTCTTTGAGAATGGCAAACGTTTTTTACAATCAAGGTACTTGTTTTGATCGAGTTCCCTGCGCGACCACTTTTGTTCAAAAATATTTTCTGTGAACTTGCTACACTTTCCCCCCTGAACAATTTTGTGGTTTTGATTGCTGTGTTGTACGACTTATTATTGTTTATAAATGTGAATGAGTAGAATATTAAAAAAACATGGGCTTCTGTGATCTCAATTGAAGGAAGTTGAAACTGATCAAGTAATTGAAGAACCTGCTGAAATAGTGCATATTAATCAAGATAGCGAAAGTAAATAGGAGAAAAGCGACAGACATGAAACTTTTGAGTTGAATTGAAATTTTCAAATGCTGCCTAAAGAACTCTATGAAAAAACTATGAAGCCATAAATGTAGCACTTTGTCTTGTCAAAAAGATACAAGGAAGAAAAAGTTCAAAATGCTATTTGTAGATCATCAAACGACAGCAAAACTACAAAAGCTTGAAACAAAATATGACAGTTTTGCTGGAAAATAACATTCCTGTATTGTTAGCGAAAAGTGTCTGTGATTTATGTCCTTTATTAATGGCACGCACATTTGGAACATTTTCTTTAGTTTTTTATCTCTCTTTGGATTTTTTTTCTCAAATTATCAAAGAAAAATTGAAAAGTCCTTGAAAGTGGGTAAGTATATTTTCTCTTAACTAAAATATTCCCTGGAATTTTGTGATTTTTATCGTGTATAGTAAAAATAATAAAACAAATTATAGTTTGAAAACAAATTAAAAAACACGCTTTTATAGTGAATCGAACTAAAAAATAAAAATATATATTACTTAAAAGTAACATATACAAAATTTAATGCTTATCCTGTTAATTTGTACGGTTTATAATTATGATCGCATTGTAGCTTTAGCGCCAAAGTGCATTATTATTGCATTCAATACATTATTATTGTTTCGGGGGGGCGATAGAAATTGTGATTGAAAATTGCGTCGCCCGTAGCGAAGTTTGAGAACCACTGCTATAAGACCAAATCAACATTGGACAGAGCAAAACTGATCAAGTTAATAAAACTCATTCTGTTCTGCTCTGTTATTTTAATGCTATATTAACTCTTTTATCAAACAAAAACAGAAAATATTTACATTTTGGCATTTTTTATTGAATTTTTGGGATAATTTTGATTATCTTTCATCCATCATCAAGCCTCTTTCTCTGTTTACATTCTACTATCAAAAATAGCAAATTAATAGCAGAGAAGATAGATTTGATTGCCTGATTGACATAATTTCCGGCTTAGTTGTTCGTCAATAATTGAACTTCTTTGTGCAATGGGCATGACCGGTCCACTGGGAAAAGGCCGCAGGTCGAGGGTCACTGGCGTAAGTTGACCGAGACAGCCTTGACTGGTAAGCGGCTGCAGCGCTTGGAAAGAAGAAGGAATTGCTCTTTTGTAATTATTCACAAAACACTTCAAGAATTCAGTTTGTTGGTAAAAAATACAAATGACTCAAAATAAAATTTGAGTTCGATCCTTGATTTCGCGACAGTAAAATGTCGATAGATCTTTGCGAGTTTTTCACGTTAAGTTGACAACTCAGCAAAGAAGAGAGGGTGGCTATCACGGATTTTTGGCCCTATATCATGGTATTTAGCGATGAGTTTTGTTTGACGAAATAGTGGATGGCCTATTACGTATATATGTACCCAATTTTTTTTTTTTTTTTTTTTTTTTTTTTTTTTACAATTTGCAAAACGGTAAAACACTTTATGCTTCTATTTTCCTGAACATTACACTAATATAAAAATAAAATAATATCTTTTGTTACATTAATATCTAACTAGAAAATATGCTGCTGAATCCATTTTAATAACGATATATATATATTTTATATATATATATATATATATATATATATATATAAGAAAACCAAATTCCTTAACAATTCCACGAGTTATTTATTATTCATTAAATATATAGAAAAAATACAATTATATATACAAGTATTTTGTTAAAATAATCGAAAGCAAAGTTTTAAGAACATTATCGAAAATTCGAAGCATTCTACCTTAATATCTTTGAAAATATTTTGTTCGTAAAGGATTGAATTCATGTAACGATAGTCATATGATATATGAAATCACAAGTATTTAGCCATTTTGTTCAAGCACCGCACTGTTGCCAACTTTTGAAGAGTTTTTTTTATGCACATTCTTGGTAGATAATACTGCATATGTGTAAACAAAATTCCCTTGATTTAAAAATACCCATATAATACAAGACCAATTTTTTATTTTGAAAATCTGCTGTGATAAATCTTTACACTTTGATATCATTACGGAATTATCAAATCTGAAATTATACCTGGATTTTACAAGTCCTGAATCAGTTTTAAATTTAATGGAAAACACTCAATGGCACTTGTCATGAGTTAAGCCCGTTAACTCGTATGTTTAATAAGTTCATGTGATGAAGGTCCGACTACTTACTTGTGTAACCACAAAATATTTTCAGTTACTATTTTTAACGTGACTCGTTTCAAAAACCAGATTTTTTAACTTTTGCGTCTAACAAGCTGAATCTAATTTACGGATAAAACTGTTATCAAAAGTTTTATGAAGTTTTAAAAGAATAGCTGTATAACAAGTTTGCAAATTAAGTTACAGAATTACTTTATTTTCTCCCTTTTTTCCAAGAAAATCAAGAAGGAAATAAAAATTATGACACTCCTTATCTGTTGAACGATATAAACATATTATTTTGAGAAGCTATATTATCAACAAATGCAAAGAGAAGAAAGAAAATATCTTTCCCTAAACTTGGGAAGTCACTAGAGTATTGAAACTCAATTGAGTTCTTAAACGTAATTTAAATATTTAAAAAAAAAATCTAAATCTGCTTCAAACTCAATTGCGTGTCCCAAAACCAAATCAGTACCAAGACCCGCTAACACAATTCATGAAACTGAATAAATTCGGTTAACCGTATCTAGAAAATAGTTATTTGTAAGAAAAACGGGAGCATTATTATTTTTCTTTCTTTCTTTTCCATCGCTTATCTAATCTACAAAATAGTTGATTGGTTATTTATTAACATAGCACTTGAATATAAAGATCAAATATAGATCTAATATATCTTGTTCACGTACAATCCAGCAAGAAAGATAATAAATGTTAGATCATGTCATTGACATTTAATCAATTAAAAGCAAATATATTTTTATAAATATTCATTGTTTATTTAAAAAAACTCCACGTTTTTTTTTTACTTCTCTGAATAATATTGTATATTAAACTATATGATTTGGTATGTAATTTCCCGTAGCCGTTATTTTAATTGTTACATATTTCAGCGCTATCGAATAATGAATCTGAACATTTTTTCTTAAAGTACATGAAAATATTTTTTCAATAAATAAAGAAAATTATATATAGCATTCTAAAAATAAGTGAATCAGTTTGAAAATTTTTTCCGATCAAAATGTCAAAAACAGAGACGATGGTTGAGGAGAAAAACAAAGAGATAGGGAATTATCAGAAGGGAATTTCAAATCCGATGAGACATATCCTAACGGACTGTCTAAGGAGAGGTTTTAAAATTTGAGATGGGTGATTTATATAAGTTTTAATCCTTGGAGATAAAATTTCCGTTAATAGAAGATTAAGCGTCGTTTGGGAACTTAGAAGAGAGAATCTATTTAAAATTATTTATAAATCCAATCTCTTTCCTGCGAAGCTCATGAATTGAGAAAGTCTGAATTCGATAGACAATGTATTATGACAGATGGAAAGCTGAGATTACTAGGAGAATATTATTGAGCAGAACTCGTTTACGTTTTTAATTTAGATTCCGTTCATTACAGAATTGCATTCTAGAGCTCTGCATGAAATTAATTTTTAAGAAAATAAATTCTGATTTCAGTATATCTTGGGAAAATATTTAGAAATGAGTAATATATTGTCTGCTAAATCTGATTCGTCTTAGGATTTCATTAGTCTAAAATTAGAATAATACCGAAATGTTTTCCTTGAATCGCATTCCCGCCCCCTCTTTGTAGGATAATTATTAGCTACCCATCCGGTAGAGTGGTCAGCGATGCTGACTGATGTGCCACAGAGTATGGGTTCGAAATCCAGAGAAGGCAGGGATATTTACAAATGGGGAGTGCCTTCGCAGCAGGGGAGGGGTTCTTTAAATAGCCGTCGAGTCGCACGTCTTCTGGTGAGGTGGGTGGAAGGGGAAGAGAGATGGAGTGCTCTCCCTTAAAACTGAGTTGAAGCTGAGCTAAATCGTACTGTTACCTGTATGGTGCACAAAACTACGGCTAACGAAAGGCGTACAATCTAGCCCTTTGCCACGGTGAATTGCGCGGGCCTCGATCTAACATCGTCAGACAGGTGGCATTACCAATAGCAACAACAGGATAATTTATACAAAAAATAAGAATTTCATCTTTCTGCAAAGAATAAATTATTCAGAAGAAAATGAATATTTCGACAGTTTCTAAGCAAAGTAATGCAGATTCTCCCCCCAAAGCAGGCACTTCTCTTGATTATTTTGTCTTTCTTTCTCTTTAAATCCAGTTTTAAAAAGGGGATTGTATGACGGAATTGGATTTCCTGTCGAATCATTCAAATGAGGTGAAACTGTATCCAAAATACATAAGAAAGCAATAAAAACTTAAAAATGTGAGCGTGCACGTTTATTTACAAAACAACTTCTGCAGCCACGTGCATGACATTAAATATTTCTGAAGAGCAACAGAATCAACGCCACAACCATGCCCATTCATTCAACTAAAAAACTTGCCCCACTTTTAGAGTTTAGAGAAAAAGAGCGAAAAGGCACACTCCCCGCGCAGAGTTACACCAAGGTAAAATGTACCAAACAATTTGCTTAAAACTCTCCACAAAGAAATGCATTGTTATATAATCCTATGATTGAAATCATTTTGATTTTCTGTTTAATATTTCATTCTCTGTACCAAAGGTCACGAAATAAGCATCATGACGCCATTGGTGTCTCCGCAGGAGCATCTGGAAATGTTTCAAGAGCTTTTATAGTGAATCCTACTCAGTTGTCGCCCTGGGGAAACATTGCTTTTAAGAGTGCCATGAGTCTGAAAGGTTCGCGAACAACTCAATCTTTACTGTATTTTCATAATTTGTCACATATGCATTCTAAAACATAAAAGGCGACGCACGAAGTTTACAGTTGTGACAGGCACATTCAATCTCGAAACATACGAATTGGAGTGGAAATATTTTCAGCTGGGCTAGAACAGCGGTGGGATACTCAACCGTTTGTTTTCCGCCACTCAACCGACAATTAGGATATTATTCTATTTGACAACCAGATATCTTCAGTTGTCTGTCATCACACCCTTAATACAAGGCTGTATTCAACGAGATTCTACGCTCCGTATTATTACCATATTCTATTTCACGGATGTTTTGAACTTACATTTCACCAGTAGAAGGTTCAGTTCCTTTCTACAGCTTGTCTTCGTGGTTCTCCAAGAGTTTCCTAGCCAGCGATATCTTCCCAATGGGCGAGTGTCTTCAACCGTTTTTGAATAGCGCTGGGCAATCCATCACAAGGACATTCACCAACTCTAAGGACCCATTCCCATCAGGGGCACAGCTTACATGACTTATTTTTTCTCTTGCAGTTGTTTTTCCTGAATAAAACATTTAATGTGTGATATCTATATAATCTAGAACCAAACATCACGCGAAGACGATCGTTTTGGCGTGGTCGATAAAGTACTTGCGTACGGAACGGAAGGTACTCAGATCGAACCCTTTCCTCCTTCATATGTATGAAACTGTAAGCGTTTCTTTTTCGATACTATACATTTCATCAGTTGATGTTCGTCTCATTTGTAAAAAAGCCTGGTGCGTTAAGTGCCAAAAAAAATGTTAAGACATGCTGATTTAATCAATTGCGAACAAAAATACAATGCGTTTAACTGGATCGTGCTGTTTCTACTTTATTCCAGAGCTTTTTGCTATTGTACTTAATGGTGAACAATTTTTCCGGTTAATATACCACGGACAGTACTTCTGATTATTTGTTTTTCTAATTTAGTAGAATTACATGCACCACCTTCCATCGTTAAGAAGTAAAAGTAATTTATTTTTAGTGCTAAAAAATAGGAAACTAGTCATTCACTCGGAAAATCGAAATATCTTTTTTTCCCTTTCTGCTTTCACTGTCAAGATAGGAGACACTTTGGAAGGAGGAAAAAGAGTGCAAATATTTACTTGGAGAAGATTAACGAAACTTTTTTCTCCTTCCAAGTGTTTAATTTCGAAAGGAAAATGGACCCTAATGGTCACTGAATGGCGTCCATTTGAACCAATTGTGCTGGCGTGACACTAGCACAGAATGGGCTCCGATCACTGAAAAGAAATCGTATTGACTTTGACCGTGTGTTTGTTCGGAAGATTTCAATTAAGTGAGGATTTCATAAACTGCTTCTGCTGATGGTCTTGAGAAATTAGCACTTAGGGCGCAGCGGGGATCATTCAAATGTTGAATGTGCCGTGTCGTTACGAAAATTTAATGGAGCTTATGTTTTAAATTAAGTGTTCTGTTTACTGAGTCACTAAAGAATTAAAAAAACAGGAGATTCAGGATGCTGAAATATCTTAATTGTGTTGGTTTATCATAAAATTCCTCACGGAGAATGTTTAGAGCACCCATAAATTTTCTTGGGAAAATATTCATAATATTTTTTTAATTATTAAAGGTTTTCCCAGCTTGTCATTTTAAATCATGTTTTTATGCAAAAAAATATCCGCTCCTTTGATATTATGAACGTCGCACTTTAAAACAACATGAGGGCTTTTGAAAATGGACCTCACAATTTTCAAACTCGGTCAAGTGACGAGGACGACACCCAGGCAGGTACTATCACACCACTCTAATGAGAAGACTTTGAGCCTTAATATCTTTAACATGCATCAACCTCTCTACACGGCGGGTCTTCAACAGCACCAGCTCTTATTAACGTTGCACTGCTCAGCTACTCGAGGGTTTTTGGCTACGAAACTGGTATTGTGAACCACGGTTAAGTGACGAGGATGGCACCTGAGCTGGCACCCCTTTCTTAACTTCTACTTCGCGCCAACAGGAGGACTTGAAGCCTCGACAGGGTTAACGTGCATCGGCCTAATTACATGGCTTGTCTTCAGCGGCACAAGGCTCAAACGTAATACAAGTTCGCCACGAGTCCGTGACCTTGACCACTAGCCTATTGTGGTTCCGCACCAGGTCTTAAACCTACCGGTTACGAATTCGTGAACATGAACACTCGGCTACCACGGCGACAATAACAAGAGACAAGATAGTGAATAATTTATCTTCGTTTTCTACAAAACAATTATAATTATTTGTAATTAAAAATAAATAGATAACATATTTTCCTTGAGTGCACATCTAAAGCTTGGATAATTGTTTTTATAAATCGTAAAACGTGTTCCTAGTTTGAATTTTTAATAGCAAACTAAAACAGCAAATATGAAATCTGCTTTAGGATACAAACTTTTGAGTTGATTCTAGATATAAAAGAACTTTCCTGTACGTTAACAGGAGTGAGTGATGTTTGTCGATTGAAGCAACTGACTAAAATTCAGGGTACTTTATAAAAGTTTTAATCTTTTGGAGCATAATTAGATCACGAGATATTACACCAAACTAAGCCCGTTAGCAGTCACGTGACATCCAATGAATTCCGCAGAAGGGGAAACACAGCGAACAAATACACATCCCACCTACAAGGAGAGGCATGGAAAATAGAAAAATGACAACCCCAGGTAATCATTCATTGGAAAAGGAAGGGGAAGAGATTCAAATTGAAAATTCGTGCAGACGACTCCGGAAAAACAGCACAGCCATTTCACTGGAAGAAGTTGTTTTCTGTTTTCTTTCTGCAAACGATTATTTTGAAGCAATTTTTCTGTCTCAAAAGAGACAGACGAGATTTATAGAACGTAATAAGTGGGTTGATGTATCAGGCGAAATCTTTTTCTTCTTGTTCAAAGTACGGTCGTTAGCAACTTTGTCTTTTAGTTATACATAGTGTTATATATTATTTAATATTGATACACATGTGCTGCTGCAACGTAAATCGCTATAAATACAGAATGACAAATCCGCGAATAGTGATCTATACCAGGGGTCCGCAACCTTGTAGCTGTGTTTTGCCAAACCTATCAACTAATATGATTAAGGTGCCACTCAATTGAAAATATTCGAAACAATTCGTTTCCATTATGAACAATTACGAATCTACATTCGTATTTTAGGTTCGGTCCTAACTGTTTAAAAAAATATTTTTCTTACATGCAGTAACACAGCTTATATATATATATATATATATAAACACAATTTTCATTTGAATTATTAAATGTGGACTGATGTTTAGTTTAAAAGTCTTGACATCCGACAATCATGACTGATCTCTTTGTTGTGCGAATTTATATTTATTCGTCCTAGTGTCTTGTAAACTTTTAGCATCCATTTGATTAAATGTGTAGGTATGAAACGTCATAATAATCAAACAAATAAAATACAAGTTTTGGAACTAAAAAAAAACGTGTTGTAATGTTAAGTTTTTAAAGATACCTATAGCACACACACACAGGTCGCGTACCAAAAAATCAATTTTACTTCCGACTCCAATCGCACTCAATGCTTGTCTATCGGCTCGTCGAACCTAACTAAGGAGAACAAATATGAGGTCAGAGAGAGATAGGCCGATTTAACCCTCTGGTCAGAACATCTACATGATTTTTTTTAATCTTAAGGACTGTTCTAAATATCCTTATAGCTCATGAAATTGAGTAGGGCTCAAATAAGATGTGTGGGGTTAAATCAAGCACAACAACATATTTTTATCACTAGAATTGTGTGACTAGTATTTTTATAAAAACTGATTAAAAATTATTTATATTCATATCAAAGTAATTAAAAATAATTATACCAAACACGAAAAAAACTATAAGAATATCCGTGCGATAGACGTTGATAGATAGGAAAAATCGCACATATCGTGAGTTGAAAGAAATCGCCACGTATCCCTACATGATCCTTACACTAGATAGAGTACAACAGAAGATTTCAAGGCAGCCCACCCCAAAAATCACACCACAGCACATCAAAGCAGGTACAGGCATCAAAGCAAATCATCCCCGTATGAGAGACAGATGTTTCGGTCAGAGGGTTAATTTAAAAAATCTGACTATATTAGACTAGTGTAGAAGGACACAAAGAATTGTGTCAAATCTGGCATGCGAAAACAGTCAAGGATCTGAGTTAGAGAAATATAAATACGATAACGTAATATTTAAAAAATAAGATTTTTGGAATCGAGGGCGAATTTGATTAAATACGAATATAATCTGTGTTTATGTTTTCTTTATTTATAAGTTTGTTGAAATGCTTTTCTTATTAGCAGTATGGCCTAGAGCCATGACCAGCCTATTCCACCCCCACCCCCCCTAAAAAATTATGGAAATACAAAATGCAGTTTCAAAACTTTTTTGCACACATCTAAATTTGTAAAACCTAAATTGTATTTTTCAGTATTTTACAAAAGGTAAAAATGTTTTTTATTCATTCGCTTTTTTTTTTTGAAAAATAAATGCAATTCTAAATCTAAAAATGTAATTAAAATCATTGATTAAAACTTTCTTCAATTTTTCAAAGTAGTTAGTTCACCAATAATATGTTGTGCGACAATATTGCTGTGATTTATATACCCTCAAAACGTATTCCTGCACTCATTGCTATGAATTTGTGATAATGTGAGAAAAATATTTTTGCTACAATAAAGATTAAATTTTGTTGCCAGAACAACTTACGACTAAAATATAGGCCAAAAATATAGTATTTTGCTCAAAAGTACTAATAATACTTATAAGTTACAATAAAAATAGTTAAGATTATTTTGGGGCAAGGGACGGATTTCAGAAAAAATGAAAAAATAAGATAAACAGGCATAAAAATAAACAAAAACTATTTGCCCTCAGAATCGTTGACAAGTGAGCTTTCATTTGAATCCCAACAAAAAATGGTGGAAGATCTTCATTCAAGAGGAATTTTTGAAAACTACAACATGCAACGAAGTTGTTCGTGTGCAAGAAACTCTTTCGTACATACACTCAGGAACATTGAAAATAGAGACCCAAGAAGGAAGCTAAGTACAATCGCGAAACTTTGCAAATAAGTACAGCGTAATGTGATATGCAAATGATCCAAGTCTTGCGCCAATACGTATGCTCATACACGCCGAGGTGGCGCTACAATCAGAAAGAGGATGCTATATAAGCCAGCGCAAATTCGAAGATTCATAAACGTGACGATTACCCGCCGATTATAGGAAAACTTTGGTAAGCGAAACATGCCAGGTAAACGTGCTAGAAGACATTTCTCACAGTTAAGCGAGTTTGTCAGAGGCCTGAACATCGGGATGAAAACTGCAGGCTGGTCGACGCGCCGTGTTGCTGGCCAGGTGGATAGTTCGGAGTGTGCCGATAGAAATTGTTGGGAGCCGTGGACATGAGAAGGTACCCACGCGCAGAAAACCGGGTCTGGAGTGACCAGGAAGACCACGAGGAGAGAGGATCGAAGGATCGTGCGGCAAGCACTTGTGGAACCCACAGTGACTCGTTCAACAATACGAGCAGACGTAGGCGTAGCAATTGTTCCACAAACGATTTCCAGACACCTTGCAGAAACAAATCTTAAATCCAAGCGCCCTTTCCGTGCACTCCCTTTAACACCGGAACATCGGCAACTGCGTCTAGAGTAGTGCCAAGCCAGATCAACGTGGAATGTCACAGATTGGCAAAAAGTTGTGTTTAGTGATGAATCCTCGTTTGTTTTGGGGACAGATGATAACCGTGTACGGGTGGAGGCGCCCTGGTGAGCGGTACAATTCCCTCCACACTGTTCTACGTCACACTGCCCGCACAGCTGGTGTAATGATCTGGGGGTCCATAGCCTATGATAGCCGGTCCACTTTAATTGTGATGCGTAGAACCTTAATGGGCCAACGTTACGTTGATGATATTCTTCGACCCCATGTAGGACCTTTCCTAAATGGTCTCCCAGGGGCAATTTTCCAGCAAGATAATACTCGTCCGCCTATAGCAAGAGTTGCTCAAGACTTCCTACGTCATTTTCAGACTCTTCCATGGCCGGCCCGCTCCCCCGATTTGTCCCCTGTAGAGCACGTGTGAGATCAGCTAAAACGGCAGATGCCATCGTGTCACTCTGTGCATGATTTAGAGTTGGCTGTTCAAGATTTGTGGGCCCATCTGCCTCAGGACAACATAAGGTGTCTAATCAACTCAATGACGGACCGTGTGGCGGCATGTATTGCAGCTGGAGGTGGTCCAACGCGCTATTGAAGTTGCCTAGTATTTGTGTCGTTGCACACCCTGTATTCGTTTAATTGTCTTGTTTTTGAGATCAAGTGAGTCTCTCATCTGTGTCATTATGTGTATTAAATTTCATTTCAATCCGATGCTTTCTTCTTGGGTCGCTATTTTCAATGTTCCTAAGTGTATATTCAATAATTAACGACAAATCATTTTATTGGTGTTGTCCACCTTGTATTATATTGGGGGGATGTAGCTTTTAGCATTTACCATTAACGTTGCGAAAAAAGCCTCTACCAAAGTTGGTAGAGGTAAGTAAATTAAGTTTAATTTGTGCATATGTCTTACATCATATACCTCTAAAGAAGAAATACTTATTTGACGATGGCAATGAGTCAAAAAGAAATTGAAGACGAAAGGAGAAAAAACATGGCGCTAGGTCTTAGAGAGTGGTTTAAAAGTGAGCTTATTTCTAAATAGTATTTTGTGGGCAAAATAACCAAAAAAGTCATCTAATTTTTTTATTCATTTCATTTGAATGTGCAACAGAGTACACATGCATAAACAAGTCTATGTCTATGAAATAAAAAAATAACGTTGTTTGCCGTACTACTTTTTAAAATTTTTAACACGAGTTCTGAAACACCCTGTACATCAAATAGAGAGGATGATCATAGAAGTAATAATTTTGAAAACTGTGAGAAATCTTCATGTTGTAAAATGGATGTTATTTTTACATTCAGAATAAGTAAATAGCTGACAACCAAAAAATCACTTCAAGACATATGAACATCAGATGAGTATTGAGTTACAATATTAAAGACTGGTTGTATGGCCCGGCGTTGCACGGGCTTTAAGTACTTATATAAGCAAAAGCTTCAGTAAAATATCCTTTTTCGAAATTTCTTTGTGTTGCACAGGCTATTGCAGTTTTAAGAAGTAGTATATATTTTTCAGAATTAAAATATGCTAACACTCATATGTGCATTGGTAAAATTAACGTAAAACCTGACAAATAAAATTGATAAAAGTGTCTACTTTATTTTTGTTTAACATTTTAAACTATCCTCTTTTTTTAAAAAAAAATAAGGATTATCAGTTTTATATTAGATTCTTCAAAAGTAATATATGGCTAAATATGTTTTGTTTATTATTTTTATATGTGTGTAAAATGAATTTCATATTGAAGAAATATTTTTGTAAGTGGTATGTAAATGAAAAAATATAATACAAAATTAGACTGTTCAGTAAGACAATGAAAACATATTTTGAAGTTAAAATTACACTTATAACTTTAGAGAATGCTTGAAGTATCATAAAAGGCATAGAATATAAGGATGGCAATTGATAATGAACCATAATATATGTGGACATTGCTTTCATTTATTTTTTAACTTGTAGTGGATGACAGTCGGTAATATACAGTTTTTTCAAGTATAACTTCATTCATTAAATTAAAAAATGGCAACAAACAAAACTAATAGTCCAACAGTATATACAGAAAGGAAAATCGTTTGTTGTGTCCCTGTAGCGCAATGAATAAAATTGAGCTTTTCTTGCAAACATAATATATTTTAAAGAGGGTAGAGCCATTGCAGAGCACTGTATCCAAAAGTAAAGAATAATTTTTTAATGACTGTTCTCGTTGCAATTTCGCTCCACAGAAAAGAATGATTTCATAAAAACGTATATTTGAATATAAGAGAGAAAATTAACTTGCTAAAAAGGTAAATAGAAATGAAAGGATGAAAATATAAATAAAAATTATAACAGAAAAGTAATAGCAGTAGTATGTTTCTGCTATGGGAACTATGAGTGAAATAATCTGAAATAGATAAACCAAAAGAAAAAATTATGTCATAAACTATTTCCTTAAAATATTAATATAAATAACATACATTAGGAATCCTTCAACTGGAAAAAAATAAAATTAGTACAAACTAAAATTGTAAAAAATAGATAAAATAAGCCTACATTGTAATAAAGCATTAAATTAAATTTTCTGTAGCATTAAATTTATATCACATGAAGAATGGAAGTAACGCTATCTAACATCTATATTACATTTAATATAAAATTCAGATGTAATACAATAGCGAAAAAATTAAATTAGTAAGGACCGAAATAAAGTACCTAAAGCAGACCTACATTGAAAAAAACCATAATGAACCTAATGAGGGAAGTAATAAACCCTGTTTGTATCAAGCTACATCTTTCTTCCTCAAAAACTTTTGGATCACAAATGGTATAAATATATTTATATACACTCTGTCGCAAAAAAATATATGCACCCAGAAGAAATTGAGCTACATTCACGAAATTTGGTATGCATGTAGTGTATATGAAAATAAACAAATGATTAAAAATTCAGAACAAAATATTATTTTATTAAGCGGTTACAGCTTGCAAAAGGTTAAAAATCAGTAAGTAGTAAAGCCACCTCTGGCAGCTATACAAGCCGAAATTCGGCGTGGCATCGATTCAATTAGATCACTTATGACTCCCTGTGGAAGATCCTGCCATAGTCTTTGCATCTGCGCAGTTAATTCTCCTGTATCTCGGGACGGCTGCAGTTGCCTTCCCAGCGCGTCCAGACATGCTCTATTGGCGAAAGATCTGGTGACCTGGCAGGCCATGGTAGGACGTCATATCCTTGAAGACATTGTTGGGAGAGTCGCGCAGTATGTGGACGAGCATTATCCTGTTGATAAATGGCACCTGGGTGACTTGATAGCATGGGTAGCACAATCGGCGTTAAAATATCGTCCACGTATCTGCGAGCTGTCGAAGTGCCTTGAAGGACCACTAAAGATGATCGTGTGTCCCAAGAAATTGCTCCCCACACTGTCACACCTTGTGAAATTGCTGTATGCCGCTCGACAATAAATGCCGGATCGGACCGCTGGCCGGTGCGCCTCCAGACACGTGTGCGGTGGTCATCAGCACTGAGACTGAATCGGGATTCATCACTGAAGATGACACGTCTCCAGTCTGTCACACTCCAAGTTGCCCGAGGTCGGCAAAAATCCAGTCGACACTGCCTATGATGTGGGGTCAGTGGTAAGCGTTTTTAGCGGACGTCGGCTCCTCAAGCCAACTTCGGTCAGTCGTCTCCTTATGGTTTCTCTTGATGGCACTGGATGTCTGGAAGGAGGTAAGTGGCGTTGAATCGATGCTAGCGACGTTGTTGGTGCCGAAGTGGCCACTCTTCTGATTGCACGATCCTCGCGATCATTTGTGTTCCTGGGACGTCCTGACCCTCCGCGACGGTACACTCTACCTTCTGTGATCCACTGTTGCCAACACCGAGCAACTACCATATCGCTCCGACCGAGGTGGCGGCCGATACGTCTATTCGACCAACCTGCTTCTCTGAGGCCTATTATACGGCCCCTATCAAAGTCCGTCAGCTGCTCGTACTGCCGCCGGTTACGTTTTAGAGGCATCCTAAGTCTCAATATCGTCTATCAAAGTCATCAGATTCGTTTGGATAGCCGTACGGCGCTCGTACTCATGCTTTTAAACTCTCCCAGTTGCGCAACTAATATGCGCATAGCACACTTAGCCTTGTCTCATTGGCTTCGAAATTTTAATCATTTGCATATCTCTTGCCAGACTACATTCTTGCCGAGTTTCGTGATTGTAGCTTGATTTCTTCTGGGTGCATATATTTTTTTGCGACAGAGTGTATTTGAAAAATGTTAAAAGCACACACAAAATTGATTCAAGATGCCATGCAACAAAAAAAAATCTGATCAACACCTGATGTTTTCCTATAATGATGAGAACATAGTATTTGTTGATGAAGGAAGAGAAAAGCAATAATCTTTTTTTCTCCAACCAAAGAAAATGTCATAGAAATGCACGTAAGTAAAATCTTTAAAAATCTATATGAAGAACAGATTGTAAGAAGGAAAGTTAAACAATGATGCAGCACGACAAAAAATTGCATTATTTCTGAATTTTAAAGTGCAAAAGAAAATTATTTTGCTGAGCATTCAATCCCATTCATAGTTTCTGTGAAGATCTTCTTGATGAATGAAGTAAACTAACTATCTTTCCATGATAACAATAGATGAGTACGTATCGGTTTAAAAGCTATGAGATAAAAAAAAAGCAGCAATGCTAAAATCTGGTTAATAACAATTGTTGACATAAATTGAAGGTAGTTTTTTTTTCAAATATTGCCAAACCGTTAATAGCAATTAGCTTAATTTAGCTTCTGTTTACAAAAAGCTTAACAAATCATTTTTTGGTTGAAAAACTAACTTTTGAGTCACGGTATCACATAATTGAAAGCACAATAAGCAAGAAAATTACAGTTCAGAAAATAAA
The DNA here is from genome assembly GCA_019973935.1 of Trichonephila clavipes. Lineage (NCBI taxonomy): Eukaryota > Metazoa > Arthropoda > Arachnida > Araneae > Nephilidae > Trichonephila > Trichonephila clavipes. The sequence continues at coordinate 430,039 of BMAU01018415.1, forward strand.
CATACATAAAAATGTGCGACACTAACATAGAAATTATAGCATTGATGTAAACTAAAATGTTATCTAAAACAGAAAAATTAAGCTCTAATCCGTTAATAACAATTTGTTTAATTCAGTACTATTTTCTTCTTGTTATACTGCTAGCTAGGATTTTCTACTTTATTGTTACAATAAGCGAGATTTAGAACTTGTCGTTGAACAAAGAAAATCAATAAAGTATTTTCTAACAGAAAGGAATTTTGTGTAACAGATTATTATTATTAGTTTTGAACATAAGAATAAAAGCAGGTAAGAAGTGAAGATTGTCTAAAAAATCCACTGATATTTGCGTTGAAGAATAAGTAATTATTATCAGTACTTGTGCGTATTAGCGTCACCGCAGCCAAATGAAATAACCTGAAATGGATGAACCAAAAGAAAAAAATTAATTATGTGATAAACCATTTCCAGATTCGGTTTCCAAAAATGATAACACAGTCTTTGCTGATGAAGGAAGAAAGCAATAATCTTTATGAAGAACAGATTGTGAAGGAAAGTTAAATCATAATGCAACATGACAAAAATTACATTAACTCTGAATTTTAAAGTGCAAAAAAGAATTACTTTTTAGAGCATTCAATCCCATCCATAGTCTGATTTTGATGAAATTACCATAAAACAGCTCAGAAAATCTTAGACGTAAATAAAAATTCGCATTAGCATTTGTATTCTTACCTATTAGCATCACTGCATTTAAATTGGCGCCAGGCAAACTGTGCTATTTCCCACCAAAATCTTACAAATCTCTTTTGTTTCGTATAAAAATCTTTGCTGTTTTGATATCAGGGAATGATTCGTGTGGCGCCAATTTGGTTGTGGTGACACTAATAGGTTAACACCTAAAAATCTAACTTAAATCACGATATCTACAATCTTATAATCACAATAAGTTTTGTATTGAGTTCCATTTTCTTTTTGTTATCCTAATATTATAATTGCAAAAGTTTGTATGCATGGATGTTTGTTATTCTTTCATGCAAAAACAACTGAACGGATTTTAATGACACTTTACAATAATATAGCTTATACAACAATATAATTTTTTCTTGTTTATTGTAGTTTTAATTATATGATACCGTGACTCAAGTTTTTAAGTCAAAAATGATTTGGGAAGCTTTTAGAAAACAGAAGCTTAGATAATGTGGTACTTATGTATTAGCATCACCACAGCAAAATTGGTGCCATGCGAATCACACCTTGATACCAAAGCAACAACGATTCTAACATATTTTATATAAAATTAGTCAAATTTTGGCGGAAAATGGCGCAATTCATGAGGCATCAATTTGGCTGCGGTGACGATTATACGTAAATACTGATAATAATTACTGATTCTTTAACACAAATATCAGTGGATTATTTTAGAAAAATGAAATTCACTTCTTACCTGCTTTTATTCTTATGTTCAAAAATAATAATAATCTGTTACAAAAAACTTTATTGCTTTTCTTTGTTCAACGACAAATTCTAAATCTCGCTTATTGTAACAATAAAGTTGAAAATCCTAGCTAGCAATATAACATAAAGAGAATATAGTAATAAATACATTTTTCTCCGCACATTTTTTTAATGATTTTATTATGCAGGTTTGGTCGTAACAAATTGATCCTTATATCAAAATAAATACTTTTATCAATTCTGGACCATAATAATAAAATTTAGTTTGCATGTTTCTTTTGTTGAACTGAAATCCGCTAAGAATGCTCCGGAGGAATTGATGTTAAAAATTTCGTTTGGGCTCTATTAGATTTTTTACTTGAAATTTAGCACATATATTTGTTTTACGAAGTAGAGATCCATTTAAAGTTGCTTTTGTGGAAACTCAATTGATTATTGGGTTAGGCGAGCACAAAAAATCTTTCTACTTCTATTTTAGATATTATTAGAAATTCTTAATTCAGACCTTTTTATATCACGAGGCGAGAGTTACAGCTATAAAAATATTTTTAAATACAATCAAATCCTTAATGCTAGATATCAAAAATTTATGAATATGTAAACAGTATTTATTTATACAACATCGTGAAATACACAATGAAGCGGGTGAATAATGGCTAGTCAGCTATAATTTTGTACTATTTTGCAACTGATGAAACATGGAATTAGCCAATAAAAGAAGAACAATAAGCTTTTCCAGACCAAATTGTCACGCTATTAGGTTGGAAGTAGGTAAGACGTAATGCTAAAGTGTACCAATATTCAGGCAATGATTTAATTTCAAGCTTTACTTACTTTGGGGCTTACTACCTTGATATCAAAATCAGATAACTTGTAGCCCAAGCACAACCCTAGATTGATAATACAAAAAAAACATGTAAAAAAAATCTTGTTCGTAAAAAAAATTAACTTAAATCGCACAATATTGGCAATCTGTTAATCCCAATTAGTTTTAATAGTCATTTCTTTCAGTTACATTTTCCTACTTTTTTTGTTAAAATGGAATTTGACAATAGAGGAAAAGGGTACTTACGTATCGGCGTCACCTCAGCAAAATTTGCAATATCAAAACAATAGATTCTTACGTGTTTTATATTAAAAAGAAAAAAAAATCAGTCAAATTTTTATGAAAAAAGTGCCACTTTGGCTGCGGTGATAAAGATACGGATGGAATGGAAGGAAATGTTGGTACTTGCGTTTTATCGCACCAATGTGAACATTCAAAATAACTCTCCAAGTTAGCAGCTTTGATCTTCGCTTAGAATAAACTTGTGTTTTCAAATATTTTTATTAAAGTTAAAATTTTTTAAGGGATTAATTTTTAAGTTAAAATTTCCAAATTTCACTCATCGGTAACTTCTTTTTTTATATAAAAAATGTACTGCGTTAATGAATTCGTGAAAAAAGGGTTTCATTTCAGCAATAAACTGTTTTTCCATTAGATTAATTTATTACTATATTTTCTTTTTGTTATACTGTTAGCTAGGATTTTCAACTTTATTGTTACAATAAGCAAGATTTAGAATTTGTCGTTGAACAAAGAAAAGCAATAAAGTTTTTTGTAACAGATTATTATTATTTTTGAACATAAGAATAAAAGCAGGTAAGAAGTGAATTTCATTTTTCTAAAATAATCCACTGATATTTTTGTTAAAGAATCAGTAATTATTATCAATACTTACGTATAATCCTCACCGCAGTCAAATGGTATCAATCCGACAAAATCAGACCGATTTTATATAAAATATGTTAGAATCTTTGTTGTTTCGGTATCAAGGTGTGATTCGCGTGTGATCAACTTTGCTGTGGGGTGATGCTACGACATAAGTACCTCATTATCCAAGCTTCTGTGCCTCATTATCCGAGCTTCTGTGCCTCATTATCCCAGCTTCTGTGTCTCATTATCCCAGCTTCTGTGCCTCATTATCCCAGCTTCTGCGCCTCATTATTCCAGCTTTTGTGCCTCATTATCCCAGCTTCTGTGCCTCATTATCCCAGCTTCTGTGTCTCATTATCCCAGCTTCTGTGCCTCATTATTCCCGCTTCTGTGCCTCATTATCCCAGCTTCTGTGCCTCATTATTCCAGCTTCTGTGCCTCATTATCCCAGCTTCTGTGTCTCATTAACCGAGCGGTGGATTGGACGAAAAAACTGACTTTTGAGTCATGGTATCACATAATTATAAGCAAGAAAATTACAGTTCAGAAAATAAACAAACATAAAACTGTGTGCCACTAAAGTAGAAATTATAGCATTAATTTAAATCAAAGGGTTATCTAAAAAAGAAAAATTAACCCTTAATTTTGAAGGAAAATTTTAAATATAAAAAATTTAAACATTAATAATATAGACAAATAAATATGAAGTAACCTAGAATGTAGTAGAAATTATAACATTAATTAAATTACATCCTTTTTTATTAAATTAAGTAAAAGGATAAAATGCGTTGAATGTAAAAATGGTTCGGAATATCTTCAAATGGATAAGCAAAACAAATGAGACTGTTGCCAAAACAACTAACTAAAAACCTAGTTGTTGAAAAAAAATGGAAAAATCGTTTAAAAATTTAATTTTAAAAAGTCTAAAGCCAATTCGAAAAAAACTCTTCGTAGTGCACATCATCAGGACCTAGAATAATTATGTGCCAAGTTTCATACCTCTGGGTTACTTAGTTTGGGCTGTAGAAGTGAAACACACACGCTTAAACTGTCTTATTAATATAGATAATATCAAGACAATTTACATTAATTTTTTTATTCAACCATTTATTGAATTAAAGTATTATTAATAAAGAAATATATATATATATTTACACCAACTCTTTCAGAGGTTCTCGAGACATCGAATTAAGAGAGTTAATACCAATAATCTATCAATTTATTCCAATTAGAATAGCCTCGGTAGCCAGTGCCGGTTTAAGCTCATTTTGGGCCCTGGGCGCAAAAGATCTACTGGCCCCTTTGAGACTGGATGATCTTAATTTATAACCAGAAAATCAATATAAGTCCAGCTTATCCTGACCCTTCCCTCCGGGATTTGGAGCCTCGACAGATGGAACATCCCTCTCTGCACCGCAACACTTCGGTCACGAGTTGGTGACCACTAGGCTACCGCAGTCGTGTGGAAGTTAGGAGAGTGGAGTACCAGATTAGGTGTCACTTGACCGTGGCTTAAAATTACGATATCCGTGAATAAAAGTTTTCGTGCCGATTTCTAGTGGAAGGAAACTCGTTCCAAATAGAAATTTCAAAAACTGGTTTTCTTTTTGTTTCTCCATTTGCATAAAAGGAGGAGAGGTCGAAAATAGAATTTACAGCCACTCGTCCCTTCAGCAGCCATTTAGAACAGAAAGTCCGGACCGGCATTGTCTCTAACTAGAACGAAATGCCCGACTCTTCGTATTTGTTCCGGAAACATACGAGAAGGAAAAAAAAAGGGCAAGTTCTTCCAGAAAAAAGGGAACTGGCAACTTGTAGATTGAGAGAGGGGTGGAAGGGGTGCCCTTTTCCGGAAATGATTCGGAGCTGTTGCTTCGGACTCCTCGTCTGACGGCCCCTTCTTCACGAATAAAAGAGAGCCTCGGTCCGGTAATTAGTTTTTCTTTTTTTTATGTGTTCCTTTTGGAATACTCTTCCAGGAGTAACGGCAATTAAAGAGGGATTCCGGAATTTAAAAATATTTTTATCCGTAAAGAAAGCAGCCAAAGAAAAACAGAAGTTTTGGAGACGTTTCAACTGACGCATTGCGTCTGGTTGGATGAGTACAAAGAGGTTAAAGAAATATTCATGATGAGGCCATCTTTTCTGAATGGGGCGCACGAAGAGAAATTACACTCTGCGGGGAAAGAAGCAACGAAAGTAATAAAATATATTATGCTTGGTCATTAAAAATAGTTAGAGAGATTAAATAGTTCATTTATTTGACAAATTGATCTGCTTAATAGATGAAGAAAAAATAATCATTTCATCTTAAGAAACCATTTTTATTCAACTTGAAAGTGGAATGTTTCAGGTAGAAATAAATCTTGCAAATCCATAACACTTTTTGATTGATTAGTTGTCCAATTATGTCGCTGTTTACAGCAACGTGAAGGCTATTGACGATGCACCACATCATTTTGAGCCACAATCAAGTGACGAGGATGATACCCCACCTTCAACATTTATACACCATAACAAGGAGAGAAACTTATTTAACGTCAGCTCTTTTCCATGGCACATTTTGGCACCGAAGCAACGTGTCCAGAAATAATGGACAGAAGAGAGATTAAAACATTTAATATATTTTATCAAAAAGTTTTCAAAATGTGCTATTTATTTTAAGAAATGAGCATATAAGAGTAGGAAAGTAAACAAATGGTTTATTTTTGATGTAAACATTTCTGCTATGACTACGAATAGAGAATGGTAGGTTTTTATTAAAAAAAAAGAATACAAAATATTTAACCGTTACCCGCCTACTTTGCTTATATTTCAAGACTATACAATCTATTGAGTCCTAGCACTGATCCTTCAATTGCTTTGAAAATTACTCTTACAGCATTTGAATTCAAAAGGACAGGACATTTCTAAAAGAGAAGTATATTTATCGTTTACGATCCTGTGTTCCCCTCTTCGTTGTTGATTTTCTCGAACATAGTTTATTGCGCATTTCTTATCAAAAATAGAAACGTGCGTGCTACCCCCCTCCATAACAGACTTTAACCCTTGGGATTATCTGCGGAATCTGCGGGAATTTGTTCAGGCATCTGGGTTCAAAGAACCCTTAATCCCGTATCTGGCAAAAAGTCTATTTTCTGCATTGCAAATCGTTGGAGAAACTGGCTGGAGTACCTAGATTTGTCGGTCTCAAACCTCCTATCAGGTAATTTTAATATGCTGTTAAGAACAGTTGACTCCTTTCGCCGTCCAGAGATGGCGCCACGAACTGGGATTTTTTTATTCTAGAAGGATTTGTTATTGGCGGGAAAATGCCATTCGATTCGTATATGTGTGTGATGGAAGCATCGTTTTTTTGTGATTGTGTTGTGCAACGTTTTCCTACATGTAATAGTGTTCTTGTGTGTTTTGTTGCAAAATATAGACTGGAAAAGTTCTTTGCGTGTTTCTCAATTACTCATCGTAATTTATTTTTTCGTCCAGCTTCTATAAAAAATGTACTTAGGTGTCCAGCATGGAAGCAGCAGTCGCGGTAAGTCGAAATACATTGGCATCCAATTAACATGATTAAATCTAATTCTATATTCATTATTCTAATTCTAAATCGATTCTTATTCTTATTCATAACATGTGGTCCGTCGAGCCGGAGTTGTTGATGTGATTTATTCTTTGTTATTTTAATTATTCGTTTCATATTCGATATTCTTATTCTAGTGCATTTACTCTGATACGAATTCTTGAAGTAGTATTCTTATACATTTTAATTGATATTATTTATTTGATTCTAGATTTATTCGTTTATTCTATTTTGTATAAACATTTTTTGATAGTTTGTATTTGAATTGTGTTGGCATTTGTTATTGTGGTACAGTTGTATATTTTGTATAGAATTTTAAAATTCCATTTTTATAAGCATTTTAAAATTTCATTCATAAATCATGGCTCCAAAACAGTCGAAAAATATTGGTAAATTTGATTTAATTATAAAAGAATTAAAAGCTTTTGGAAGTAGGATAAATGAATGCGATGATAATAAATCACACATACGTGTTTTAAAAACACAAGTGTTGCAATACGAAACTAGATTAACTGAAATATTCAGTGAATTGTCAACTCATGAAAGTGATGAATCATTTGATATTTATATGAAATATAAAGATATACTATTCAATTGGGTTGTTGACCTTGGAGAAAAATCTCAGGTTGAGGAAGTAAATAGTAGTATTCATGTAAAGTTTCAGTAGTTAATCTACCAAAGCTTGAAGTTCCGCATTTTTATGGAAATTGCGAGAACTGGATTTCATTCAAAGAGTTATTTAACTCTTCTATTCTAAATAACAAATCAATAAGTGATCTTGAAAAATTGCAATATCTACAGGCTTCTGTTCGCGGGGATGCAGCCAAATTAATTCGGGGTTTTGCAATTACTGTGGACAATCTTAAGAATTGTTGGGATATATTGTGCAGTAGGTATGAAAACAAACGACAATTAGCTCTTAGCCAAATAAATAAGCTATTTAGTATTAAGATTTACAGGGCAAATACTTCAAAATTGCTTTTGGAAATAATAGATATTTGTAATGAAGTCATTCGAAATTTGAAAACTTTGGATTTAGAAACAAATTCATTAACAGAGTTGATCATAATAAATTTTCTCATTTCAAAGGTGGATGCATGTATTAGTCAACGGTGGGAATTATCTTTGGAAAATAATAAAATTCCTACTCTTGAGGAATTTAGAGTTTTCATTGAAAGGGTAGCTCGTGGTCTGAATGAGTTAAAATTTGTAAAACCTGACATTAAGAAAGGTAATGTTAAACCATTAAATTCATTTAACAAATCAAATGTAAATACTACTGTTGTCAAATGTAACCAAGTAAAATCAGGTGCCATCCGAACATTGAAACAATTATGTGAGGAGGAAAAAACATCGCTTTCCACAGGCAGCTAAGCTCTCAAAAGATCATTTCTATGTTGATGATTTGTTAGCCGGTGCTGACTCATTGGACTCGGCTAGGAAAATTGTTCACGAACTGCAAAATTTGATGTCAGCCGGTGGATTTGAGCTGCGGGAATGGTCGTGCACTCATCCAGAAGTCTTGTCAGACTTGCCAAACACTCTAAAAACAAATATTTTCTCACATTCATTTGATGATGAGTCCACCCAGAAAATTCTTGGCTTATTCTGGGATTTAAACGAGGATTCATTTAAAGTAAGAGCAGTCTTATCAGACCAGGTATCCACCAAGAGACAGATGATATCAATCATCGCACGCATCTTTGATCCTCTGGGGTTTGTCTGTCCCTCAACTATAATTTTAAAGATTATTCTTCAAGACCTGTGGAAGGCAGGGCTTGACTGGGATGATGAGATATCATCAGACATTCTTAATATATGGAATCGGTTTCAAGCAGAAATTTCATGCCTCAAACAAATAAAAGTTCCCAGGTATGTTCAAACACAAAATGCTAAACACTGTGAAATTCACGGGCTCTGTGACGCCTCCTCAAAGGCATATTCAGCCGTAATATACTTACGTGTTGTTTCTGATTCGCCACACTTATTCTTAATGGCTTCAAAAACTCGTGTGGCACCTGTACAAACAATATCATTGCCTAAATTGGAGCTTTGTGGTGCTCTGCTTCTGGCTGAACTTCTAGATATATTTAAGAAATCTCTTAACATCACTCACGATACATTTTTATGGTGTGACTCAACAATTACACTGAGTTGGATAAATAATCCACCTGTAAAAGGAAATCAATTTGTGCAACACAGGGTTGGGAAAATTCACGCACTAACCTCAAAAGAGTCTTGGCATCACATTCCGGGAAAATTAAACCCGACAGATTGGGCAACAAGAGGCCTCTACCCGAAACAACTTCTTGAAAATTCAGAGTGGGTAGCTGGTCCAAAATGGCTTCATGATTTCTATCCTTCTTCCAATTCTTTTATTCCTTTCTCTGAACAACCTGTTTCACTTGTTCCTATTGATAAGTCTGAATCATTAAGTGACTATGCTGTTCTTTCAACTGGTGTTGATTATTCTCTTAGTTTCTTGGATAAGTTTTCCTCATACATGAAAGTAGTTAGGACTGTTGCATGGATATTCAGATTCTACCATAGTTCCAAATCAGTGTCCAAAGTTACTGAGCCTTTATACACACATGAATTAGAAACTTCAATAAAAAAGGTAGTCAAATTATTACAAAATGGAGAATACCATACAGAACTTACTCTCTTGAAATGTAACAAGCCTCTTCCCAAATCTAGCAAACTTCAGTCTTTGAATGTATTCCTTGATTCTGAGGGAATTTCTTGTGTCGGAGGACGTCTTCGTCTCCAACAAACTCTTAAATTTGAACAAAAGCATCCTATGCTCGTACCAAAAGAGCATCATTTTACAAGTTTAGTCATTAGCCATTTTCATAGAGTCAATTTCCATGCTGGACAGGAACTAGTTTTATCCCTCATTCGTCAACAATTTTGAATCCCGCATGGTAAATCAGCTGTCAAGAAAAACTGCGCAACTGCATAGACTGTTTTACACTTGTGGCAAAACCTGTCTCTCAAATGATGGGTGACCTACCAATAGAACGAATCAACCCTTGTCGTGCTTTTGAAAAAGTAGGAATTGACTTTGCTGGACCTATTACGACAAAGTGCCAACATACTCGCAAGGCTAACACAACTTCAAGTCTTACATCTGCCTCTTCATATGCATGTGTACTAAAGCGGTGCACCTTGAACTCGTATCTTCACTATCAGCAGCAGCATTTCTGTCAGCACTGCGTCGATTTGTTTCACGCAGTGGCTATCCATCGGACATTTATTCTGACAACGGTACTAATTTCGTTGGTGCTTCAGCTTACTTGAAGGACTTGTTTCAATTACTTCACAACTCTAATGTCCAGGTCTATTCGTCAAGCAAGAACATTCAGTGGCACTTCATCCCTCCATATGCACCGAATTTCGGAGGTGTGCGGGAGGCATCAGTCAAACTCACAAAGCAACATTTGCTCTAAACGTTAAAGGCGGCTGTGCTGAACTTTGAAGAGTTAGATACAATAGTGTGCCAAATCGAAGCGTGCATAAATTCACGTCCTCTTTATCCTCTATCATCAGACCCTAAGGATCTCCAGGTGTTAACACCCGGACACTTTCTTATCGGGTGTCCCTTGCTCGAACTCCCTGATCACAATCTGACTAACCAATCTTTGAGTATTCATTCTAGGTGGTCTCTTCTGATGAAGTTGAAAATGATGTTCTGGTCTCTCTGGCAGCTCTCCTACCTCAACACCCTGCAGTCCCGAGCCAAATGGATGCAAAGCCAGAAAGACCTAACGGTAGGATACCTCCTCCTCATCAAAAATCCAGCCTCTTTCAGCACCAGGTGGACTCCCGGACGGATTGTGGCCACACATCCTGCAGCTGATGGAATATGTCGTGTCGTCACTATCCAGACCTCAAGTGGAGTCATGACAAGACCAGTCTCTCAAGTTGCAGTCTTACCCCTACCACCGTCGACTACATCTTCTCGCCCCCCGGAGGATGTTAAGAACAGTTGACTCCTTTCGCTGTCCAGAGATGGCGCCACGAACTAGGACTTTTTTTATTCTAGAAGGATTTGTTATTGGCGGGAAAATGCCATTCGATTCGTATATGTGTGTGATGGAAGCATCGTTTTTTTGTGATTGTGTTGTGCAACGTTTTCCTGCATGTAATAGTGTGCTTGTGTGTTTTGTTGCAAAATATAGACTGGAAAAGTTCTTTGCGTGTTTCTTAATGACTCATCGTAACATTTTTTCGTCAAGCTTCTATAAAAAATGTACTTAGGTGTCCAGCATGGAAGCAGCAGTCGCGATAAGTCGAAATACATTGGCATCCAATTAACATGATTGATTCTAATTCTATATTCATTATTATAATTCTAAATCGATTCTTATTCTTATTCATAACATATGCCTTTAAAGAATTATACCATTTGCCCAGTGTAATAAAAATATTAGAAATAAAAAATATAACTCTCGTAGATTAAGAAAATATAAATCACTTGGATGTGAGATTGAAACTTTTAATGAAAATTTAACTTAGAAAAATCAGAGAAATTGAGCTAAGAAAGAGGGAGGCGTTATCCTACCCAATCCGAATGCAGCAAAAACTGAAGATCAGAAAATATCATGGAAGTTGAGTCGAAGTCGGAAAATAAATAGGTAGTGATCTGATTGGCCGACACAAGAGTTCGGTTAATGGAGTATAAATAGATTTTAGAAACGGAGCATCCAATCAGAGATAGCCAGCAGTTCAACAGTGTTGGACTGCTTGGCTTGAATGGAAAAAATTAGAAAACAAATTAAAAAATAAATAAGAAAGACATTAATTAAAATCTGGGTTGACCAAGATGTCTCTTGGTCGTTTAACAGAGAAATGGAAAAATACGGGGATATATCGTTAATAGATGAATTATTAGATTCGTCAATGTTTTTAAAAAAGTTTTACGAAAGGTTTGCCGGTATATTACAAGCTATTCTTAGATCTTTATTTCGCATATACCAATGAGCATTATATATTTGTCTGATAATAACGTTTTGCGAGGTTTCAAGTAGATTAATATTTGTTTTTGCTGCATGTCCCCACACGGGGGAGGCATAGATAAGTAATGGTTTTAAGATCAGAGCGTAGATAAGCAATTTGTTATGTCTACTTAATTTAGACTTTCTACAAATTAGGGAGTAAAGTTTACGCGTTGTATCTTTAAATTTATCTCTAATGTATGTGATATGTTGTCGGAAAGTGAGGTTTTTATCAATAATGACACCAAGATACTTGGTCTGCTGAGACCAGGAAATTCTTTGGTTTTGCAGAGTAATTTCAGGAGGGGGGGGGGTGCCCTTTGGAAAAGAAAACCGCTTCCGTTTTTGAAGAGTTTAATGCAATCTTCCACACGGAGAACCAAATCTTCAGGTGAGCTAAGTGTTCGTTTATGTTTTCAACAAGTGTGCTGAGATTTCTGTGTCTGCTAAGTTTGGCTGTATCATCTGCATACAAATATATTTTAGTGTTAGTATTATCCCCTATGTCATTAACATACAGATTAAAAAGGGTTGGAGCAAGAATTGACCCTTGAGCCACTCCTGCGTTTACTTTTTTAAATTGAAAATAAGTGCGGTTAATTTTTACAGTAAAAGATCGATCAGAGCTGTAAGATTTGATAAGAGAAATGAGGGGGGGGGGCGAATTTTGTAGGTAATTAGTTTAAAGAGTAGGCCAGTATGCCATACTCTATCAAAGGCTTTTTTAATATCAAGGAAGACCGTGGCTGTGCATTCGTCTTTGTTATTTCCTTCCTTAATAAATTCAACGACTCTGAGAAGTTGGTGGGAAGTGGAGAGACGAGGGCGGAACCCATGCTGCTCCGGAATCAGGATATTTTCTTTTTCGAAGTGGTTGTTGAGTCTGGCTAAAATCACTTTTTCAGCCAGTTTTTTAAGGACAGGAAGTAAGCTAATGGGATTCAGCCAGAGCTGAATTTTTACCTGGTTTTAAAATCGGTACTACAACCGCTGTCTTCCATGATTTATTAAAGTATCTGAAAGTTAGCATATTATTAATGATGTTAGTAATCTTAAAAATAGTGAGTCTAGGAAGCTTTTCAATCATTTTATGGGTGATCCCATCTCTCCCCGGCCTTTTTTTTAATTTTAATCTTTTTAATGATCTGAATAATTTCAGATGGGAGAGTGGGGGGAATAATATCAGGATTGTTAGTGTTAAAGTCTAGGTATGCATCAACACACAACACTGGTGATGACCTCGTCTTTGTGTGGGTTGTGAATGTCATTGAGTTGAAATTGGCTCTCAAGCGAGTGAGCAATTACTTCTGTTTTGTTTGTATCGCTGAGAGCAATACCGGTAGGGCCGTTAAGTTCGGAAATCGGGGTGGGTTTCTTCCTGAAAGCTTTCGCAATTCCCCAGAAGGAGTTGTCTTAGGCGTTCAGGGTAGAAAGGTTATCCTCCCATGCTTGTTGTCTGTAGTGGTAAATTTTCCTTTTGATGATGTTTTGCAGTCTGCTGAGTTCTGTTTGGTGTTGTGGGTGTCTTGTTTGCTGCCAGGTTTTCCTGGCATTATTATGATCTTTGAGATGAGTTCTTTTAGCTCGCCCTGAGCATATGGTTGTTCCAAGTGGTAGAATGGTCGAGAGGCACTGCTGTGTGCGTTTAAAGTTTCGCTAGTGAAATTGCTGACTTAGGAGTCAATCTGCTGGGTAGAGTTAGCATTTGGAAGATCGAAATTATCAGAAATCGTTTGGTTTTCATGTTATGGAGTGAATCATTGCGATTGGACGAGCAGCAGCAAGCTAGTAGACGGGGCTTCGAGGTAGGGATCTTGACATTTCGATGGATTTTACTGTTGGAATCAGAGAGGAAGAGCGAGTCTTCCTAATGACTGTTGAAAAGTGAGGATAATGGCTCAGGGAAAATGGCTGCCCATGCGGGGGGTAGGGGTGTAGTGACGGATGTCCAGTAGGAGGGGGAAATTATGAGGTAGAAAAGAAGACAGCCGGGTGGTTTGCGAGGCGGTCCCCTCCTTCGCATTGACCGCTCTCGGCGTTGCTGCAGTTTAATCTTAAGTATGGCGAGCGCTAAGTGCACTCGGCCATCAGAGGAGATGGAAAGAATAAAAAATAATGCAAGACCAACATGACAAAAATTTAAAAAAGTGATATATTGAAATAATTAGAAAGCGCTAGGGAGGATTATACGAGTCCAGGACACTACTCCTGGGTCGTTTCCGCTTAATGAGTGCAGTACAGTTTTCTATAAATTTTGCATATTAATATTATCAGAGCTATTTAGAGAGTTAAAGAAATTTTTAGCTCAACTTTGGATGTGCGATCTAAAAGAAGGAATTTTAATTGCATTGCGAATTTCGTCGCTTCTACAGGCAACGACGATCCTTCTCATTGCGGTATCTTGAGCAACATCCAGGACTTTAATGTTTGTCTTTGCAGCATGACCCCATCCTTATGATAGGATTGGACGCAAAACGGAGAGACTGTTTAAATCAAAGGGGGTATGTTTGGAACATTACTTTCCGGAATTTATCGCAGGCATAAATTATGTGTTTTTTCCAAGTGAGCTTGTTATCAAAAAGGAGTCCAAGATATTTGGTTTCCTGAAACCATGGAATTATTTGATTGTACATTGTGGGTGGTGGTGGAAGAGTTCTTTTGTATGTGAAAGCCTTTTCAACATCAATTTTGATTTGAAAAAAATTTCTAACAATGCTAGGTGGTGGTTGAGAGCGAGTGTAACTGTTTTGGATGTTTTTTTTAAGCTGGCCGAGATAGCGGTATCATCTGCGTACATATTTATGTTTGTGAGAGAGTAGGATGGGATGTCATTTAAGTATAAGTTAAAAAGAATTGGTCCAAGTAAACTTCCTTGGACCACTCCAGCGTAAGTGTTCTTGGAATCCGAATAAGTGTCGTTAACACGTACTGTAAAAGTTCTATTAGTAATATATGAGTGAATAAGTTGGGTGAGTGAAGGGGGAAGTTATAGGAGATATAAGCTTGAACGTGAGGCCGTTTATCCAGACCCTATCAAAGGCTTTCTGGATATCGAGAAAAACGGTCCCTGTAGTTTTGGGCTTTTCGAAACCTGCTGAGATAGTTTCAGTGAGTTTAAAGAGAGGGTGAATAGTGGAGAGGTTTTTAGTAAATCTGTATTGATTTGGGTTAATAATGTTATTAGTCAACGTGAAAGTTTTGAGTCTGGAAAGGATAATGTATTCAGCAATTTTGCTTAAAGTAGACAATAGGGATATGGGACGGGGTATGAATCAGCAAATTTAGCATTTTTACCTGGTTTTAAAATTGGAAAAATTACAACTTCTTTCCAGACAGAAGGGAAAGAATTAAATTTTAAAATTTTATTTATGAGAATTGTTAGTACAAAGACGGCTTTAATAGGAAAGTTTTTAATCATACGATTAGTAATTCCGTCTTTTCCGGGTGCTTTTTTAGAGCTAGATTTTTTAATGTAAGTAATAATTTCGTCCGGAAGGACGGGGTCGAGGTAGGTAGTTGGGTTATTGGAGAGAAAAGAATTTACAGTACTGTTAATATGATTGTCCGTGTCTCTGTTCTGATAAGTGTGTTTTCAGTGAAATTATCTTTAAGGGTGTCAGCGAGTAAATTTGCTTTTTGTGTGTCTGCGATGGCAGTTCCTCTGTCGCAATGTAGCGGTGTTGACGTTTGTTTTCAAAGAATTTTTGAGTATGCTAGAGGCTGCGTTGATTCCAAGAGTCTACTGAGTATTTTTAACAAGCCGCTGTGCGCTGGACTTCTGTACTATTGTTTGCGAAGTATGTTTCTGTGTTGAATGAGACGGAGTAGAGCTGCGGTGCTGTTTTCCTATTGTGCGGGAGGCGTGGCTATGAGTGGCGAGAATCGTACTTGTCAAGTTTTTGATTTTATTGTCAATGTCTGTGGAATTTTGAATATTATTTGGAAAATAGTCAAAAAGTGATAAATTTGTATTTAAATTGGTTGTGTATTCCGACCAACATGTGAAGATATCTCTGGAATTTTTAGAGTAAATCGGCGTTTTAAGTTAAGAAAAACTGGATTGTGGTCTGAAGAAAGGTCGGATGTCAAATGGGTAGTAGAAATTTCGAATAATAGCAATGTCGATGGTGTTTGCGGTACCATGTCCAAATCTCGTAGGAGAATTTTGTAGGCAATATTTAAGTTTAATAGATTTGTGAAATTTAAAAGTTTATTACCTCTAGTGGAGTTGTGTGTACAGTTCCATGCCCTGTGCGTGACGTTAAGATCTCCGAAAATGATACAGTCACTACTTGTTTGGATAAGATTTTCTAAATCTATTGTGTAAAAATATTCGTATCGGAGTTAGGTGGCATGAAACTATAGATATTGAATTGTAGTTTGGTAGATTTATGATGATATATATATATTTGTAGCTTCAATGGCTTGTAGTGGGGGTGTGGGTAGGTGATAGTGTTTAATGTTGTTTTTAATTAGGATGAGTGTGCCTCCCGCCACGCGGTCTTCCGTCATTCTGTCATTACGGAAACAGCGGTAGTTTGCGATCTTAAAAGAGTGTGATGGTCTCAGGCGAATTTCTTGAATTAGCATAATATCAGGAGAGTGCTTCTCTATGAAGATTCGGAATTTCGATCATTTTGTTCAACAGACCGTTTGCGTTCCACGAACACAAACTGAGGCCAATGGGTGACGATCTATACATAATTGGTGTTACAGGCTGCCTCTATTAGGCCGTACATCTGATTAGAATTGGCTTGAGCGGCTGTTATTTGGTTTAAGTTATGACTTATCCCAGGGGCCCCGTTAAAGGCTTGGGATACTTGTGTAAGGGCATAGATTGCAAGTTGTAAATTTGCTGAATGCTAACATTGTTTTGATTCGGCGGGTAATTTTGAATAGGGACAGGGGTGATAGGAGGAAGATTTATGGCCCCAGTTTGCTGTGAATTCCCAGCGTGTTGGTTGTAGCGTGGTGCCATCTGCCGTTGGTTTTTAGAATTAATTGTGGTTTGTTTCGTGTTAGTTGCGTATGTTGTGTTGGATCGTACAATACTGTTGAAGACGTTTGTGAAGGTGTTTTTGTGAGTTGTAGCACCCTTGGGGGGCTTTGGGTAGCAGGGACATCCTTGCCATGTGGCCGTAAACTTGGCAGTTGATGCAATATAATTGCTCAAGTTTTTGTTTGATGGGGCAGTCGCGAGTGATATGGGCTTCACCACATTTTAAGCAACGCGGTGTGATGAAACAGTTTTCTGATGTGTGATTGAAGTTGTTACAGGTAAAACATTGTGTAATACCTCTACCTTCATACGGCTCTACTCGGATACTGAGGTATCCGAGGGTTTTAAGATCGAACATTTTAAGGTTTGTGATGTTCCTGGGGAGAGATATCATGTAAACTGGAAGGAGTTGTTTGGTTTTCCTGCCAATTAATTGGACGACGCGTTCGGGTTCGAAACCTTGTTCTTCTTCTAGGTCAGATTTTATTTCGTCTACATGAGTGACAGACCTTTGATTACTACTTTAATGGGTCTGTCGTTTTTAGGTTGGATGACATAAAATTGATAATGTAGCTGCTTAATGGTATTTTTCAGTGCGTGGTATTCTTCATAAATATTCGCGTATAATTTAAGAAATGTGCCTGTTGTTTAGTGCGAAGATTTGGATATATCAGTGTTATTGTTTTTAATTGCTCGTGGTAGTGCTGGGTGATGAAAAGCATAACTGGAGGTGGCAGTGGCACTTTGGATGTGCTGTTTTGAGTGGACGAGGGCGTCACTCTAGGTTGATGTCCTTGGGCGGATGTGTTGATGCGTCCGGTTCTTTGTGACGAGGGAGTCACTCCAGTTTGAGTGGTGCTCGTGTTTGCGGCAGTGGAGGATGAGGTTGTCACTCCTGATTGTGCATTTTGTTGGATGGTGGGAAGTGCTGGGTATTTACTGTAAAACGATTTTCCAAGTTCAGTTGGAAGCTTGCGTTTTCCAGTAGGACACGTTTAGCTGTTTGTCTTGGTGAAATAAACTCTTCATTACTTCGTTTTTGTGTATGTGAGGGTGAGCTGGGTGGAATTTTACATGGTGAGTTAGCGTGTGATGTGTGTAATGGGCAGCCTATGGTGGCGCACGGTGGTAGTGAGCACGCAGCCCATTGTCAAGAAGAGGTGAGATCTCCTCATATTTTTTCCTTCTGGATCTTGACGTAGAGTGCATTTGAGGGATCATGGTTAGCGTCGTTCTCCAGTGACGTTAGTATTTGTTTATATCCGTCTCGTGGGGTGGTGAAACGTTTGATATTAGCAGTGGTCCGTACAAGCCGTTCGTAAGCGTTTCCTCGGTCATGACGTTTACATTCAGAGGTGTGGTTGGTCGAGAGTGCGGTGGGGACAGGTCCATTTCATCTAAAACAATTGCCATTTCCGTTCCAGGGCGTTTGGGAGAGAATCGAATGTAGGGAGTCAAGAAAGCTGACAACAAATCCTTTCAGCCCTAAAAAGAGCTCTTTGTAAGTCGGTTTCTGCTGCTTTAGTGACTGAGCTCATGCGAAGTGCGACCGCATCGTACGAAGTCTCAATCGGATCCAGAAAGTGGCCTGGGGATTATATTTCCACAAAACTGGATCTTCACTCAAAAGAGAAGGGACACGTTTTCCAAGTCTCAACTTTGTGAGGGAGAAACAGGAATTTTTGCTCTGAAACGGGAATTATAACACCTCTAGAGCTCCTTAGGGAAGTCGATTTTTGAAAAATCCGCTCCCGTGCTTCATTAAGAATAGTCGGTAGGCCCTATACCGACAATGTTAAATTGAGCGATTTTAGGAACCTGTTTCTCAGAAATTGTTAAATATAAAAACTTCGAATTTTGGCTGTATAATAATTAGGCTTTTTTATTTAAATATTGGTAACATGTTTCAAATATATTGTTTACTTTTTTCAAAAAAATTCATCGTAAAAGTATCGCTTTGAAACTTGTGAAAATAGTCCTTTGTTTTACGATAACTGCTTCTAAGCAAAATATTTTAGGAAAATTTTCAAGAAAGTAGCTCCATTACATATAGTTATATATTATTTATGTGCAGTAAAAATTGCAAGTAGTTTCATTCATTATTTTCTATTAAAAAGGTACACGCACTTTGAAAACAATCATTTTAATTAATTGCATTTTAAGTGTAAAAAGGCACTTAATTACAAAAATAATGAATTACAACATGTATTTGCCCTATTTTATTAAACATTAGTATCTTAATTTTTTAAACATAAAATATGAAACAAAAAAGCCTTAAAATGTTCAGAAAATACATATATAGTAATTTTCAGTTTTTGTTCAAAGAAGATTTTTTTTTAGCATTTTACATCAATTTTCACAAATTGTGTAACAATCTGTGAAGAAATTTTAACTTCAATGCATTATAAATATCAAATTTGATCTTATAACATCAAAAATATAATGTAAACATGTATCAATATGTAAAAGTCATGATTTGGGGATATGTGATTTTATGACGTTAGAAAAATTTAACTATGGATTTGTATGTTTCCATGCAAACACAATTTCTAAAAGTTTCAAAATTTTCTCTAAACTGTACAAAGGATTTCTAAAAAAGTCAAAAATAAAACTGTTTTTATGTTTTTAAATATGAAATTGGTGTATTTTTATGCATGTCACAAACTTCTCGCAACGACAAAAAGCATTACACACCTGAGTTGTTGTTAGTTACCTATTATTGAAAAACTTTTGAATTATTAAAGCTTAAAAACTTGTCTGAACAGTAAATAAACATTAATATTAGCAATTAAGTGAAATATTTAAAATATATTGTTTAGTTTACTCAAAAACATGTGACATAAAAACATCACTATGAATTTTTAAAAAAAATTGACATTTTTTGTCACGATACATGGACTCCAGTCAAATATTTTGCGAATATCCCCAAAAAACTCACATGAATATATATAGTTACATATAAGTAACATGAGGGGGGAAATTCATTACATTCATACATTATATTCTGAAAAAAACATGAATACAGTTTTAAAAACATCATTTTTGAGAAAATTGAATTTTCACTATAAAGTGCCACTTTATCACAAAAATAATGAATTACAGCATGTATTTGTCCCATTTTATTCAACATTAGCATCTTTGCAATTTTTTTTTGCATAAAATAGTAAGCAAAAAATGTCTTAAATTGCCCAGAATAGCATTTTTCAGTTTTTTTTAACGAGATAATTTCTAGCATTACATCAATTTTCTCAATTCTGTATCAATTTTTGAAGAGTTAGTAGCTTTCATGCTTTACAGATAATTTGAACATAAAGCAACATAAATATAATGAGAAAATGTATCAATATGGTTTTTGTATGAATTTGAGATGGTATTCATATAAAAAATACCTGATTATACGACATTTTGAAAGTTTTCGCTGGGATTTTGTAAAGTTATCATTAGGTTTTGTTGTTGCAGACATTTTCTAAGTTTTAAACTTCAAAAATTACTCTGAATTGGACAAATGTTTTCTAAAACAGCACAAATAAAACTATTTTTGTTTTTAAACATGAAATTTATGTATTTTTATGTATGTAACAAGCTTCTCGCAAAGGCAACAAACATCACACTTGATGTATCATCTTATACCTTTATCTCGGAAATTATTAAAAATATGAACTCAAGATTTTGACTATATGTATTAATTATACATTTATATTTATACTGAAGGGAAATTTTTTAAATATATTAATTAATTTTTTCAAAAACAAACTTTTAGTTGAGCGAGCAAATATGATTATTATGAATTTATTGAAAATTGTCATTTTTTGCAATGATATCTTGTTATATATTTCAAAAATGTCACTTCAGTGTACACAATTGCATTTAAGAAACAGAGTACATTTATACAATTTTAAAAAAAACATTTAGAAAACAATTTTTATAAAAAGTCTTACCTTGTACAAGTATCCTATATTAAGTATATTATCTTCATTATCCATTATGCAGTTATAAAATGAAGATTCAATACGTAAATATTTCTCACCTGGTCACAATTATACATATATTCTAATTTTTTTTCTTTTAACACTACTTAAACACGCGAAGATTTAGTGATCATTAATTAACTAATTAAAAATGAATTTAAACTAAAGAAAATACCTAAATTTCAGTAAAAAATGCGTACATTTTAAGTATAACATTTACTAAAACCCACATGAAAATCTGAAATTGCCTCCACAAAGGTTTTTAGCAAATCTAACAGTTGCAGTTATACAATGATCTAAAGTTAATTTGGGTATTAAAAAATAAAAATTAATCGAGGCTTTGAAACTTTTCCCCAGTTTTAAAAAGGCAATGTTTACATTTCTATTTGTCAAAATGGGCGTGGTAAATCAACTGATTATTTTTTAAAAATCATTTTAAAATACTTCTAATTCATATAATGGCTTGTATGTTTATCATTGGAAAGGTCTTTATTTGTAGATTTCAGAAGAAAACAAAAACTCAAAATCGATTTTTAAAAGGGGCTTACCCTACTGACTGCACTTAAAGAAAGTTTCCGGTCAAATTTGAAGACTAATAATCTAATTCCGAATATCTTGTGATGAGTGAGGAGTCGCTTTTCTCATGTGTGTATAAAGATAGAGAGATACTCCAAAATATTTATTCAGAAAAATGTTACTAATTCTGTCAAATATATGTGTAACGATTTTTATGAATCATAAGATGAAGGAAATAATGGACTTTTAAACTGGTCTACTCAGAAAGCTAATAAAAAGAAAACCCAAACATGACGCCGCTACATTAAGCAGCGATTGAGCAACGTTTAAGACAGTAGCGCAGGAAAAGTATTATACTTAATCATCCAACTGAGACTGAAAACGCCACATTATTTTTCTGTAATACACAAGGAAAAACTTTCACAGAATAAAAATAGCTGTTTAAAAAAAACTTTAAAATTTTTTTAGCTACAGTAAATTTTCTCGCAGACTAAAATGCCTTTTTAGGCTCAGTTTCACCTCTAAACCGTCTTAACGTTTCCTCTAAAACAGGCTTCAAAATTCAAGAACGACAGAGGGGGGGGATCTCATTTTGGAGGCAGAAGACATAAAATCAAAATATAAACCTCACTCTTTTGCAATTTAAAATTTCGGAGTAATACGAGACCGTCGCAGAGGACAGCATGCAAATTTTCTTCAGTACTCAATTTACATAGCACTACCCTTTGGGAGGGAGCCAAAAAAATTAAGACGTGGTTAGAGATTCCGCGTTATATTATAAACATCCGGGGATCTACTTTCTTCGACGACTGAGTTACGGTTATGAAACTGAAAGCATTATTTTCAAGACGTAGACATTGCGCGTTCGCCCAGAGTATATGATTAATACTCCGGGATTTAGTGTAACATAAAGATGAAAAATGTTTTAAGCGAGATGACAAATGGAAATACTGTAAATGTTTACCTCTTTTATTTGTTCTCGTAGAGAGGGTTCCAGTCAGGTTCTGGAGATGAAATGTTGAGGCAATTATTTACGATTTTAACAAGCGTGATAAATCAGAAACAGGCTTGGGAGTTTTGTTTTTATTCAAGTTAAAATACAACTGGGAGAGTCTTCAAAGGAGATACTATTTAAATGAGACTCTAAAAAGGTAAAATATATAAAAAAATTGTGTGTTTAATGGAAATGAGCGTGTAGTTTGACTTATGGATAGTTAAATTTCCGTCTCTTATAGAAAAATCGTGGGGGGAAAATGGAGACCCAATGGGATTGATTATATTAAAGCCACTTTTGAAGTAAAACAAGTTCTAATAAATGAAGAATAAACTTTTTTCAGAACTACGTGATTTGATTTTTATTTACATCGCCCTCTGAAAATACTCTAGGACAAATGGCGACGCACCTTGTAATTCTAAGGTACGGACAAGGGATGACGACCCTTCTCCTAATTTCCCCATCCCGCTCATTCGAACACTTTGAATTTGGACAGTGTTAAAGCTCGTCGAAAGCAATGAACTTAAGTTTATATATCGTCATATTCACGTGATAGCTACAATCACGTCTTTCCAGCCACTCAGTTCAAGCAGATTCACACACACGCACACAAGTTTTGCTTTTCGCAAAATTTTTTTTTCTTTAATATATACCGTAAAACCCGGCGTATAACATGCACTTTTAACACACAAAAAAAGACCGGAATTTATGGCTGCGCATAATACACCGGGTATAAAAGTGAGAGGTTTCAAAATAAACAAAAGATAAACATAAAAAAATAGAATTCTACATATATCAAGAAATGCAATTTGTTTAAAAGAAACGACATTCTTTAAGAACTTAAAGTGATGCAGTTCGAAAAGTATTCTATTCTTTTATAAAGCTTAGAATAATACCGCGAATAAATGGCTTCAAAACATAAGATCTTAGCACGCGTACATTTCAGGTTTCTTCATAAAGATGTGTGATACGGTGGATATACGTAAAAATTACAAGTCGCAGCTTAAAAGTATAGGCGCATGTTATACACTGATGGACAATTGCTAAGGACGAAATAACACTATCATCCATAGCAACCACAAAATGAAAGGAAGCAAAATGTGGCAAATTAGAATAAGTGCAGGATATTAGTAAGAAGAAGTATGAGTATGCAAATTTTTTTCCACGTCTGTTCATCACGTGATAGCGTTCATAAGAGTTTTAAAGGTTTTGACGCATGTGGACAGTTGTTGTTTCAAGTCAAAGTTTTACAGGAAAGATTTAATAGACGAACTTAAAATTTTTGACATGTCTTCTCGACATCACATACATGATTTTATGCGTGGCCGAATTATTGGAAAGATCGAAGAAGGGCTAAAAATAACAGATGTTGTCAGGGAGTTCGACATCGCTCACAGCGTTGTTTCACGGCTGTGGAAGTCATTTAAAACTACTGGAATGTGTAGTAGACAGCACGGGGGAGGTCGTGTTAGAAATACGACGCCTGCAGAAGACAGATATATCGTCCTATCAGCAAAAAGGAACAGGCGCATCACAGCTCAGCAGGTGGCAAATCAGTTTCTTGCTGCCTCAGGAAAGCAGATCTCCCGAAAAACTGCTGCCAGACGTTTGAGGAGAGGAGGACTATACGCACGCAGACCTGTTGTGTGTGTCCCAGTGACCAGACAGCACCGTACTGCCCGTTTGCAATGGTGTCGTGAGCATCACAATTGGATTGAACAGGACTGGGCATGCGGACTATTCTCAGATTAGAGTAGGTTCAG
This sequence comes from Trichonephila clavipes, assembly GCA_019973935.1. Lineage (NCBI taxonomy): Eukaryota > Metazoa > Arthropoda > Arachnida > Araneae > Nephilidae > Trichonephila > Trichonephila clavipes. The sequence goes on from BMAU01018415.1 coordinate 453,986, forward strand.
TCTGTCATCGGATTGCAGACGCCAACTGATCTGGCGCGAGAGTGGTACTACTTATCGTCCAGAAAATATCCAGGAAAAGGACCGATATCCGACATGCAGTATCATGGTGAGGGCCGGCATCATGATCAATGGCCGCACGCGCCTACATGTGGTTGCGAATGGGACTATGACGGGCCAACGATACATTGATGAAGTTCTACTTCCTCATGTTCGTCTTTTCCGTGGTGCTGTCGGTGATAAATTTGTTTTTATGGACGACAACGCAACATGTCATCGAACACTCGCTGTTCAGGATTGTCTAGACAGCGAGGGTATTCAACGTCTCGTATGGCCAGCGCGTTCTCCAGATCTAAACCCCATTGAAAATGTGTGGGATGCTTTGGGGAGGCAAGTTGCTGGTCGAAACTATCCTCCGACAAACAAGAACACCCTCATCCGTGCTCTCACAGAGAAATGGGCTAGATTGCCTCAACAGCTGCTGGATAATGTTGTGCAAAGTATGGTAAGACGTGTGGAATGTTGCATCACACTCCACGGTGGACATATCCCGTACTGATACCTTTCTTTAAGGTGCCTGCTGACTTTTAGATGCATTGTTCCATTCCTCCGTACGCAGATCAAATGAACATTTTTTTCTTTCAGATGTTTCACAGCTTTTGTAGTTTCCAGAACAATAAATATTCTTTATTCTAATGTCTGAACAGTGTGGCAACTATATTTCATCCTACTAGGCCTCATGTATCGCTTAATGTTATGCTACATAGCAATTTGTGATCCGTCCTTAGCAATTGTCCAGCAGTGTATATATAGATATATACGCCGGATATTACGTAGTTTCTTTGCTTTTCTTTTAAATATACATATAAGTAAACAAACTGTATTTGATTTAAAATTAGGCGTATAATAAAACAATATATATATATTTTTTGAATTTTGAAAAACCTTTTGAAGAATCGTAATATTAGAACATTTTCCCCTAAATATCAAATTTGAAATTTTATTAGTAAAACAACAGGTACAAGTCTAAGTTAGTTTTAAATTCGATGGAGAGCACGTAGTTTCATTTATCACGTGACCATAAGGATTTGAGCCCATCTTCGACACTGACCACTTCCTTTCTCCGTCCAATCTACATCTGTCAAGCTTTGAAAAAGTTTGGTTCCTTACATTTGATTCATTAGGTAAGATCTTTCAAGTGTGACGAGGATTATTCCTACTCTACTGCGTTCCTACTGAGCTGGCATTTCCCATTTGGTTTTGAATTATAACAAAGTTATTATAGATTACAACTTTTTAGCTCAAGCTAAGAACGTTTTATGATGAAAAAAAAATAAACACGATAAATGATATTCAGTATCCGACATAAATATTAAAATATACTGAGGAAGTCTTGCTTACAATAACTGCGAAGAGTTAGCACTTTACTAGGAAAGCATAAATATTAATACCGATGCGCTTAAAAAAATTTTTTAAATAAAAGAAATCAAGTTTATAAACAAGAACCGAACAATAAAAAAGTTATTTGGAAAGTTTGGAGCATCATAAACGTTGGAACACTTTTTGTGTTCAGTCTTCCAATTACTCGCAACGACGTGACAATATCTTTCCACGGAATAAAAAAAAACTTATAACAGCATAAACACGAGCATAAAAATTGACGTCTTTTAAACTCAAAAACCCCTTCACCATTTTTTTGTTCGCCTGATAAAATATTCATAGAATGGTTAAAAGGGAAAATTTGTGTGTGTCGAAGAGTTTGAAAACTTCAATCATAACGATAAAATATTCGAATAAGAACAAAAAACGAGCGCATAATTTGTCCACAGACTTGTTCTACAAGACTATCAGCATAAAAGTTTAAAGAAAAATAACTTTTAAGTAAAAGCAAACCGCAGGGGGGAAAGAGTATCTTCCCCAAAAATAAAAAGAGGATTGGTATGTTTAATTTTTTCCCCTTGTTTTATTTGAAAAGGCGCTAGAATGAGTTTTTTGAACGATGTTGTAGAAAAATGAAAAGGGTACTAAAATAGATCAATGCGCAACTCTAACGCTGAACTAATAAGAAGCGTAGTGAAATTAAACTATAAATTTACACTTGAAGACTGTTTTAAGTTATTTGTTAAAATCGTGTTTAGTTTTTAACTATACTGAGATTGCTAAAATAATGTAATTGTTACTTCATTTATTTCTCCAAGTATAATTTATGGATGATTTCGATTTTTTTTAGGAATATGGTAAATTCAATATAATAAAGAATTTTGGCTACGATTTCATAATCAGGAAATAGCTAATCATCATCACTAAATACTAAGGCAAAACTATTATAATAAGTATTTAGTTTTATTTGTATACCCTTGATGAGGTCAACAGGAAATATATAAACTTAAAAAAATCGCTCCAATTACCCTATGTTAAAAATTAGGCATGGAATGTGAAGTCTAAAACTACATTTAAGCAATGTAATAAATTAAATTTATCATGATGAAGTGACGTAAAAATACCTACAGAAATTTAAGGAAATGAGAAGGGTAGACAAATCTCAGACACTTTTATCCAATTACTACCAGCAGCAATAGTGTTACTTGCTTGATCTTCCAAATGCAGGGAAAATGTCACTGTAGCTAAACAATCAAGTTTTTCCGCAGTAAATCGTAATTTATTCTAGAATTTTTCTACTAAACGCATTAAATTTCCCTCCAACAGAAAGCAAATAACACACGTATTTATAAATACCCCCGAGTACACGAAGTACGTGCTCGTTAAATCAGTGGGTCCGAAGTCTTGTGGGCTGGATCACGAGTGCAGGGGGCTGGAGAATATTTCTCTCCCCTTCATTTCCATGCCTAAATTGTGGAGGTGGAGATAGGTGGTGTCGCCATCTATCAACCCTTCGGGGAATTTCACCGAGCTAATTCGTACAGTCACCTGTATGGTGCTCAAGGCCAACGACAGGCGTACTTCTAGTCACTTGCCACGATGAATTTCGTGGGTCTCGATCTAACTACGTCAGACTGGTGGCGTTAGAAACAACAACAACAAATACCCCCAATAGCATGTATTAAAAAAACTCCACAAATGTATAGAACACAGTACTTCAAGTCACAATTGTGCATAAAACAAATGAAATGCATAGTCGATGTCAAATCTTTGACTCCAATGTTGCTCCTCCACACCGTCATTATGTAGGCTGGGAAAAACCTTCTACAATTTCTAGTCAAATAATCATCCTAAAATCTTCTGAATATCAACAAATTATGGCAAAATTCACACTCACTCATTTGACATTACTCAAAGTGTTATTTCTCAACCTTCAAATGATCTTTCCGACCACAATCACCTTTCAGAAGAGAAACAAACACAGTCCTAATTTTCCGTTAAAAAATGAATAGAATAAAGTTATTAATATATATTATTAATTAACTGTTAAAGAAAAACCCGCAGACTATTAACAATTTACGGTGTCAACATTTACCTTTTTTTCCATTTAAAAAATTTTGGTTACAAATTAAACCATACATCGGTTTTATTTTCAATTTAATAATACACGAATGATTTTGCATAAATAACTACTTTGATACGTTTAATGTTATTGTATAATTCTCAGATACTTATTCTATACATTCAAGTACAACTTTGTGGCAGAGTAAATTATACCTTTTCTTATCACTTTTTCGCAAGAGGAATTATTCTTGTTAGATTGTATAAATGTGTTCGTTTCGATTCATTGTCACGTGGTATGCTTTTACCTCTCGAATAAGTTACTTCCTTCTGAAAGTTCGATTTGTAAGCATCGTACCATAAAAAGATCCACATTTCTCATTGCATTTGTTCTATTTGTACAAATTGCAGATACATTATTATGTCAGTGTAATATGTTATTTGTGCTGGAAATATCAATAGATAAGATTAGTAATGGTTTGAAGTTGTTTTGACCTGATACTAAAGAGTCTCATACAAACACGAGAAATATATATTCAAATAATAAAGTGTCTCAATTTTTATTTAATACACAATTTTTCCCTTTAATATGTAATGCGATGTTCTTTTTGCGGTACAGTATTGGAGATGAAATATAGAAAGAATTTTCTAAACCAGAAATAAAATGGTTCATTTAGATAGAAATGAATAGTGCAATATTATATTTTGTTTCATCCGTTAAGAATTCCCTAACGAATCCTTGTACCCGCCAGAGGGCGTCTGAACGCTTATTAAGTAGAAACTTGGTTTTGTATAAATAACAGTTCCGAATGTGGCTCCGAGCTTGAAGTTGCCAGGCCTTATAATACTGGATAAAATAAATCTTTATTGTTACCCATGATCTCCCTTTTTGTGGTCTTGCATTGCGCAAAATCCTCTAAGCTAAGCTTTCCTAAAGCTAATTTTAAAAGTTTTTAACGCTTGTGAATCTTGCAACCAAATAAACCCAAACGTGCCGAGCGAAGGTTCCATTCTGCAACATTCCGTACATACAGACATTCGACTATATCAAAAACTTGTATTTGGGAGAAAAATTGATTTCTTGATATTTATAGAACAGAGAATATTTGAAATTTTAGATTTTTTTAATACCGTGACCGTTTCAATGTTACGAAGCGTAGAGACGGAATTATAGGCGTTTTAACGAGAGACGATTTCAAAATAATAACCGGAGGTTGGAGTCTTCTCATATAAACATTAATTTTTTCTCTCTTCTATTTTTAAAATTATTTATTGCTTAGGCTTCTAAAAAAACTTTAAAACATATTAAGATACTTTTAGAAAAATCTAGTATAGTTGATAAGTTGATTTTTGTTTCATAAGTGATTTTTACCTTAAGGACCGTTTTACGAAAAAGGGTGCTTTTTGAAAAATTACAAGTTTTAAAATGTAGTGTTACTCAAAAGAGTTTTTATATATTTTATATAAAATTTGACAGAAAAATTTTATATTGTTCTTGAGAGCCTGGACTACAATTTTTGAATTATATAATTTAAACATGGATTTATATATATTGAGATTTTTAAATATCATAGTAACACCTGCTATAATTTTGATCGGTAGTAACTCTGAAAAAATTCGAATTCTTCAAACGTACTAGAACACTTTATAAAAGAGGTTTAGCAAAATAAGTAAAATATTATTTTTATAGAAGCGCTTTCCATGAAAGGAGAGTTTATACTTTATCCCAATTTTATATCTATGTTCTAATTCTAACGACACTAAATATAAAAAAAGTATTCATTTATACGGTTTTAAAAAATCACGGTTCCGAACGTTGTCGGATAGCTTAAATCAGTGGTTCTTAAACTTTTGATCGCCCCGGCCCCTTTCTACGTACCTTTTCTGACATCGTGGCCATCCATGATTTTGAACACTCCCTCCCTGACTACCAAAACTTGTCTGAGTAATATAAAGGTTCCTCAACAATCCTAAGACTATGTGAATTCACTTCTTAATCTTTGCATATCTGTTTCTACTATTTTTTGAAAATATTATATTCTAGTAACAGCTACGTAGTTGCAAATAATAAAAAAAACTGAATAAGTATTCTTGACCGAAATACATGTTCTAGTACTTTTTTGATAGGAGGCAATAAATGATCTCGACAAAGATTGCACATATTAAAATTTTTCCACGAGTCCTTTCAATCTGTAAAAGAGGGAAATCTTGGCATTAAATGAGAGCCCTCTGCGGAGCTCCGGGGATCTACGGTTTAAGAACAGCTGCCTCAATTAACTGCACACACCACCTCGGGCATATTGTAATCTCGGTAGCGTAGTGGTAATGGATGCGAACTCGTGGCAGTCGTGTCAAAAGTTTGTCGAGGCTCAGTATCCTCACGTTGGAGTGACGTGGAAGTTCCGAGAAGGAGCTGTCTTCGTCACTTGACCATGATTCAAAATTACGAAGTTAATATGCACTCACTTACGCATCCTGCATGTTTTTCTTGCAACCTGTACATACCTACACACATTAGTAATGATACTCACCCATTCATTTCTGCCTTTTACAGACGCTTAATTTTTCTGGCACTAAACCAAGATCTATTGCTTGGGATTGAACAAACTGTAATATATTCGATTATACATTAACATTAATTAAATCTTGGCCCCTTTTTAAGATAAGAACAATAGTTTTTAATGGACAGAGATTTAGCAACCAAGCCTTTGCAGACACGGCAAGTCGCCAAATGTGAGAACCATTTCAGTGGTGGCATCATCTAGTGGCGGCTTCCGCGACCCCATTTGGACGCTTAAATTAAATTCGGGTTCCCGTTGGATGCTAAATATTGCAGTGATTTAATTTTGCCGAGAGTACCAGAACCAAATGGATACTCACGGGATCCTTTACATACCACATAATCCAAAGATAAGTACAGCATACACTCCTGGCCATTCAAATTGCTACACCAAGAAGGCGACATGCTATAAAGATAAACGACAAGAAGAAGGTGCAATGAGAGATATGCAAATGTTTTCAGCACATTCGGACAAAGCAGGCGTCGGTAGCGACATCTACAATGTGTATAAATGAGGAAATTGTTCCACCCGTTTCTCATGCACAAATTGCCTTAGATTGATGTTGCCTGATGAAACGTTGCAGTGATTCCTCCCTGAAAGAAGCCGAAATGCGTACCAGAACGTTTCTGACATGGATAAAAGTCAAATTGTAGCGTACCGGGATTGCGGTTTATCATATCACAGTATTGCTGCTCGCGTCGGTCGAGATCCAACGACTGTTAGCAGAATATGGAATCGATGGGTTCAGGATGGTAATACGGAATGTTGTTCTGGATCTCAACGGCCCTTTATCACTAACAGCCGAGAAGACAGGCATGTTACCCTCATGGCCTTAATGGTCACGAGGCCTGAGTCAAGAATGGGGGACGTTTGCACGAACAGTTCGACGACGTTTGCAGCAGCATGGACTTTCAGCTCGGAGACTGCGGCTTCGGTTACCTTGGAAGCTGCATCATAGACAGGAGCGTCTTCAAAGGTGCGATCAACGACGAGCTTGTTGTAAGACGTCGTTTTTTCAGATGAATCCAGGTTCTGTTTACAGCATCAAGAGGCCACATCCGTGTTTGGTGGTATCGTGATGAACGCACATTGGCAGCGTCCATTCGTCATCGTCATACTGGCTCATCACCTGGCGTGATGGTATGGAGTGGTATTAGATACACGTCTCGGTCACCTCTTGTTCACCCTGTCAGCACTTTGAATAGTACACGCTACACTTCTGGTGTGTTAAGTCCCGTGTTTCTACCCTTTATTCAAGCCCTGCGAAACCCTACGTTTCAGCAGGATAATACACGACCGGAAGTTGCCTATATTGTACGGACCTTTCTTGAAACGAAAAATGTTCGGCTGTTCCCCTGGCCTGCACGTTCACTAGATCTCTCACCAATAGAAAACGTCAGGTCCATGGTTGCTCAGCGAGTGGCTCGTCACCATACGCTAGTCACTACGGTTAATGAGCTGTGACATCATATTGAAGCTGAATGGGCATCTGTATCTGTATATGCCATCTAATCTCTGACTCAATGCCCACGCGTATAAGAGCCGTTATTACTGCCAGAGGGAGTTGTTCTGGGTACTAATTTCTCATAATCTATGCACCCAAATTTCTTGAAAATTTAATCACTTGCCAGTTTAATACATTTTTCCAATAAATATCGTTGTATTTCTTCCTGGTGTAGCAATTTTAATGGCCAGTAGTGCAGAAATATCCTAAAACGATTTCGAGGGCACCCACTTACACCACTTTAACTAGAAGTTTAAAAACCGAAGTGAGACCTTACTTTCGAAAAGCTACGGAACTTAAGTGCAAGGAAATAAAACATATTTTGCGGATGCAAAAAACAGCGCAGGGAAAACAACAAGAAATTAAACGACCTGTTTTATTGGAACGAGCATGCAACGGATTTGGTTGCGGCGAAGCCAGTCTGGAACACCCCCCATCGCGCGAAACAGAGTTTCTCTTACGTGGAAATGAAACTAAAAGAAAGGCGTTTTCCCCCTAACTTTTCAAATAAATAAGAGATGGAAAAGGTACACGTGAAATGTAACGCATCCGAATTGTCTTCTCTATGGAGGAAAAGGGCACAGACTTCCCTGGCATGGTTTTCCAGGACCTCTGGTGGAAAATTCTTTCTTCCATTACTTTAAAAAGTTTTGTTTGGAGAAAAACCGATAGCAAACAGCAGTTTCAAGGATGAGAGAATTAGGCATTTATATTTTGAGGTGAGTTTGGAAATCTGGAAAAAGGTTTTCCCGTTATGGGACTGAATGGCTTTAAAATAACAAATTGCTTAACAGTTTTCGGTATTTTTTTTTTCCACTGACGCGATTCTTTTTATTAATAGAACATTACTTGAACAGCTCTACTAAACTTTTCTTCTGCCTATTTTTTTAAATGTGCTATAAAATATTTCAGTTCATTCCTTCTCATTTCATACGCACATTTGTTCAAAACGAGTTTTACGAAACATAGATTAAAATTTTAAAAAAACTGCAGCTAATTAATATTAGTTTTCAAGAAGTTATGAAATTCGTAATCAATTGGCATCTTTTTAAGTGTTTTATAATAAAATTCCTTCTTTCAATTATTTTGTAACCTATTTTTAGATAAAATTCATTTCAGAGTTTTTCGCACTTTTCACATTACCTATGTCTTTTCTGAATTTTTGTCAATGAACAGCATCGCCAAGGTATGTTAGTTTTTGCACATCGGTTTCACCTTTATACGAGCCATTTAAAAGAAAAATATTCTATTTTGAAAGATAATCAGATAAAAAAAAACCATCAAGGATGAAAACTAATTCAATATTTAAATTACGGTATTTCCAATTGTTCCGGGTGTCAGTTAAGGAGGACTTACAACGAACAAAATGATTCCAATTTTCTTTAAAACATTTTTCTTTTTGCGTTGACTTTCATCTTCACTCGATGCAGAAAAAGAGTACAATCACCACGATGTACCCCCCGACGCTTCACTATTTACGCCCCATCACTTTTTCCTCCCATTACCCGCGTTTCGCACGCGACATGCCCCTGGGTGATTGTTAGTGTTCCAAAATAATAAGGGGCGCCTCAAGGGGAGAACACCCAAAAAACATTAGGGAGCGATGCACCTTGGGATTTACGACCACCTCATTTATTAGGGACCCAAGAGAAACAAGCATCTGCTATTACAAGGGAGGTTGTCCATCAGGACTCCACTTGGATGTCTGGTCGGTCGATACACATAGTTTGGATTCCGAAGGCAAAAAATTTTTGAGTTGAGAGCAACGCAAAACGGAGGTATTTTATGGTAAGGTATATTTTAGCATTCCTAAAAAAAGGAATTTTGTCTGAGAGATATATTTGGATAAATGACATTGAGAAAAGTAAGGGTCATTATCGGAAGAGCGCTGTTGAATTATTCCATCCTTTTTATCGATTCCATAACTACTGATGGAAATCAGGATTTTAACGTATTTAGTATGTTATTTATTCATTGGATTCTTCATTACATTATAATTTGTATTTTATCAAATTATTCGTGTTTATATATTTTTTCACCAAACATTATTAATAAAAGTTTTATATTGATATTATTAAAAAAAAGTGCATTCTGTATTATATTGTATCAAAAATATCATTCGCCTATACAATAAGAAAAATATATTTCTTAAAAGAAAATTCTATTATGAGAATAAGATGGATAATGTAGTGACAGAAACATGTGTCTGCGTAGCAATAGTTTTGTAATTGAAGGAAATGATTTATAACTCTAAGATTTAATTTTGAAACATCTTTCACATTTCTTTTCTGCAATAAACCCTAAAAATTTCGGAGGGTTTTCTAATGCAAGCAAAATTTAGACTTATTGATGCTAACACAAGATCAAAAGACGAATAAAATTGAAAAGCAGCGCGCGCGAAAGAAAATTTCCACGCAAGAGAAAGTCTCCCCATGAACGTTGATTTTAAAAGTTGTTAAAAATCTTGGAATCTTTTCAAAGGGAAATGTCCCAAAACATCAATTTCTCGCTTCGATCAATCGAAAAAGGAGGCAGTATTTTGTATTGCAAAGTATATTTCACTCGTTTTTTTAAAATTTTATTTCGCTTTTAGATATTAGAAGAAGAAAAATATTTTGTAGAGCACAAAATATTTTAACAGGATTTTTTAGGGTTATTTTTAAGATATTCAACTTTTATCCTTAGTCACACAAATTTGTCAGAAAACTCGCTCTTAGAGATCCTAATAGAAATTGTGAATTTTAACCAACAGAAGTGTTTTTGGAAAGTTGTAAAAATTTATTGCAAATATATATTTGTAATCCTTCATGGCTATTTTTTTCTTCTGCCCTTTGTAATGTGTGTGTTCCATACTTACTCCTGTAAGCCCATTTGTGGTGCACAGGGATTGATGCGTATAAATGCGTTTTAATATGAAGCGATAGATGCGTTTTATAGATGCGTTTTAAATATGAAACAAATTTTAAATTCGTTCATTTGCTATGTTTGTGAAATTCATATCATTTTTTGATATGTATGATTTTTCGTACAATGACAGAATTACACGAATTATTCTTATTGTTATGTGGCTGATTATTATTAAATACAAAAAAAAGACCCCGCAATTAAAGAGCCGGTGCTTCAAGATTAAATAGTGATTTATCCTAAAACTATCACGTATATAAGTACAGTATATTTTTCCACTAAATAATGATTTGCACTCGTATTACTTCACAGAATCACACCAATCACCATTTCACATAAGGCAAATCGTCAAATGTTTCACTTCAAATATGTTGCTTCCCTACATCGTCCTTACAGAGACTGGAAAGAACTTTCTAGTTTCTTACGATGTCAAATAATCACCTCAGAGACTTTTATGGAGACGCATCATTCCAAATAGGGGGAATTAATAATAGTTAGCGACCAAATGGGTCGCCAAGGGCACCCCTATTCATTTTTCATTGAAAAATTTCACTTGGCTTACTAATGATCTTTCCAGTTTCTATACCGTTTTGGTAATCCGAAATTTCCGGAACAATATTGAACTCGCCGTCTGATAAGATATTTGAAGACGAAGATTTTAACCATTTATTTTTTACAGCATGTCGTATTGAAATTTGAACTGTTACTTTTTAGTGCAAGCGCGTCTTGAACATTATACTCTTGGACCGATAAACTATTTTTCTAAAATTAGGTACTAAAATAACACAACATGGGGATTTTAATCAGTTTCTTGTAATTACAATGATTTTTGTAATTTTTTTAAAAAATCTACTGTGAAAAGGCTTTGTAAAACAAATGTCAAGGCTCTCGAATATTATATAACCTCAGAGCAACTGACATAAGTGAAGAGTTAGAGAATAATTCGTCAACACAGCTGCATGATTTTGATTTGTGATGAGATAAATGGCGAAGGAGTTGCTTTTTTTCCCCTGTAAGATTATTTCTTTAAGAGTTCAAGCACTTAAAAAAAGAAAAATGTATGTTAATTAGCAACAGCGGGAAAAAAAGTGATTAACACGAAATATTTTAGAAGTTACACTTTTTAGTTCAATAAAAATAAATATTAAAAATGACACCCCGTACAAATGTTCAATATTGAAGAATAACTTAAATTCTTCCACAAGTTAAAGTAGACATTCACGTGGCTCTAGGTTAAAAATGCCTTAAGAGAATGTCAGATTATATTTAAATTAAATTGTTTATTTACTTTTTTTTTTTCAAAAATATTACCAGCGTTTTCGAATCCAGTGTCACATAAAATGGTGTTTACATTTTTTATCTCTATTTTTGATCCTATATAAACAATTTATAATACTAAATATTTATGTTAGAGAAACAAATTGAAGTACCTTGCACATATATGTGGAATTAAATATTTTTTCTTTTCATATTTTAAATATAAAAGATATATTCCTGACTCGAAAAAATATCTTTTCATGATCTCGTGTTTTGATTTTCCGATAATAAAAATCATCATTCTTTCCTACCAAACGATAAGACGGATTGATAAATAGAAACACATTCGAAAATCAAATGATGCGTAAATGAACATAAATCCAGGAAACCATTTTTGTCCTCTTTCCTACAAGCTCTGCTAATGATGCCACAGTGAGAAGCGAAACATCAACAATAATTACATCGAATAAAAATAAATTATTTCAAATGTCGGATTTTGCTATTTGTTCCTCCCGAATTGCGGATTAAAAAAAATCATTTAATGATGACTGTCGTCTTTTTCAGCCTCATTTTACATCTGTACGATATATTTTTAATCCTGTTTCTGCTTTCCTTTCCTATTTTTTTTTACAAGAGTTAATCGAAAACTTCTCGTAATTGTTTTCGAAAACATTTTATGATTAAGCCTTATTTTTTTCTCTTCCATTTAAAGCATTCTTAACTTAAATTCTCATTCGCGCGTCTCGCTGGAGTAAATAAAACGATAAGCACGATTTACGCATTATTGTAATAGCGTAATTTATTCGGTGAATGCATTCCTAGTCTTCAGCAGAGAATGCCCCAAACAAACGTTAATGGATATTATTCGTTAAATTGCACAAATTTCTCCCATATTTCAGACACGGTAAATACCGGCGATGTGAGAAAAGCTCTTTCGAATTACCATTTTAGAAGCAGTTTTTTTTCCTTCTACTCCACTATTTAGAACAGTTTTAGCGCGGATTCAGGATAACATCAAATCTTATTTTATGTACCTTTGTTTTAAACGATGAATAAAAAACAAAAAGAAATCTTTAAGGTGCGTATATTAGTGCTTCTCAAACTTTCCATACATAGATCGGAATACCATTTATTTAAAAGAAATTTCTCCAAGTAATCCATTGTGATAATCAACAGAACAAAAGTCTACCAGTACGTTTCTTCAAATTCAAAAAAGTGCGTGTAAAGAGAAAAAAAAAAGAAAACTTTTTAAACACTTCGTTTTGAATATAATCAAAGGTATCCTTACTCTTCCAATGCTAAAGTTTTGTGATGTTTTCAAGTGCTTCAAGTACGTAAGTTTAGTTATTTTAAGTTCGTAAAATAATTACTTAGAATTCTATATTATGGTAAATTAATTATAATTGTGTGTGACTTGCATTCGTTATTAAGATTGAATAAGTTAATGCTTGATTAGGTATCTTTATTTGATTTCTTATATTTTGGTATATGTATTTTTTTAAAATTGCATTGATTTCTTTTATGTATAATTATTTTTAATTGGGATTGTTTGCTTATATATAAAACTTTTAATACTGTTTTTCGGTGTATATATAAAATTTTAATTTCATTTATTCTATTCTTAAACTATTTATGCAGTTACGTGATGGTAAAAAAAAACAAATATGACGGAAACAAGTGATATATTAAAAGCTCAAACATCTGGAAACCAATTAAATCAACCAAATAAAGTAATAGATTTTGATCCAAATAATTCTATGCAAGTAATTTCATGGTTAAAATACTTCAATGATAAATGCCAAAATATAAACCTAGATGATTCTTGGAAAATTACCAATATACCTAACTATTTAAAGAGCAGTGCCTTAACGGATTACATGAATTGTTATGATAAAATTAACAATTGGGAGGAGTTCACTTGTTTCTTAACAGAAAAATATCTTGTGCCATCAATTACTAGTTTAAATGATTTCACGCAAAAAACTTTTAATGGAAAGGAAATTGCTCAATACTTGGAAATTGCCAGACAATTCAATTTACCCACATCTATGATATTAGAAGGATTAAGGCTCACCCCTTAATTTAAGGCAATTACTTACTATAAGTCATCCTAGTAACCCAACAGAATGGATAGTAACGCGACTAAATTTTTAAAAATTCAAAACAGTGAACAGAACAAAATTGAAAATCATAGTAGTTCTAGAACCCTAATATTTAATGTTCCTAGGAAAAACCACCAAAATTGGAAACCTAGACATTTTAGGCCAAATAAGTTTGCACAAAGCCAGGTTCCTAACCAAACTCCTAGAACGTTTAACAGTCCGAAAATGCACTTTCAGAGTAACTTACCACCTAACCCGTGTAGATTTTGCGAATGCCAAGGGATTCAAAATGCCTATCATTGGGCTCAAACTTGTTCATTCAGACTCTCGGCAATACAAGTACTCCTTCAAATACCTATGCGACTAAATGTTGACCCTCCACCGGAAGAATTCCAAATTTGACAATTACTGGAAAGATCTGGACATATAAAAAAAAGAAACTTTTACCATGTATCCTTGATACCGGTTCAACTATCTCCATTATATCTCATAATTTTGTAAGTAAACACCAGTTAAAAAAAGAAAAATGCTCAAAGCATAACTGTACAACAAACCCAAGGGTACAATTAATCTGAGTAAGACATGTTCCTTTTATCTAGGTGCTATTTCTAAATTAGTAACGATGTATGTTGTAGATCACACTTTACTGTATCTTATACTTGGACTACCAGAACTATCACAATTTAAACTTACTATTGACTGCAGTCATCTACAAATAAAACAAAATGGAAATATTGTAAATAAAATAAATAAATTCAAAATGAACGAAAATATTCTTTACATATAAACGAAGAAACATATGTGACTCCTGCTCATTTTAAGATCTCTGAGGATCAAAATGTTCTACAGCAGATTGCCATAGAGAATAGGTGTGAGTTAAGATAAATACTTTCCCATTATGATTCAATTTTTTCTAAAGACAAGTATGATGTAGGTCAATTTTAAGAGTTGAACCTCAAAGAATTATATTCAAATCTGACTTACTAGCTCATCTCAGACCTTATCGTACTTCTCCTATTCAGGAAAAAGAAATTAAGGGTCAAGTTTAGAAATTGTTGCAAGCTGAGTTAATTAAAGAAAGTAATAGTCCCTATTCAGCCCCAGTAACTTTAGCTTTTAAACGTGATGAAGGTAAACAGACCAGACTTTGTATAGACTTCAGAAAATTAAATGCTTTATGTAAAGCAGATTCTGAACCATTGCCTATTATGGATAGTTTATTAGACAAATTAGCTCGAGCAAAATTTTTTTCAACTTTAGACTTAGCTTCCGGTTATTGGCATGTACCCATTCACCCAAAGGATACGGAGAAACTCGCTTTCTGCACTAACTTTGGCTTATATGAATGGTGCAGATTATCATTTGGAATTAAGGTAGCCCCTGCAATTTTTAATAGATTAATTTGAAGAATATTAACTAAGTATAAAATTAATTTTGCTTGAAATTATTTCGATGATATCAGTCTTCTCTTCGTCAGAAAAAGAACATTGGAATCTTCTGAAGACAATTTTTGACATTTACCAAAAAGAAAATATTAAATTGAAACTATCTAAATGTGCCTTTGTCCAAACTAAAATTAACTTTCTGGGTTATGAAATAGAAGAGGGTAAAGTTACTCCAAATAATAATAATATCGACATTATCAAAAAGTTGAAACCGCCAAATAATGTAAAAGAACTTCAAAGGTTCTTGGGTTCAATAAATGTGTATCATACGTTTTTATTCCAGAATATGCTGACCTTAGATATCCATTAAGTATGTTATTAAAAAAGGATACGAAATTTAATTGGACTGATGAATGCCAAAATGCATTTGAGAAACTAAAAGAAAGTTTAATAACGAAACCGATTTTACATTTGTATGATCTTGACTTAACATGTCATGTTTTTGTTGATTCATCACAAAAAAGTGTTGGAGCTGTGTTCAAACAAACTGATGTCTCAAATGTGTTACACCCAATGGCTTACCATTCTAGAGCCTTAACAGACTACGAAAAAAATTATGCTATAACTGAGTTAGAATTTTTGCAATAATAGATGTTTAGATAAATTTTATTACTACCTACATGACCAAAAATTTATCATACATACTGACCATGCAGCTCTTGTTAGAATAAAAAATGTTAAAAATTTAAGAGGTCGATTATTCCACTGGTCATTAAAGCTAAGTATGTATGATTATGAAATTAAGTATTTAAAGGGTTCTACTAACATTGAAGCAGATATGTTATCCAGGCATCCGGTTGCTCATCATCTTCAACATTCAAGTCATTTGCTTGACATTAATGAAATTAAAACTCATCAAAAGAATGATAATCTTTGTGGATCTAAATACCATGAGATCAAAGATGTAATAATAATTAAAAAGAAAAATTTACATAAAATAGTTATTCAATTTTAATTAAGATTAAAACTATTGAATCAACTCATGAGCAGTTTGGTCATCCTGGTGTTCAAAAAATGTTGAATTTAATTTCACTTCAATACTATTGGGCTAACATTACAACTGATATTAGTGAATTTGTTAAACATTGCACGGTATGTCAGCTTAACAAGAAAAAAGGAAACAAAAGAAATTTGGGTTACTGCAACAAATTCCACCTACCAGTAAACCTTTTGAGTTTATATCTGTGTGGATACTCTCTCTCTCTCTGTTGGAGGTTTCAATTATTATAATTCTACAAAAAAAATTTTGCACATTGTAATTGATCATGCAACAAGATAGGTGTGGGCTTTTCCTTCAAAAAGTGAAAATTCTGAAACCTATGCAAATATCTTAAAACAAGTCTTTCAAATCCAAATTCCTGAAAAATTATTAACTGATAGAAATGGCGCCTTTACTTCTTCCAGGTTTAAAAAATTCCTTAGAAATTATAATATTAAACATTTGTTAACTACAGCTCATCACCCTCAAACAAATGGTAAAAATGAACGTGTCAATCAATCTCTTGTTACTAGACTCAAATGCAAGGTAAATGCTTCATCTACTAAAATTCCTTGGACAAAACTACTAGACCAAGTGTGTAATGAATGTTCAGTCCGTAATTGTATCTATTTTTTGTCGCGAATGCCATCCGCCGACTGAGCACCTCCACCAAAGTTTTGATGTAACCCTCCGCTTCAGTTGTGGTTGTAGCTTCCATCGTGGAACAGCGTGCGAATAGCACCATCTCGTAATAAACCTAATTTACAGTCCAAAGGTCGCAACGTTTTAGTTAAAACACGAACCAGCATTTGACAACGAACATTTTTAAAACAACACTACATTTTTGGAGCGTCTAACCGGAGAAAAAAAATGGATAAGCTTAATAATTCGAAGCGTGCAATCAAAGGCACCATAACTAAGATAGAAACTTTCGTAGAAGAATCAGGGAATCATACTCCAACAAAACATGATATTAAACTGAAACGTGTCCAAAAAATGAACAGAAAGATTGATGAATTAAAGGATCAGTACTATGATATCCAGGATATTAGTGAATAGGAACTACAAGTGATAGAAGCTGACATACAAAGTATGGAGGACAGATTAGAGGAGCTGGAGGTAAGAATTAGAGATATTCTCAATTCTTTAATTGCTAAACCTTCTGTTAGTTCTGTTCATAATCATGAAAATGCAATATCTCAAACTAATTCTAAACTGAAATTAGAAATAAAACTGCCGGAAATACCTTTACCGGTATTTAGAGGTAGATACGAAGAATGGCCTAGCTTTAAATCACAATTTGATAACATTATAAGTAATAACAATAACTTGAGCGAGTCACAAAAACTGTATTATTTGAAAGCGTCATTACAAGGTGATGCCAAACTACTTGAAGCAGTTGATGATTCCTTTGAATCGCTCATCACAGCATTAAAAACTAGATTTGAAAATAAGCGTCTCCTTACTGAGACTCATATTAATGCTATATTAGAAATAGAAAAGTTAACAAGCGAATCAGCTCGAGATATTAGAACCATGACAGATATTCTAAGCAAGAATATCAGAGCTTTAAAATTCTTAGGTTTTGAACGCAATAATTTATCGGATCTTATATTGCTTAATATCATTCTGAAAAAAATAGATCGAGAAACTCGTAAACAATTCGAACAATCCATTGATTCAAATCAAATTCCTGAATTAGATACATTTATAATGTTTTTAGAAAAAAGAAGCCAAACTATAGATAGTATCAATCGTTCTGCTCCTATTACTCATAAACCAAAACAAGTACCCTTCCATATAAAGGTAAAATCTTTCTTAATTCGAATGATTCATCAAATTCTTGTGCAATCTGTAAACTGCCTCATTTGATTTATAAGTGCAGCGCTTATCAAAATATGAAAGTATCCGATAGATTTAATCAAATAAAACGCCTTAATTTGTGCATCAATTGTTTAAAGGAACATCATAAAATTAAGGATTGTAAATCAAAAAACTCCTGTTCCGTTTGTAAAAAACGTCATCATACATCGTTACATGTATTTGAAGCGATTCCTTTACCCCTCTCCACGACATTAACTAATGAACTAACACCCCTACCGGAGATGCAAGGGTCAACAACCCCAGATCACTCTTATACGTTTTCGAACTGTGTGGGAGAAAAGAAAAATATTTTACTCCCGACTGCAATGGTTTACCTCAGGGGGGCAGAGGGTCAGCTTTTCCCCTGCAAAGCGATTTTAGACTCAGGATCTCATCTTTCCTTCATTCGACAACGGCTGGCTAATAAACTCCCTCTGAAAAAATAAAAAATAAACGCGTCTATTTCGGGGTTAGGTGAAATAACCCTTAGAGTTAAACAAAAGGTTAAAACGGTGATTCAAAATAAAAATGGAGACTTTTCAACGCCGTTAGAACTATTAATCGTCCCGTATATTACTACAACATCTATCCATCGCATGGATGCAACTAAAGTAAACATTCCTTCGAACATTGATCTCGCGGATAAAGATTTTGGCATACCAGGAGAAATAGATATGCTTATTGGGTTACTGTTTTCGGGTGTAACTCCATGTTATATGCTTACTGTTTTCGGGTACATTGCTGTAGGGAGTTTCGATAAATTTGAGGAAAAATCATATTGTGGCTTAGCTATTAATGCGGAAATAAATTCAGATAATCTTAATGAACAATTGCAAGCATTTTGGGAAATTGAAAGGGTAGAGGAAGCCTCAATAGAACATAGTTTAGAAGAAGAAAAATTTGTGAAACCCAATATCAAAACACTCATTATCGCACTGAAGAAGGACGCTATGTTGTACAATTACCCCTTAAAAAGATCCATACTGTTTAGGTAGTTCAAGGTTCTTGACTGAAGTTCGTTTGAATCAACTTTGAAAAAAACTCTCGAAACATTATGAATAACAAACCCTTTATAAATCGTTCTTACAGGAATATATTGATTTAAACCACATGCAATTAGTAGCTGACCCCTTAGAAACAAATATTTCTTATTTTCTACCACATCATGGAGTGTTTCGCCCCGATAGTAAAACTACCAAGCTTAGAGTAGTTTTTAATGCCTCTTCGAAAACAACATCAAGTCTTTCTTTGAATGACATTTTGTATAAAGGCGAGATTTTGCAGCAAGATTTATTTTCAATTCTTTTGAGATTTAGGCAGCACACATTTGTCTTTACAACGGATATTTCAAAAATGTTTAGACAGATTTTAATTAACCCCGGTCATCGAAATTTGCAGATGATTTTATGGAAAGACAGTGTTGATGTGGTCCTGTACAAACTTACAAACTCAACACTGTAACTTACGGGACTACTTGTGCACCCTATCTCGCTACCCGAACCATTCAGCAATTAGCTAGGGACGAAGGAGAACATTATCCTTTGGCTGCATCAGTTACAATCAGAGACATTTACATGGATGATATTTTAACAGGTAGTTCAGACTTTCAAGAATTTCAAAAACTACAATTAGAATTAATTAGTTTATTTAAAAAAGCGGGTATGAGCCTACATAAGTGGTGTAGCAATACTCCAAAAATATTGAATTCAATACCTAAAGAAGAGCAATCTTGGGATTTCCATTGCCAATCATCAGACCAAAAAGCAATTAAAACTCTAGGAATCATTTGGAGTCCACAATTTGATTATTTCTCTTTTAAGACCGTTGTGAACTGCCGTGAATCGTATACAAAAAGAGAAGTTTTATCCATTGCACGTTTATTTGACCCCCTTGGATTCTTGGGGCCAATTCTAACTAAGGCCAAATTAATATTACAGAAACTTTGGGTTCTCAAATTAGAATGGGATGAACCTCTCTCCAATCCAATAGCTAAAGAATGGAACGACTTCGTGTCTACCCTGCCAGTTATTCAAAATATCCATGTCCCTCGACTCGTAATAGGAAAAGGCAGAATTATTATCCATGGATTTGCCGACGCCTCAACAGCAGCATATGGTGCTGTACTATATGCTCAATCGATCTCAGAAGAGGATGTATCTACAAGACTCTTGTGCAGCAACTCCCGTGTTGCACCGGTGAAACCAATCACTATCCCTCGTTTAGAATTGTGTGCTTGTGTGTTATTGTCACAGCTCCTGGAAAAGGTTTTACATTCCTTGACGCTACCTATACAGCAAATAATGCTATGGACTGACTCTAACATTGTGTTAGCCTGGATTCAGCGATCCCCTGAGCAGCTTAAGACGTTCATCGGCAATAGAATAAAAATTATACAGAGACTAACCCAGAACTGCCAATGGAATCATGTATCCTCTAATGAAAACCCGGCTGATCTAATATCACGTGGATTGAATGCTTCGGACATCTCTTCTAAACAACTTTGGTGGCATGGCCCAGACTTTTTAAGGGAAGAACTTGAAGCAAACCCAATTGACTTTGAAAGGATAACTTCTGACAGTGACTACTTAAAGGAACTTAAACCCGCAAATGTGTGCTTTTAACTTCTTGTAAATTCTCTCTTATAGATGATCTTTCAAAACGTTCTAATAACTATACTAAATTGTTGCATATTTTGAGTTATATTTTCAGGTTCCTCCACAACTCTAGAAATCCTAGTGTAAAAAGGTCTGGTCAATTAGATTATAGTGAAGTGAATGAAGCAGAATTATATGCCTCATTAAAAATCTTCAAGCCTCTGCCTTTCAAGAAGAAATCGAGTTTCTAGCTAAGAGTAGTTGTAATTCAAAAAAAAGATAAACTTTTCTCTTTAAACCCATTCCTCGATGGAAATCAAATTTTGAGGGTTGGAGGACGTTTGCAAAACTCTGATTTAACTTACAGTCAGAAACATCCAGCTATACTCCCAGCGGATCATCTTCTCACCAAATTAATTATGATAAATATACACAATAGAAATTTTCATTTAGGCCCTCAAGCTTTGCTTTATTGTACAAGACAAAGATTTTGGCCACTTCGTGGCAGATCAATAGCGAGGAAAATTGTGCACGAATGCGTAGTTTGCTTCAAAAATAAACCTATTGTAGCAAACCAACTTATGGGATCTTTACCTCGAGAGAGAGTAAACCCTAGTTTTCCTTTCCTGCATACAGGAATTGATTATTGTGGACCCTTTTTCATAAGGTATAAACACCAGAAAAGGGTACTTACCAAAAGATATATGCAGCCATTTTTGTTTGCTTAGCCTCAAAGGCCGTCCATCTCGAAATTGTCTCGGATTTGACCACAGACGCCTTCCTTGCTACATTGAAGCGTTTTGTGGCTAGACGCGGGAAATGTGCTACTATATCATCAGATAATGCCAAAAACTTTGTTGGAGCTAATCGAGAATTAAAAAGGTTATATAATCTCTTAAAATTTCCTGAAGAAAAACTTTCCTCTTATCTTTCTTCTGAAGGGATTTCTTGGAATTTCATGCCACCTAGAGCACCAAATTTTGGTGGACTTTGGGAGGCAGGAGTTAAATCACATTCAAATTTTATTTAAAAAGAGCTGTAGGAAACCTAAAGATGACTTTGGAAGAATTCTTAACCATAATAACACAGATTGAAGGAATTCTGAATTCTAGACCAATCACTCCTTTGTCAGAAGATATTGACGACTTGGAAGTGCTTACTCCAGGCCATTTCTTGATTGGAAGACCCATTACTTCCATTTCTGAACCTAATTTGTTAGACAAGGCAGAAAACACACTTTCTCGGTGGCAAAAATTAACAAAAATAGTTCAACATATTTGGACAAAATGGTCTCGCGATTATTTAAACAATTTACAGCAACGAAACAAATGGCTATTTCACAAAGATAACGTGAAATTAAATACAATGGTCCTAATAAAGGGTGATAACCTTCCTGTCAATAAATGGAGCTTAGGTCGTATTACCAAGCTAGTTCCTGGTACGGATGGGAAGGTTCGCGTAGTGGAAATAAAAACTAAAAAGGGCAATATTAAACGCAGCATTGGGAAGGTGTGTGTTCTGCCCTTGGACAATTAATATGTAATTTGTGAAATTGTTTCTTCCTTGATTTATGTAAAGCATTATTTGTTTATTATGTTTTATATCTTCTTTGATTTATGTGATTCTGTATATTGATTGAATGTAATTCAACGGGGGGAGGATGTTCAGTCCGTAATTGTATCTATTTTTTGTCGCGAATGCCATCCGCCGACTGAGCACCTCCACCAATGTTTTGATGTAACCCTCCGCTTCAGTTGTTGTTGTAGCTTCCATCGTGGAACAGCGTGCGAATAGCACCATCTCGTAATAAACCTAATTTACAGTCCACAGGTCGCAACGTTTAGTTAAAACACGAACCAGCATTTGACAACGAACCTTTGTAAAACAACACTACAATGAATATAACTCAAATCCACACTCAATAACTAAATACTCACCAGCATACTTGCTATTTGGTCTCTTGCTATATCAATCACCTATAGATCAGAATAATTACTATGAACCTGTTGATGAAGCACGTGAATTGGCCTTGCAGAGAACAATAGATTATCATATTAAAAATAAGATTAGATATGATGCTCGCTGTATTGAAAAAAAATTCAACCCAGGTGATGTTGTGTATGAAGATTTCCAGTATCCTAATACGAGGAAATTGAACTCCCTTTTTCTGGCCTTTATGAAATAATAAAGCAATGTTCAGAAGTCACTTATGAAATTAATAAACCAAATTCTTTGGCAAAGAAAGATACCCAAATTGTCCATATTTCTCTCTAAATTAAGATGTTTCTATATATATATTCCCCTGATAATTTAAAGTTAAGTCAGGAATGAAAACTCAATTTCTGCTATTGTATACTTATGTCTTAAACGAGTAACTTACAATTGTGAAAATATACCTTGTTTCCAATAGAGACAAATTGTGTTTCGTATCTATATTCTTGTAAATACCCACTTTTCCGGGTATTCAATAAAGAATTTTCATATCTGTTTAACACCTTCATTAGTATATCATTGTATCATTTTGAAATATATTATCATGCTTTGTAAATATCAACAATATATTGCTGTAATAATTAGTGATTGTAGTATTGTTGTTTCCTGTTGTATCCACTTAATCGGAAATATTTTGTGTATGTGTGTAACATAGTATTAGGTACTCCACGCCATGACGAATATCAAAGTAATCCATTAAAATTTTAAAAAAATATACCTAAGTTTTCAGTCATCGTTGTGTCGTCAGTGATCCTGTCCCTGTTGTTGTACGAGCCATGCGCAGGGGGGAAATTGGGATGAATCCCCAGCCCTTCAAGTGTCAGTTGGGGTAAACTTCCCACCAGGACAACTCAACCCACCTCCCGCATAAGAAATTTGACTTCTACTTTCGCCGGACTAAAAGGAGACACGTGAACTAAGGACTCACTCGCTGCTGATCAAAGCTGAAAGAGCTCTCGTTTTGTCATGGCTTGGAGTGCAGACTGCTTTACTGAATATTGAAATAAAATATAATAGGATATAAACGGCTGCCCGTTGCATTTCTCCTGACAATCCAAGAACTTCTCCAATACATGATATATATATATATATATGTCAGGCTCCAGGCCTGCTGGTAAAATGAGGAGGGCATCCTCTCTAAAATAACGTCTTTATTTTGCTTCAATCACATAAAATCCAACGTGGCGGCCCTTTGGCGCGCGCAACCGAGTAGAACAATAAACAACAATTTGGCGAGGAGTCACCAGCTAAGCCTTTTCCAGTATGCGTTCTCCTTCGTCAGTGCTCACTCCACCTTTAAATAGGCTTATTTACCCACAAATACTTACGCGATGGTAAAAAGTTCGCTCTAATTTCATTTATTACTTATTTAATTTTGAAGCTAAACTTTTCAAACCTGACATAAATATGTACGAATATATACATAAAATAATCTGGCTTGACTTAGAACATTTTTAACTAGTAATATGTTACTTTGGGATGGAGTTAATTTATTTATTGTGGAATTAGGAGGCTTGGTATTTTTAAATCAACATTTTATGACGGACAAACTCGTAAAGCGGTGACATAAAAAGTGCAGCACAAATACAAATAGATCGATATTCAAACATTTAAGACACAAAAGCATTCTTTGTTCGCTTTCGAGATCTCAACCTTTTATACTTTGGGTCAACCGGAAGCTGTAGAATCATGTTTCTGATAAATGCTTTACGTTACATTCTATTTTCAAAACGCAAATTTTTCAGTTTCGGGGGAGATAAAGTTGCAATTATTTACCGTAAGGTGGATTAATTAATAGCAAGAAGTCTTAGTTAATTATCAAAGAAGTCTTAATAGTTTCAAGATTATTATGAAATTAAATTCCTTAAGAAGGAAGTTTAAGTGAATTATTACATATATGTGAATCCCTTCTTAAAGAAACGATCCTTTTTCTTTTCTTTTGTTACCTTGTGACGGAAAAAAGAACAAAAAAGGATCGTTTCCTTACGGAAGGATTCACATTTTGGGCACAACGCCCTTTGTTGGCGAGAACGCCGGGTGGTTTGGCGCTAAATTCTCTCCGTTCCTACACAAGTGCGGTGACTAGCCAATCTCCCTTCCATTTTATTACAGATGTAAGTTAGCAATTGATAACATTTTTCAATTTAAATTCCTTTTTTGGAATTAAGGCATGACTCCTTTCTGAAGTAAAATTAATAATCCACACAGTTATGTGTCACTCAAATCTTAAATAAAGCAGAGTCAAAAATTAACTTTGTTTCTTTACATTGTGTGTGAGGTGTGTTTTCTAATGTGTCCATTCTATGAATTTGCAAATGTCCCACTTAAAAGAATTACTGTAAAAAAAAAAGACCTCCACTATCACGCGATCGGCCGCTTCATAGCAATCCGTGACATAACCTTTTGGTCATTAAAATCGTTCTTTGCAAAACTTAACGCAGAGCAGCTCTTAAAAACTAGGTTCAATTCCGTTAAAACCATATATAAGTAGCGATACACATATCTAGAAATTAACCTTTTTTTCTCATTTCATTCGACTTTTTTATATCTATTTTAGCATAATTTTACGCAATTTGCTGCCTTTAAAGCTTTGCTTCATATCATTTTAAGAAAACAGAAACGGTTAAAACGGAATGTAGGCAAATTTGAAACGAATACTACTTTTTTCTTCAGCGCAGGAGTATAAAGCAAATTAGAACATGTCGGTCCTAGAGCTTTAACACAAAAAGCATTGCTCTACACCCCTTAAGTAATTCATGATTACCTTCGAATATTTACAGTCATCTGCATTTCTGGATAATACTCTCGCTCGTTATAAAATTGAAAACTGGATAATACTCTCGCTCGTTATAAAATTGAAAACGTAGGCAGAAAGGGTCTTCCCTATTTTGGCACAGTTAAGAATGTTATTATAAATGAACAAACTCGTGGAAGGACTGGCTTTTAAGTTTCTGATTAAATACAAATCAGCAGTTAGGAACAACTGCGTCGAATTGGGAAAGTAAGTGTTCTCGGTACATATTTGAGCACGCTTCGATATTTGATAATTATTTGCTGTGGATGTCATCACAGTGTCTCTTATTATAGTAATGAATCAAATATGAAAGATACTATAGCATGTCATAAAAGTCATTATGCAAACAAATTAATATTTAAAACAATTACATCAATGGTGTTTCTCAGTATATCTTCTAACGAATGGGGAGGTTTTTTATGTACCAGAAATTGCTGTGTTGTGTACAGCACAACATTTATAGAAATGGCAAAGGTCGCGAACTGTCGGTTGGTTAGCTGATTTCACTGAAGACCCCTGTTCTAGATGAACTGACCTGTAAAGGCTCAATGTTTCTTGTGGATGAAGTGTTAAAGCTCTGAGAGTTAAATACCAGCTCAGATGTCGTTTTTCTTAAAATGTAAAGGATTCAAAATTACGAGACCTGTTGCCAACGGTTTTAGTGTTAATTAATTTCATTAGTATTAATTAGTTATTAATTTTTAAGTAATCAATCCAATTCATAGAAATCATTCCTATCGTATTTATTTAATACTAGAACAGCTGTAATTTTTTTTATTTGATCCTTTGTTGAAAAAGTAGACTGTAGCTTCTTAATGCAGTATGCACAAAGAATGGTAAATTAATTTAGCTTGACTGTATGCTAACTCAGATTCACCATTCTATAATTCCTTACTGTTAAGATAAGCATTTTTCTTTGCTCATACAATTAAGATCCCGTTAAAAGTGTTTATTTAAAAAAATTCAATAACATACAAATAATGAGTAAATGACTTTTTCCTGTTCAAGAGTAAGATTGGTGTTTTCGCTCAACAGTAAGTGGGTGCTTTTTACACATATAACTTTACTTAATACTTCAAATAGTATAGAGAAAAAAATTCTTAATTTAGAAGCACTTCTATAATTTCGAAGTACTTTTATACGCTTGATTTGGCTAAAAGTCTAAAAACTTTACAGCACGACAATGAAACAACTTTCCTTCTAACTTTAATTTTAATTGTAATCGAATGGTAACATTGCATCAAAATCTCGCTACCACCCATTTTTGACCAATCGTGGCTTCTGTTAGAAAGGAGTCACGCGACCTTCACTACCAGTAAAAAAGGCAAGAGTTCTTTGTTCCTCTTCACGTTTGTCTGTATGTATTCACCGCTGTTTGTTTTTCCTTTATCTGTGTGTGGGCGTCCGATTTAGTTAATTAGTTCAAATGTTGTTAAACTTCATATGTAAGTGACTATGAATAAAAGAAGAATAAAATTAATTCAGAAGAAGTTTTTCGTTTATCGAGAAACAAATTAACATAAATAACCACCGGCAACACTGTATATTATATATATATTCCTTCATTTCCTATTGCATAAAAACAACACTTCAAAAATACATTACTCAATAGAAGCACAAAAACATGTGTCACATCATATGCAAACCTTTTTTCTTCCCGTCCCAAAGAGGGGATTCGACAGACAATCCCCCCACCCACCCTCAGGAAGTGAGATGTCTCTGACCAAAATGAATCCAAGTGAATGAGAGTGGCTTACAACGAAACGGACACCTTGAGACGCGGTGTTAACCACAGGCTTTTTTAGTTTAACTTCGTTATATTGTACGAGAAATTAAACAGAGCTTTTTTATACAATCCCCTGAGAAGTTGTTCTGCTTCAGAGTTTTACTCTATTGTAGAATAACCTCTTGAGTTCACAACTACAATATACAACATGCTTTAAAGCGGAAAGAAAAGTACCTCTGAAATATTAATTAATAATTGAAAAAGATTTGATTGATTTTCCTTAATTCATAAGAACATC
Organism: Trichonephila clavipes; assembly: GCA_019973935.1. Classification (NCBI taxonomy): domain Eukaryota; kingdom Metazoa; phylum Arthropoda; class Arachnida; order Araneae; family Nephilidae; genus Trichonephila; species Trichonephila clavipes. Next base: position 481,443 of record BMAU01018415.1, read on the forward strand.
CATGTAAATACAACAAATTCACGTCAATATACTTTTTACAAGAGCTTACCTGTAATGGATGCATTGCACAATCGGATTAGATAAATTTATCCTTCACCATGTTTCGCATATATCAATGTAAATTATCAAGCATTTTAATACCAATTGGAATTCGAAATCATGTCTGTCAGCCATAAGCTAATTACGAATATTTCTAACACCTCTCAATATTTAATGAGAGCGAGTACAAATACTTAATAAAGCCGTCTGTAAAGTTTTAATTTAATCATTGAGCGGCGAATAATTCCTCTTAAATTAATCTAACGAAAGCATGCGTCGGAATCGATGATTCGGTGACAGCAGCATCGTGTGATGATCCAGTAAAGATGCTTCTGCGTAAAAACAATATTCAACTGGAGGAGATCATACATATACCTGATATGTGGCGTAAAAAAGGGAGACCGATTTTTCATTTTTAACATAGAGATTACCACTCGGCGTTATCGTTTACGGCTTTTTTAGAATATTACCCCCCTCCCATTAGAGCAGTGGTTCTCAAACTTTCACTACTGGGGCCCCCCTTATACATTAATAATGTACTGAATGCAATAATAATGCACTTTGACGCTAAAGCTACAATACGATCATAATTATAAACCGTACAAATTAACAAGATATGTATTAAATTTTGTATATATCTTACTTTTAAGTAATATATATATATATATATATATATATATATTTTGCTTTTAGTTCGATTCACTATAAAAGCGTGTTTTTTAGTTTATTTTAAAACTATAATTTATTTTATAGTTATTTTTACTATACACGATAAAAATCACAATTCCAGTGAATAATTTAATTAAGAGAAAATATACTTACCCCTACTTTCAAGGACTTTTCAATTTTTCTTAGAAAATTTGAGAAAAAATCCAATAAAACTAAAGAAAATGTTCCAAATAAATAATGCCCTTAATAAAGGACATAAATCACAGACACTTTTCGCTAACAACACAGGAACGTTATTTTCCAGCTAAACTCAAATCAACTCAAACGTTTCATGGTGTCTCACGTTTTTCTGATCGCTATCTTGATTAATATGCATTATTTCATAGGTTCTTCAATTGCTTGATCAGTTTCAACTTCCTTTAATAGAGATCACAGATGCCCATTTTTTTTTAATATTTTGCTTATTTACATTTATAAACCATAATAAGTCGTACAACACAGCAATCAAAACTACAAAATTGTTCATGGGGAAAAGTGTAGCATGCTCTAAAAAATAATTGTGTAAAACGTTTTTCATTATGCATTATATGTTTCAGAATACTCATGCTTATCCATATATCATAAAACTCTTTCACATGGAAAAAAGATAAAACAGAAATATATTATATATATTTACAACTTCCCTAAAAAAAAAGACGGAGATAACCATACCAGTAAGTTCGAAGATCAGCTAAAGTAATATTTTAGGTTAAAAGAAACGTAATAAAAAATCTCTCATCGTTTGAGATCGTTAAAAGAAACGTAAAAAAAAAATAATCTCTTATCGTTCTCATATTGACCGCAAAGCAAACGAAATATTTGTTTAATTTGGTTATAGGATCACAAAAATGGCTAATGAGCGTTGAAAGTGGAATCTTTTATTTTTGATGATAAAAATAAATTATACCAGTGTAAATGTGTATTTTTTATTATGTCAGAAAGCATTTTGTTTTACTTCATTCCAAAAAAATTAGTTTTTAAACCTTTTATTTAATATGCTCGCGCCCCCCCCCCGCAGGGTTACCGCGCCCTCTCAGGGGGCGACCCACAGTTTGAGAAACACTGCATTAGAGAGGTCCGTGTATGCCACTGTTCGTCATATTTTGCTGTAGAGATATTGGGGCCGCGATAGCCTATTGGTCAAGGTAACGGACTGTTGGCCGGCAAGTCATTAGTTCAAGCCGCTGAAGACTTGCCGTGTCAAGGAGCGATGCGTAGCGTGAAGAGTGGGATGGCAGCTCAGGCATCCTCGACCGTGGTTCCAGTGGCCACGGTCGCCACGGGTGTGACCAACAGCTCGCGTTTGGATTCTGAGGACGACGTTAGTAAGAAATCAACCCATCAGTGAGACAAATTTTGGAATATTTTATTTTAGATTTTATTGAAGCAACACATTCCTTTATTTATCGGTATGTTACGAAATGTGAGAAGGGGTGGGGAAGCTTTAATGTTTAATCTTTAGGTTACTACTTGTTTTGAGAACAGAGCGCCTTGGGGATGGACTACAAAAAAAATACTACACACGGAGTTAGAACATTTCTAGCTCCGGTGGTTAAATGACGTGGTTAACACTGGAGCTAGAAATGTTCTAACTTTTATATCACATTTCGTAAGAATATTAAAGCACAATCTATTAAATGTGATATAGCTCCTTTATTACTCTTTGATGGAATTGTGACTAAAACTCACAGAACAACGGTTGGGCGTGATGACCCGCGATCTAATCTCGTGAATACTTAATGAAAAGGCAGAGTAAAACCTAAAAGCATTAAGCTTAGTTCGAACATTTGAATCGTCATTTCGAACATGCAACTCAAATCAGAGCATTTACATTGACAAAACGATGCATACAGTGGTCTTAAGTTTCATTCCATCTATTTATCCAATGTACCATGAGTCCAACATCATAAACCTCGGCATTCCAAAAGCAACTTTGTCGCGTTCCATCGGAATCCAATGACAAGCGCTGCAACTCTCCCAGGAACAAAAGCGGGAAAGTTCTCTCCTCTCGTTTCCTTTCGGAATCAAGTTATTCCAGTGACTGAAGACGACGACGTCAGGGATAAATCAATCGCGGCGGCGATTTTCGATTCATTGCCCCTCACCCTGGCCCTGTAGCCATTCCCGCGCAACGGAATTCCACTGGGGCGAGGACCCATTGATGGTCTGGTAGCAGATGGAACGTTTGCGGGGGTGGTTGGACAGGGTTGAAGAAGGAGACCTGTTCAGTTGCTTGCATTCCACGTGTTTCGTCTTTGGTTACAAGAAATAGGATTACTACTTTGAATTTCTAGATATATCAAGTTTATTACGGAATTTATTTGGGATGCATACTCCTGTTCCAAGATATCATACTTTTACCGATCTTGGCTAGTAGAGCTTATTCAGAATGGCCAAGTAAATCCAAACACTCGTTGCTTTATGAAGAATCTAAAGCAACAGGTAAGCAACTTACAACAGTGTACTCTGATCAGTAACAATAATTTCAAACACTGTTTGCTAAAAAAGAGGATCGGTGAGTGAGTAAGTGAGTTTTATTATTGTTGCAATATAAAGCAAATCTTTCTCCAAACTATTATACCAAAACAACGAGAGGACTTTGAGCTCGACGGATTTGACGCACATCAGCCCCCTCTACGTAGCGGGTCTTCAGGTAACAAAGAGGGTCCGAAATAAGAAAAAAACAATTTGGTGTATCCAGGAAACCCCATGAGGGATAGAAGGGATCACTGGGGTACCTCAGGGTTTTAAATTTCAAGCCAAGAAGCCGTTACGGATCCAGAAGTAAATACAAGGAATGTGGTACCTTTTAGGTTAATCTAAAGAATTCATCTGATAGGAAAATTAAATGACCTAAGACTTTCAAAGCTTCATTAGATTTAAAGCTCATAAAAAATTATGATTTTCCCCTGATAATAAGTGGTTTTGAAATTAACTTAAGTAATCCTCTACTGGTCAGTGATGTCTAAAGACTTCTTAAATCACTGGTCACCAACCAAAAAGTAGGCATCACTTGCAACCCTTAAAGGAGAATGCAGATTAAGTTGTCAAATAAACATACAAACGGAAACTCGCATCAAATATGCGTTACTTACAATCTCACAAAACTAGGCCTAAATCAACTCGACCGCCTACTTCCTTTTGACTGAAGGTATGTGGTGGTAGATATAGGCCTAGCCATGGACACGATATAATAATGCAATCTTGCCACTGTTGCCATTTGGCATACAGTTCGAAATTCACAGTTTTTTGTTCGGGAATATTATTTGATGATTAAAAATACTCGTATCATGATCTTAGAGAGGAGAATCGAGAACAAAACATGGCCTTAAACACGGTTTACCCATGCCTTGAAACATCCCTGCGCCTGGCTTAAAAATGCACCAATTGAAATTTTTGCACATTTCGAATTTTTGAACGTAACGAATGATAATTCTACATTCCTCCTCACACCCAGACCAGGGCCGTTTTTAACCTCTCCGGCACCCTAGGCACTTCAATAGCTACGCCTCTCCACCTTCTGTTCCTGTTTTGTTTCGGGAAGGATTTTCCTTTAACTTTCTTACTCATTCCCCTTTCTTTGTTTTTGCTGTTTGATCATCATCCACCACCTATGGACCCACAGTCGTAAGGAAAGATTAGTGGTATGGTTTGGCCACTCTTGTTCATTTTTTACTTAACAGCATCACGCACTGGTGACCAAAATTGCGGACCCTTTTTTAAATTGTTATGTTTTTAAGTTTGTATGCTTACTGAAAATTTTACGTTGCACAAAATGCTAAATATCATTTTAAAGAAAATTTAATTTTAAATTCAATACACCGAAAAAAAAAGTTATGCTGCACACAATAACTGTTGATATACATTAGATACGGATGATAACAGTGAGTTATCAGAGCTTATTGAGAATGCCTTCATTCTTTATTACAGCTTCACATCGATGTTTCCTTGAGCTGAAAATAGTTTTAAGCTCTCCCTTCGTTATTACATGATGCCAGGAAAAAATTGTATCCTCAATTAGTTCCTTTTTATTTCATAAGTACTTCATTCGGATAAGAATTTTTAAACGGTGCCACAAGTTTTCGATAGGATCGAGGTCAGGACTGTTTCCTGGCCAGTACAGAAACTCAATGATCTTAGAACGGTACCAGTCTTTCAATTACTTTAATATGTGGCAAGGAGCCAAATCTTGCTGAAAAATAAATGAAGCATGGTTGGTAAATAAATCCCTGGTGGAAGGCAGAAGCTTGAGCTCTAGAATGGTGTCTTTATGACATTCAGCGTCCCATTAATGATATGAAGACGACCGATACCATCCGCTGATATGCATGAATGCATGAAAAAACTATATGGGTACTTCACACAGTTGCCTGGATGCAGTCAGGATGAAGCATTTCTAATATTCTACGTCTTACATATTTAAGGCTATCACTACCGAATAACGATATTTTAGTTTCGTCCCTCCATATAACTTGGGACCAATAATCATTTCAATTAATGTGTTTCATTGCCCACTGTAGTCCCTTTTAAAGCTACTGTAAAATGAGATACGGCTTTTTTCGTGGAATTCTACCTTGTAGTTTTACATCTGCTAATCTACTCCTGATTGTTTTTGAACTGACAGAAACACCAGCATCACTTAGATCACTTTTGATGGGCATTATTTTTTCTCTGATACATAGCATTTTTGTTCTGTCATTAACAGACAAACTTTTCATCATTTTCCTGCTTTTTTTTAATAAATTTGTTTCCTGACAACTTAAACAAAGCTTTCAGTCTCCAGATGTAGTCACTAAACTACCCACCTGTTATGTAATTTAAACATAGGAAATACCCCTTTCCCATCTCACACATATATCTAATCAACTCTTTTATTTGATGTCATTGCTTTTTGACTAAATATCATTGTTGTCCTGGTCAGGAAACAGTCTTGTCACCGATCCTATCGAAAATTCGTGGCACCGTATGAAAACTCTTGTCCGAATGAGGTACTCATTGAAAAACATCACTAATTGAGGATATAATTGTTTCCTGGCATCATGTAATAACGAAGAGCTCAAAACTATTTTCAACTCAATGAAACCTCGATGTGAAGCTGTAATAAAGAATAAAGGCAACCTTACTAAGCTCTGATATCTCACTGCTATCATCAGCATGTAATATATATCGCCAGTTATTGCAGCATATATTTTTGCGTTGCAAATATTTGTATTTTGTTTTTTGTATTGAATTCAGTATTAAAATCTCTTTAAAATTATATAAAATACTTTGCATCTTGTGCAAAGTAAAATTTTACAAACTTAAAAAGCATACAAACTTACAATAAAAAACATAACAATTTTGAAAAGTGTCTACAATTTTGACGACCACTGTATACTACAGTAAATTGATGAATCCTTTGCAATTACAGTACAGAGTATACATTATTATACATGAGCTGTTTTCTACTTGTTGAGCCTCTGTACAGAGGTCTGAGCTATATACAGGCAAAATATTATTATAATAGAAGCATTTTTCACAAAAGGAGAACATTTTGAAAAAAGATTATTCTAAGTTAATTTTTAGCTGAAATATTGTATTTAAATAATTTTTTTTGTCAAAATGTCTTTAAAATAATTTTATACATGTATTCTAATCTAAGTGACACTAAATATCATGAAAATTATCTATTTATGCGCCTTTTTAAAATCACGGTTCCGAACGTAGTCGGATACCTTAAGATGTGAAAGCTCACAAATTAATCATATGAAAAAATTGTAGACTATTGTCAGAGTTTGGAAAACAATGAAATACTTTCCAAGTTTTTTTCCCTAGTTACATATTCTTTTCTCTCTATTATCTTGATAAAAGAAAGTAATAAAAGAAATACTTAATAAAATATTAATATTTAATTCAAACATTACAAACTATATTTTTTTAATTCAGGAAGGGGCACAAAATTATTATTTTGGCCTAAAGGTTAGAAATTTCATTCCTACTGCAGTGGATACCAAACTTTCTAGGAGACTTAAACTGTGGGGGAGGGGGTCTTGCTTCAGGCTGACCGCCTGATCGGGACATCTGCTCATGCACCTCAACACCCAATGGTCACGTATACTGGGATGGGCGCAGTAGGCCCTGTCTCTCATGGGCTGTTGCGCCACTGAGGCTTAGAAAGGTGGAAATTCCGCCCTGACTATTGAGTTAAAAGTAAAACGTTGTCAGCAGAGACAGATTTCTTGGTCCTTAAAGGCGTGAACCTCGAGGTTTTCTTGCGTAGTGTCGATTCCATCCTATGCTTTCAAAGCCCTGTCCAACTCACTCGGGATTCGAATGTGCTATTTTATCAAGAAAACTACTGAACAAAACAAATAATAAATCCCGATATTTAAAGAAAATAATTACTAACAGTTCTGCAGACATTTCCCCAAAATAGCCCAGGAACAAAAAAGGAAATAAAAATAAGGGCATAAAACCCCATTTGGGGTAAGAAAGGGGAGAGTGGAAAAGAAGAGAAGAAAGAACATTCTCTTCTCCACCAATCACATATCAACGAGGGAAAGGCAACAAAAATAAACAACCACCCCTTTCCCTTAGTGTTCTAATCTGCCACAAACAGCAGTCGACCCTTTATTAAACAGCTCTCTTTCTCTCTCCCTCTAACTCAGAGAAGGGGTGGGGGTGTCAACACAGGTTCCTCCCTCTTCCCAAAAGAACAAAAATGTCCAATTAAAGGGCTGCCATCTGATTTCCCTTTCGCTCGGAATCGTATGTTTGTGCTCTAAAGGGAGGGGTAAGGTAGATTGGCAGGTGTGCCTGGGAAAAATCGTCTGGCCAAACGAATGCTAACACCTCCTTCGCAAGGGGTAAAAAAGTAGTAAAGAAAATCGTTTGAGCTTGACTGGGCAATGAAAAGTCTTTTGTGGTGGTATAAACTCTAACTATAACTCTGGATTCGAAAATTGGGGGATTGTTAACTGTTCGAGAAACATTGGAACGATAATAATTGTTTCCACTCGAATGCGACGGAAAGAGAATTGAGTTCGTGGATGGATAAATTTGTAAGACTCGTCAAACAAATGAAGTTTATTTTCGATCGTGGAAGTGTATTTGTTTGACAGACAGGCTCGACAGTTTTGCTTTCTTTTTTAAACGTATGAATACAGTGTATTTGATTTAGAAAAAAAAGTTCGATTTGTAAAGTGTGATTAGTTTTATTATGTGATCAGTTTTCAATAGTTTCGCTGTGATCGGGCAGATTGCATTTGTAGAAAGGATATCACACTGATGTATACATCAATCGTTTAACATTATTCATAGAGGTATGAGAAGGAGAGATATGTATATATCTACTCTATTAAAATTCGTAGGTAAACAAATGTATCTATGTAGGTATGAGATGTCGCCCAATTTTCTCACGAACCACAAGAAGCAAAAACTACCCGAAGGTACCAAAATTTCGGGAATGCTCCCAGGAATCCGTTTTGACCATTTATATTCCGATATTCCAATTAGTTAAAAAGATATTAATTAAAAACCTTAAAATGCATAATTAGTATTTTATTATGCACGTGGCGCCATTTGCAGAGAATATCGGAAAGAAATTCTGTTTTTACAAAACAACGAAACTTTCCACATAAATAAAAATTAATATAATAAAATTATATATATATATATATATATATATATATATATATATATATATATATATATATAAAAATTATATATATATATATATATATATATATATATAATAAAAATATATATATATATAAAATATATATATATATATATATATAATAAAATTATATATATATATATATATATATAATAAAATTATATATATATATATATAATAAAATAATAATATATATATATATATATATATATAATAAAATTATATATATATATATATATATATATATATAATAAAATTATATATATATATATATATATATATATATTAAAATATATATATATATATATATATATATATATATATATATATAATAAAATTAAATATATATATATATATATATATATATATATATATCTTTCAATTTAATTATTTAACAATTTTTTAAATAAAAAATGAGTCGAAATCGGTTCCTTTTTTTGAATACGAATTATAAGTTGTTCCACTTGAACTTTCTTTCGCGATAATGAAAAAAATATTTTTCGCTAAAAAAAGTTCATGCTTTTCTTTTTTTTCCGCGTGTAGAACAATATTATACATAATCTGTAGAAAGATGGATAAAATATCTAAAAAATTATGGTTAAAAAAATATCTTTCAATTTAATTATTTAACAATTTTTTTTAAATATTTTCGGAACTTCTTTTTTTTTTTTTTTCAGATGTTTTTAAAACACGATCTAATAATTTTGTAATTTTGAAAATTTCTATTTTTCTGTTTATTTCCATACATAAACTATTCTTTTTTTAAAAAAATATACTTTTGCGTTTCCGGTGGCTGCAAAATTAAACGAAAAAAATTGCATAAAAAGTCAGTAATAATTAATTAATTCTAATTACATTCTTTATTTTTGTTTCATACTTTTTGATTACAAAAACAATCGTTTCAATAGCTATCTGTAATTTTTTTTTATTAATTACTTATAGAAATTTGAATTTAATAAATATATATATATGTTTTTTAAAAGGATTATTTCTATTATTTCATCATTAAAGGAATTATTTGTTAATTAAAAAGTACATCGTCTATTATTTATATGAAGTTTGAAAGCATTAACTTAAAAATGAAGCCCGTAAAAAATCTTTTACTTGTAGTTTGGTTGGTTAACCCGCTGCTTTATAAACGGCAGTTCCCAGGTTCAAAACTGAAGAAGAAGAAACTTTTAATTTCGCATTACACTACTTCTTAAATTTTAAATTTTTTTTAGTGGAATGAAAAAGGTTAAAATTAAAATAACACATCAAAAGGATTTTATCAGATCGGTTATTCTTTTAATACTTTTGTCAGTACATGTATATAAATATGCATATCTAGGCTTTCCCCTATATTGTTTTTTTCTAACTTATATACATTTATATGTTTAAACAAACATTCAAACGTTCAGAGCAAAGCAATCGTTTCAGTAGCTATCTGTAAAATTTTTCTTTTATTTATTACTTAAAGAAATTTGATTTTAATAAATATATATATGTGTTTTTTTAAAAGGATTATTTCTATTTCATTACGAAATGAATTCTTTGTTAATTATAAAGTACATCGTCTATTATTTTGGATCAAAATACATTTTAGAGACATTTTTAAGCTAACTATATGTAACGATTGATTGATTCACGAAAATCTGAAATCTATTTTATTATTTTAGATTCTAAGAAACTAACTATTATTAAAAATGATGAAGGTTTTTTGTTTTACTCTTAGCATCAGAATCGTTTTATTTGTATCGCTTCACATTAATAATTTTTTAATTCTAACGCAATAATTTTTTTTATAAGTCATACACCGAAATTTGAAGCTATATCTTATCTGTGAGAAGGAAGGGAAGATAGAACAATAATTTTACACTAAAAAAACCCGTGTTCGTGCTATAGAGAGGGAAAGGAAACCTGTCTTGAATCAAAATAAGTGGAATGGAACAAATTTCAAAAAAGGGAAATTTTTTTGACATAATTTTAGAAATCACTCACGTTGTGCACGTACAAACACACAGAAATGCTGGTGTCATGAGGAAAAGAGAAAGCCCGAGCAACGCTGGGCTAAGCGATGGAGGGGATGGGGTGGTAGTCATTTTGAAAATGAGTATTAGAAGTTCTGATTTTGTGAAAAAGAAAGGGAAAATTTATTACAGTAGAGCAGTGGTTCTCAAACTTTCACTACTGGTGACCCAATTTTCAATCATAATTTTTATCGCCCCGCCCCTAAAAATAATAATGTATTGAATGCAATAATAATGCACTTTGAGGCGTTAAAGCTACAATACTATCATAATTATAAACCGTACAAATTAACAAGATCAGTATTAAATTTTGTAAATGTTACTTTTTAAGTAATATATATATATATATATATATATATATATATATATATATATATATATATATATATATATATATATATATATATATATTACTTTTTAGTTCGATTCACTATAAAAGCGTGCTTTTTTTAGTTCGTTTTAAAACTATAATTTATTTTATAATTATTTTTACTATACAAGATAAAAATCACAATTCCAGTGAATAATTTAATTAAGAGAAAATATACTTACCTACTTTCAAGGACTTTTCAATTTTTGTTTGATAATTTGAGAAAAAATCCAAAAACACTATAGAAAATGTTCCAAATGTGCGCGTTCTTTATAAAATACATAAATAACAGACACTTTTCGCTAACGATACAGGAACGTTATTTTCCAGCAAAACCGTCATATTTTGTTTCAAGCTTTTGTAGTTTTGCTGTCGTTTGATGATCTACAAATAGCATTTTGAACTTTTTCTTCCTTGTGTCTTTTTAACAAGGCGAAGTGGTACATTATTGGCTTCATAGTTTTCTCAATAAAGATTTTAAGGCAGTATTTGAAAATTTCAAATCAACTCAAACGTTTCATGTATAACTCTTTTCTCATATTTACTTTCGCTATCTTGATTAATAGGCATTATTTCAGCAGGTTCTTCAATTGCTTGATCAGTTTCAACTTCCTTCAACAGGGATCACAGATGCCCATTTTTTTTTATATTCTGCTCATTTACATTTATAAACCATAATAAGTCGTACAACACAGCAATCAAAACCATAAAATTTTTCATCGGGAAAATGTAGCATGTTCTGAAAAATAATTGTGTAAAACGTTTTTCATTATGCATTATACGTTTCAGAATACTCATGAAAATACATCTTGGCCGAATAATCCTTCAAAGCGCTCAAAATGCTTATCCATATATCATAAAACTCATTCACATGGGGGAAGCAACAGAAAAATATTATTTACAACTTTCCTAAAAGAAAAAGAGATAGAGTGAAACATTCCAGTAGGTTTGAAGGTCAAATATATGATAATCAAAAGTAGTTTTTTTAGGGGTTCAAAGAAACGCAATAAAAAAAATCTCTCATCGTGGGATTACAGCAAAGCAAACTAAATGTCTTTTTTTATTTGGTTATAGGATCAAAGATAAACTTTTATTTTTGATGATCACCAGATGACAGTGGCGCACACAGGAATTTTTCAAGGGGTGGGGAGTCCGGAGTCGAAAGTTCAGCATTCTTGTATCATGCTCCTTTTGATTTTGTTGATTTGGGGAACAAAACACAGTAAAAAAACTAATTATTGAATAAATAATTAGCATTAATTAATAAAATTAATCATTAATAACAAATACTTAATTAAATTTTACGTACTTAGAATTATAATCAATCGGAAAGGGGGTCTGGACCCCCCTTGTGTGCGCCACTGCCGGATGATATATATATAAATTATATCAGTGTAAATGTGTATTTTTTATTATGTCAGAAAGCATTTTGTTTCACTTTATTCCAAAAATTGTTTTTTTAAACCTTTTATTTTCAATATTCTCGCGCCCTCCAGGGGTGCACCCCACAGTTTGAGAAACCCTGTAGTAGAGATAGCCCGTGCAACGCCGGGCCATGCAGCTATTTCGAAAAAGGGATATTTTTTGACACAATTTTAAAAATCACTCACATTGTGCGCGTACAAACACACACATAGAGAAATGCTGGTGCCATGAGGAAAAGAGAAAGCCCGAGCAACGCCGGGATAATCGGTGGAGGGGGGGGGAAGGAAGTCATTTTGAAAATGAGTATTAGAAGTTCTGATTTTGCGAAAGAAAACGAAAATTTATAAAAGTAGAGATAGCCCGTGCAACGCCGGGCCATGCAGCTAGTCATATCTTAAAAATCGTATTTATCTCCAAAATCACATGTTAAAAAAATTGTTGCACGTAAAATTCTGTAATGTCAATTGATGATGAGGTTCCTACTAGTCTCCCCCTCATGAATAAAATGTCTGTGGGTAGACAATGCCCATAGTTAATGAGCACGACCGTTTTCGTGAACTTGACAGATCCGCCTCTTTTTTTTCATTACTGAAGTTTCAGCATGGATCGATCCAAAAATCACGCGGCACAATATTTTGAATTGATTGGCTATAACTGCGGCTATTAGTCTTCAGAATTTCCAATGGAAACGTTAATATTACGTAGAGTCGTCGCAAGAGATCTGGAGCGGAATTGAGTTCTCGGGAAATCTGACTTCCTTAACATCAAGAATTGACCTTATTCTCAAAATTTTTGGCATATCTATATATGTGTGTGTGCGTATTAGTAGAATTGTGAAGTATTTAACAGTGAGATTCATCGCAGTTTAAATTAAAGAACTAAGCATAATGATAATGTATACAATTTGTCATTCGATTGAATATATTTACTAGCTTAGGGAAATAGGGCTTTTACTGAATTGTTTACGTATCAGTAAGGTTGTAAAGTAAAAGTTTTTCCAACGCCATAATGTAACAATTATATACATCAACCAATTCTATACATACTGCACATTTCTGTGCTCCTCAAACCAAAGCATTAATGCTGCTTACACCATCGTTACTCAGAGTGACAGCTCACCACTTTTAATCGCTTCACTGTTATTAAATCGTGTTTTGAAGCTACACGAAAACGACGGACTACCTCGTTTAAATATCGAGACCATTGTAGAGACACCTGAGCTGGCATCCTACTTTCGAAAAGTCCACACCACACCAACAGGTGGATTTTCAGCCTCCACTGATTTAAAATTCAACAATTTCTCTGCACGACAGAAAATTTTATGCCCCAACTCCTTTCAGTCTTCTTACTATGCGCAATCTCTTACATACATAACGATAGAGTTCATTTTTCTTTTCTTTCCTCAAACCCATCACCCCAAAAATGGACTCTGCTATTTTTTAAACAACCAAGCGATTCTATTCCCTAATCTTCTAACGGTTAACATTAGAGGCGCCTGTAGACATTCAAACGCTTTTGGGTGTTAAATGCGAAGTCGTAGCACACCTACAAAAATCAACACGCAAACACGGTGTCTCGTTTTAATTAAAACAGATCATTTAGGAGTACATTTCCTAAACAAGAGAAGAGGGGAGGAGGGATATCGCAGAAGTCGTACTAATTACGCCATAATTTTACGTTTTAACAGATGTAATTAAATTCCGTCGCGTCAAAGAGAACTCTTGTGGGAGAGCGCTCTCCGAAAGTATTATAGCGAGAAGAAAATTAGAAATTTAATCAAACTAGCGGAGGGGTGTCAACCAGGGCCGTTTTTCACGTCACCCCCCATTAAAATAGTAACGGAAAATTGCGGTTTAATACGCAACAAACTGGCGAGCATTTCCAAACGGTCATTTCTCATATCTGCAGCCCATAAAGCACAGCGACTGGAGCACTCGATGACGTCATTATGGGCCAGATATGAAAAAAAAAGAGGTTAACGGTCGAGTAGATAAAATTTAATTTTGTAAGCAATTTCGTATCATTATTTTAAAAAGGTGTTTAAGCGATAACGTCTGGAGTGGAGTTATTTTTCGAGGAAGTTGTTGATGACTATAACTTTTGTCGCAAACAGAATTAATTAAATTTGTAGTTGCACTATATTTTAACGCTTCGCGAATTTTACAATTCTTCTCAGAGTTTCCAGAACATTTATTGCTAAATTAAATTATTAATTTTTTAAAACTTTTAGAGCTTTAGAGCCATTTTTTAAAACAATTGTTACAGTAATTTAATAAATGGAACATTTATCATTTGAATAATTGATTAGTCTTTAAAATACACCTTTCCGTATTTACTTATTAAATATTCATAAATTCATGGGCTAAATTCACGAGGGTCACCTGATAAACTCAATCACTTTTTGAATGACGCGGCAGCCCTAAATAAGCCTTGACCTTCTCAAGAACGTTCCTCCATGGCTCTCTTTTTCGGCCATGGTCTTCCAATCGGTCACTCTTTGGGCAGTGGAATCCATTTCTAGGTTCATTCTAATAACGTGGAATAATTAGAGTGAACAAATTCTTTGGATTTTAATTCTAATTAAATTCTTAGTTCAGAATTAAATTTAATTCTTTAATTCTTTGAATTTTAATATATTTATCAACGTTTGGTTCCCTGAAGGCAAGGTAGAGTTCTGTGCCCAATCCCTTCGCCTTGAGTCCCTCCAAAAAGGGCTTTTAGGATCCGATGTTCAAACACATCCAGAGTATTTTCACCCTTTTGCGCCATTGTCCAAGTACCTGATGAGTACAGGTTTGACTAGACATTTATAAATAAGAAAATTATGTAAATTTTCAATGAACTGAATTCACATTATACTTGCAATAGCGTGTTTCCCATTGAATTCAAAGTTGACATTTGTTGTGCTTCTTGTTAAATGCAGATCAAATTTCAAATTTGATAATGGGTTAAAAATGCGTTCAAGTATTAAACTTCTTCATTTTTTCAAAATTAAAAAATCCTCTTATTACAAACGTAATTTTAAATCACGTGTATGTTTTCCCCTTAAATATTATTCTTCAATTCCTACTATTAGCTCATCCTCTCTATTTATTTACTTATCTTCGTTGAATTTTCAATCGTTAATAAAATACAAGTAGTAGTAATAGCAAGTCCCGGGTGAGAACAATAGAAGGAGGCGTGTCACCTGTCAATCAAACTCCCCCCCCCACCAACGGCTGATTGGTTGTAAATAGAACATGCGAGCACTGTGAGTGGCTGAAACAAAGTATGACGACATTTGAGATAACTCAGTAAAAATATTTCATTTTCTGCTTGAAAGTTCTTCACTGTAGTTACTTTCTTTTTTTCCGAACAAATTTTCCCCTAAAAAGCTATTCCACCCCGTGTTACCATTTCGATGTAATGGTAAACTGATGTTTCCTCTCTGTCGTACATGTGCTGAAACCCTTAATCAAAAGACTTGTAGCCATACGGAGAAAGAACGGTCCATCACAGGAACATGGGTGACTGAAGAGGTAAAGAAAGCAAGAGAAAGGGATACAAAATTATAAAGGTAATTAAAGAAAAAATGAAAAAAAAATTTTTTTCTAGACACGCTTTTTTTTTATTTATAAATATATTTATATATTCTTTTTTTTTTTTCAGATTTATGAAGTATACCATTTTCAATCGTCCTCAAATGATCTCTTCCGTTCCTACATCGATGTATTCTTAAAAATAAAACAAGAAGCTTCTGGTTATCCGAAGGGGTGTTTAACTGAAGAGCAAAAATCAGAATATATCATATATTCTGAAAAGGAAAATCTTTTTCTTTAGATAAGAATTCCATCAATGTAAATTTAGGCCGGCGTAATGTGGCGAAATTAGCTTTAAACAGCTTTTGGGGAAGGTATATATAAATCTATTATTTTGGCAAAATATTACAAAAAAATAAGTAAATAAAGTTATTTTATTATTTTTATGCATTATTTATTTTCTCTTTTCCAGATGGGGTATGAATCTGAACAAAAATAAATTGACTTTTGTGTCAACGGTTCATTACTTTAATAAAATGTTGATGGACAAAACAAAAGACGTATGCATATTTATATATATATATATATATTTACTTGCGGAGAATATGCATTTTAAAAGAAAAAAAATCCTTATATTTCATAAAATATCAGTACTCAACTTTGTTTTATTTCTTTTTCCCTTAGATAAAAGATGTGTTTCTACCCACTTCTGAGTTTAAGCGCGTAAACTGAAGTTAGAGAAGTAAGCCGTTATTTTAGTTTGAAGCTATCCGTGACAGAACGATCAAGTCAAGGTGGATACTCTTCCACGCGAGATCAAGAAAAGATATTTAGGATCGAGAGGATTGTTATTTACAAAGGTATTAAGGTAGGATAAAATTCAGTTATCTATTAGGAACTGTGTATAAGTTGAAATCAGGAATAGGCGAGAATATAATGATTAAAGTCGCGCTTATTTGGTAATGCGTATTGTGTGTTTTCTCATCTCAGATCCACTAAGTTAAAATATAAATATTATCATTGTTAGTGTTTAAGTTAAGATCTTAGTAAAGATATATCAAGATCATGGCAACGCCTGATCCTTCATTCACTCCCACATCTCTAGGTCGTGAAGATAACTTAGAAGTAAGGCATCACTCACGGTCGAATACCTTACAAAATGTGTTTTTAGAAGACGTATTCAAGCAAAGGAAACAAGTTTTGATGCATATTAATTAACATAAAAGTATTATAAAAGTCCATTGAACTACATATATAAATATTGACCAAAGTGCAAAAATTAGCTAAAGTAACATAAAAAATTTACAAAAAAAATTTTTTTTAAGTAGATTTCATTAGGCTGAATAGGAAAAGAAATAATAAATGTATTTATCTTAATATTATAAAAATATTTGTATATTATCTTAAGTCTTAAGGGGAAATACAAAGTAAAGTCATAATTACCGTTTGCAGTTTTAAAGGAATGAAGTACAAATGAAGGAATTGTGTGTATGCTGATTTAAAATTGCGTCAAATCTCTCTCTATCTCTCTTTGAAAAAGAGAGATCTTCAGAAGGAACATTTCAACCCTTTTTTTATTAGCCCTTAAGCAGGTTAAAAAAATATGGAATGTGTTTCTGTTGGGGGATGTTGCAGGAACCACTCCAAAGAACGTTTTCCCACGGTGATGTTTTTACCAATAAAATGGACTTTACCTGCTTTAGGAATAATCTGAATATTTTCACTGATTTTCTAAAAACTTTGTTAACGGGAAACAATTTACTACACGAGTAATTGTCTTAAGCCAGTGTTATATTTAAATATATAAGTAAATATAGAGAAATTTGTCAACACACATATTTATAAAAGAAAGGATAATACAAAGAAGGGAGAAATCTGAAGAACTTAAAACGTCTCTGAAAGCACAGAGTAAAAAAGTAAACCTGCCGAAAATATTTAGCAGCTTGGATTTATGAATCTTATTGACACGATAATTTAGTAATAAAACTAATAAACTGAAGCAGGGACGTAGACATAATTTTTTTACGGAGAGGGGAATTAAATTTTATTTTATAAAAAAAAAAGAGATAAAAAGTGCCAAGACGTAATCTTTATGCTAAAGATTAAAAATCTGCGCAGGTCTATGAAGAAGGCGGGGGGAGGGGAATTCTTCGTTTTTATGTATAGATATCATGCTTAGAATCTAAAGGAATTCACGACACCAAAAAGAGTGTTGTAGATTGTGCGATAAAGCAGTGCTTCTCAAACTTTCAATATTTGCGATCCAATTTTCAGTCATAATTTTCATCGCGACCCGTTCTTACAATAACAATGTATTGAATGCAATTATATATGTACTTTGATAATAAAACTACAATTCAATATGACTTATTTATAAATCGTACTAATTATCAAGATGAATATTAAGTTTCGTTTATAATATTGTACATGACAAGCAGAGGGGAGTCACTAGTAATTAATAAACTTGTTTTTAATTGAATATTGATAAATATTCAATTAAACATGTATAAGTAGTGTGTATTTTATCAGTGTACATGACAAACAGAGGGGAATCACTAGTAATTAATAAACTTGTTTTTAATTGAATATTGATAAATATTCAATTAAACATTTATAAGTAGTGTGTATTTTATCAGTGTAAATGTGTACTTCATTTTTTCTTACATAAGAATTATTTTACTTTGTAATTATTTTAAATTGTAAATTATTTTATTAAATTGATAATTATTTTAAATCTTTTATTTTCGATTTTTCGCGATATGCTCGCCCCCCAAGTTTAATTATCACATCTCCCTAGGGGGGCGTGCCCCACAGTTTGAGAAACACTGCGATG
This sequence comes from Trichonephila clavipes, assembly GCA_019973935.1. Classification (NCBI taxonomy): domain Eukaryota; kingdom Metazoa; phylum Arthropoda; class Arachnida; order Araneae; family Nephilidae; genus Trichonephila; species Trichonephila clavipes. The sequence continues at coordinate 500,002 of BMAU01018415.1, forward strand.
AAGATTTTAATTCGAGTTTTGAGAACAAATTAATAACAATATACATGAAACAAAATATGATTTGAGGAAGAAAAGCCAAGCGATTTACATTATAATTTGGCCGATAGCGAAATGAAGATTTGGTAATTTAAATATAAAAATGAACAAGAATAATTGGCTGTTTAATACTGGGTTGTTGTACATTTTCTGTATTTTTAATTTTTTTTTCTCCCTCCAATTATTTGCACCCCTAAATCTCTTGAGCCCTAGGCATGTGCCTAGCGCGCGCGCGTGCCTGCGTCACATTAATTTATGAACGTATGGACTGGGAACAAGTGATTGCAGTCACATGCATTCAGCCCATTAAAAGGTTCTCTGCTGTCATATTATTGTACATCTATTATTGTCAAGATCATAAACAAAAAAATTAACGCAAGGGTAGCGATTATGATTTAAAAATTTCTATTTCTTACAACGTTATATTAAATATATTTCCTTTTTTAAAGCTAGAAAAAAAAGTAAATAAAGTATTGTTATTAATACTGCTTCTTAAAGTAACAGATATAAAACCGAAATTTCTTTTTAATCTGATTTTCTGTAGGAGATCATTAATTATTGAAAGAAGGAAAATAAATTTCATTGTAGTAAGGAGGAGATATACCGAACAATAAACGTGTCTCGAAACGATAATTTAAAACAATTTTAGTTCTTATGAGAAATGTGAAAGAAAAATTAATACCAGATGATAAATTCTGTATGAAACAAAATGGCTTTGTAGAAAAACCGAAAAAACACTTAAAGAAAATTATGAAACAAAAAAATTTTTTTTTCTATTTCTTAGATTATGGGGTAAGCAGATACCTTAAGCTGATTTTTTTAATAATTGTGTTTACCGTATATTTTTCTAGCAAGAAAAGAATTCACAACTAAACCGCAACAACTAAAAACACCTTATACTTTGAAGCAATTTGGATTTAGATTCTGACTAGAAATTATCGTGTGTGATTATCAAGAGATAAATAATTGTTTTTGTAAATTTTCTTATCTAATAGACTTTGTGAATATGGACATATATTTCATGTGACAAATTTTTTATTCATTTATACTTTTTCATGCAATATTCATTTAATAACTCAAACATAATTTTTTGTATTAAGAATCATTACCTTTTTTGTTAATTAAATTTGACAATGTTTTGAAATTTCTTTAATGCTTTCTTAAATTGCTTCATATCCTAGACATTCACATCCTGTTCAGAAAATGTCTATTTGTGTAAAATTTTATTTCTGTTAAGTAATTTATTAGTAAATTTGCAATACTAAATAACACATTTTAATTTGTAGCTAAAAATGAATTATGTTACTTACAATTGAAACTTCATATTATAAAATTTACCTTTTAATATAAATATTTATTCCTAAGCATTAATTTATTTTATAATTATAATTTACTACTTGTGATATCTAATAACTCAGAAGAAAAATCATACCTATATGAGAGCTAAAAAAGATTTTTAAAATGGTTAAAATAATGATAAATAAGGAATTTTTTTAAAAATTTTTTTTTTCTTCTAGCTAAATTATAAAACAAATAACTTTGCTTTATTCCCTACAGATTGAAAAGGAAAAACAAATTTACATATAATTATTTATCACGATTATTTCATAAAAATAAATCAAAATACTCAAAGCAAAAAATAATAAACCCTGTAACCCCCGTTGTTTAGACTCTTCCCATATTAACAGTAGAGAGACTATCGCTCCCTCTGGCGGACAGAACAATCTTTAGTAATGGCCAAGTTTCGGAACTGTAAGGATGTACGAGCATGCGCTCCGATCCCTTTCAATTCTATGATAACTATTAGTTCTCTAGATATTTATGTAAATGTTTGTTTTGTCTAATAAATGTGTTTAATTAACTAGTGAACTTTGTAAAGAACCCCTTCCCCCCGCGTGTCCCTTTTTTACCTTGGGTCACATCCTCTCATAATTAGGCGCCAACCGCGTCATAACTCAAAGTTAATTTTATTATTTTAACACAATGCAATACTAAATTATCTAGCTTTATAATTCACTATATTACATTTTATAAGATTTTCATTTTAAAGTAATAATATATTGAGTTAGCTGTTTTTTATATGAGTATAAAAAAATCATGATTAGTATAAAAATATATATCCTGCCATATTATACGTAAATAAAGAACTATTAAAAAAATTCCATAAAACCTAGTTTCCGGTATCAATTACTTCTAACAAGGATTATATCACATGGTTAAAAGCAGAGCTACAATGTATATTTTAAAAAAAATCTCATTTTCCTCAGTATTTTTCCATAACCTTTAAGGCTACGTTAATGTAGACGCCCAAAATAAAGGGGGGAGGGATACATGATAAAAAGGGAAAATCAACACAAAAAATGCATTAATTCTCGGATAATGATGATCACGATTATATCCGAGGAAGGCCGACTAATTATTCTTCAAATGATAAAGCGTCAAGTGATGCCAGATACATCATTATTAAGTAAAAAAACATTTGAGAGAAAAATATTTTATTCGAATTCCGAAGATATTCTTACAAGCTTTTCAATTTGCTTATCACGATTACAAATGTTTCGATAGAATTATAACAAATGGGGGAATAGAATTAAAAAACAACCTACGAAATATAATTTGTTATTCATTTTTCAAAGCAGGAATTTTTTTCCCTCAGAGCTTTGAAAATTGATGTTAAGGGATAAGAACTCTCTCAAGTGTCTTTTATTTGTTTTTAGTTAATCATTTATAATTTTTTATTTCTTCATTTTGCACATTTTTCTGTTATTAAATTTTTTTTATGGGGGACCTAAATGAATAACATAATTAATAAAATTAAATTATTAAAGAGTAAAATTATTAACAAAGTTAAATACTAAAAAATGATTCAAAAAGCCATTTTTCAATGAATTCTCTTAAGATCCTCTGGATGACATTAAAACAGAGCATACAATTTGAACGGTAAATCGTCTTAGACTGGCTTAAAATTGCATCTTTTTAAAGTTTAATTTTAATTTTTGTTCTATTAATGATTTTTTTTTTACTGGAATAATATAATAATATTTAAAAATGGGAACTTTTTGGATAAATTAAGATGCGAATATATCTTTTTGTATAAGAAACAATTTCATTTCCAATCAAGAATTGGTTTATACTTGCGTTTCTCAATCTGTGGGGCGCGTCCCCGTTGGGGGGCGTGATAACTACGAGGGGGGCGCGAGCATATTGAATATTCAAAAACAAAAGATTATTTAAAAATATAATTTACTGAAAGTAAATAAACAAAATACTTTCTGATATAATAAAATATACAATTACACTTATATAATACACTTATAAATGCATTAGTACTGTACAATGTATTTTATTATTAATTTAATAATACTACGTTAAGACCAAGTTGGATAATTATCAGTGACCCCCCATGGGTTTGTATTAACACATATCTTGATAATTCACACGGTTTATAATTAATTTCTTAACTGCCGATTAAAAGTTACGCGATTCGCTCCCAAATGGCACCGTTTTCCCTGTAGACGGGTATATTTTGATGTTTTTTTAGGGGTAGAGGGAAGAGAAAGGGAATAAATAAGCAAATCCTTCGTAAACACTGTCAAGGTCCTTTCATTGCATTCCAAAGCCTTCGGAATAATTTTATGGATAGCACTGCACAGAAAAGATCGTACTTCGGAAAGACGTATATATACGTCCGGAAAACTGAAAAGACAGAAATAACGAAATCAAAAGCTGCAGAAACCAATTTATTGGCACCAGAGGAAGACTGAATACAAGGCTGAGTGTGAGGATAGCTCGCCGACGAATGAAACAGTAGTTCAAGGCTGCAACAAAGACTCTCATTGTCAGATTCACAGGCGTTGTCCAAAGACATCCAATCATAAATCGAATTTGTTGTGTGATGTCCCATTCAAGAATTGTTGGGGCGTGGTAAAAAAGGGGCACCCTCCTCCATGGTAAGCAGCACAGGCTGCAATAAGGAAAAGTTCCGTCGTCTTTGAACACGTGTACTTTTATGCGCTGTCGATCCTTAGTAAAAATTCGGATCTGACTGAAAATGATTTCAATCGTACACTATTAATGATTTGCATACATTTCTTCTCATTTCAGTGTCAACATGAATGCAGAAAAAGTGTTCAAAAGACATCGTTTGAGTTCCAAAACGGGAATAACGCGATGGAGGTAAAATAAATTTGTTTGGAAAGGAATGAAAAGGGTGAAATGAATCAAAAATGTATTCGGAATAGTTAAATCTCGACATCTCTTAAATGAAAGTATGGTTACGAAAATATGCAGTTTGAAATTGAAATTTATGACAACGCGAAAGAGAAAATATATAGCCATGAATGTTAATAGAGTTGTTCTGTGAACCCCATAGCATCCTTAAAAATATCTTAATCCACACGGTTTATAAATAAGCTTTTTATTTTAAATGTATACAACAAATGGCACAAAAAACTATACATTTATTCAATGACTCCACGTTAGGAAGAGAAGTCGCTAAAATGAAATGAATATTAATAAAGGAGTATATTACTCCCCAGAGAAGTTTTTTGAAACAAAATACGACATGAACTTTATAAGTTATTAAAAAAGTAGAGCAAAGCAATAAAGAAATTTGTCTACTGCACTTAATTGTAATTTTAAACGAGACAATAAAAATTTTATTACGTTATAATAAAGACACATTTTTGAATATGTTACATTATAATGAATACATTAAATTCTAAAAACTTCATAATTAGAACTTGTTCTCAATTCCATTCGGAAAAAAAATCAGATTTTGATTTAAAACTTCCATTTTTACGAGCTCCATTTTTATTACCCCTTTAGGCGGGTAAAAAGAGATCATCCACTTTATACGCTTAAAGAACCAACTCAAAATGCTGTTATGCTGAAATATAAAAAATTCTATCGATAGTATTCGACTCCGCGGCGTTCATGAATAATGAATCAGCTTTTCATTCGTTTACCATGTTTGAGTTGAAAAAGGTTTTTTTATACTGTTCTTCAACAATATAACAGTCCTTCTATTCGCTATTCTTGTAAACAATGTCAATTTTTATAACATTTTTGATAGTTTTCGTAAATGAAGAAATTTTATGTCCTTCTATAGTTACATTATATTGCTATCTTTTTAAAGAAAATTTTACATGTTTGAGACATAATATAGAATAGCAGATATTATCTTTCTTATAGAATTTATTAGTAGTAAAAATTTAAAATAGAAGAACATAGCTATTTAAATCTTCCTTTTTTAAATCCAGTGCAATTCTAAAGAATATTTTACGACAGGGGTGAGCAAAAAGTGGCCCACCAAGACAGTAAAAGAAAATCAAGCGGATAGAAGATATTCTCTTTTTGGGCAAATAATATATTTTTGAGCAAAGGGTCTCTTGCAGGAAGAGTCAATACAGGCAGGTGGCAAGTTGGCTGACATTAACTGATAAAAATTTCAAGAAATTTGGTTTCAAAAGCATTGTGGAAAATTTTGTGATTGAGTGTACTTATTTGTCTTACTGAAGCTAACTTTAAAATCAAATGCGCTTGTAGCTATAAGTATGAAATTAGCACGGTAAATAAATTGAATGAATCTTCCATTATTTTGTTTAACTCATATTTATTGATTTTATGTATGATGTAATGTATTCTTTCCCGAGACTCCAATTTAACTAATGATTGCAATCATTTTAAAAAGGTTCGGCCTTCCAGTATCCGCCGCTTCCTCAATAGGCCAAAACAATGGCCTATCTACATTTATTTCAGTTCCAGTTTTCTTCCTTACTATCCTTTTTAATCATTTGTCTTATAACACAATATTACACATTAATTTAAGAGAATAATTTAAAAAATAAATTACACTTAAACAGTTTTTTTTCTAAGACATGGATTAATTAAACATGTATGTGAGGATAAAAAACTATCTCTTTATTCGAAATTACGTTCCTACAAAATTTCATTTCAAATAAAAAAAAAAAAAAAGAAAAGAAAGAAAGAAATAGTAACAGCGCGCGGAAAAAAACATAATCAAACATTTACCTTCGGAAATTAAATAGTTCTTATGTCGTGGCAACAACAAATCATGGAGTAACAGTTACTTACCTAGAAAGAAAAGAAAAACTGATTTAGTTTCGTAAATATTACACTTGAAAGAATTTCTATGATGCTAGGAGTTAAATGTTTACTTAATGTCAGTTTTGGAAGAGAAATAAATGTTACAGTGCAAGTTGTCTTTTTTGGAGACGAATTCGCGATAATTAAGAATTTGAAAAGCTCATTTTCTTGGTTGTAATACATTTAAAAATATAAAATAAGTTACAACTACCATGTTTCCCCAATAAAACTGCATCTCCTATTAATTTTTGCTGAAAAAGAGACACTATAGCTGATTTTCAAGGAATGGGTTATTCTCCATACATTGTTAATCCATAAGAAATAAACATTTTCATCTCTCTCTCCCCATGGTTCCAAAGGACAGCCCCTCCACCCACAGGAAGTGAGTTCAAAAGGGGAGAGAGAGGTGAGTTGCAGGGACGTTTTAAGACTTCTTGGGTTCCTACACAAATGTAGGTCCACCTATGATCCCTAAAAGTCCATAGCAGATGGTGTCAAGCAAACAATAACACTATGTGCATGTGATCTACCATTAACATACTCTTTACACGTTAGTGATTAATGATACATAATACCCAAATTTATTACAGTTTTCATTTGACTGTAACTATTTTTTGTGCATTCGTCATTTTAAGCAACAATTCATACTAATATATTTTTATTAATTGCTAACACATTATTAAAAAAAATAACATGAATCTCCCCTTAAAACTACAAAATCTATTACACGTAACACTTAATGTTCTCATTTTTTAAAATAAAATTTTCAGTTTTGCTTTTCGGAAACTGAAAAATAAAGTATTCTAAATGAATATCCTATCTCATCCTATTTAAAAATATAGAATGCAATTTCATTTATATCACAGATATTTGCATTAATACCTAATATATATTATAAATGTGAAAGTTTGTGAGGATGTTTGTGGGACTTTCATGCAAAAACAACTGAATGGATTTTAATGAAACTTTACAGTAATATAGCTTATTCATCAGAATAACAAATAGGCTAAAATTTATAGCATAGGCTATAATTTATAAAAATTTGTAAAAAGTGTCCAAAATATAACGATATTTGTCAAGTAAGTAGGAAAAAATTCTGCCATCTGCAAGCAAAACTGGCTTGCGCTGCAAAAAAACCCACCACAGCATATATCTATATTTTGTTTGTAAAAAACTCTTTTTGTTTTGGCTACGCAAGGGGCTCGCTTCTAATTAATTCCTGTGATCAGAATAATGCCTATTTTTTTTTAATTTCAGAATAAAACTAAGTTTTGAAGGGAGAGGTTGTTATAAATCTCTTTTTATTTTAATATTTTTTTATGATTTTATTCTGTACATTTGGTAGTAAGAAAGTGATCTTTTTTCAAAATAAATGCTTTCATTGGTTCTGGTACTTTCTCTTATAATAATAGAATATCTTCTAAGTAAATAAACTTTCTCTTTCCCACTGCATCCTTTGGACAAATTTGTTTGTGGTTAATTATAACGCTATAATTTTAATTGAATAGGCAGATATTGCGCTTTTAAGTATAAAAATAATTATAACTACTGTACTGTATTTTTTGGAGTGAGTGAGTGAATATTAATGTCGCACTGTTCAGCTAATCGAGGGCTTTTGGCAACGTATCACGTAATTTTGAACCATGGTCAAGTGACGTGGACGACACCTGAGCTGGCACCCCCTTCTCCTAACTACCACACCACACCAACTTAGAAGGAATATTTTACCAATACTTAGCAGGAATATTCTTTGAAATTCACTCTTCCAATATATATGGCAGCACGGGTTCTATGATGAGTATTCTATCGTTAACATTTCGCTATGTTTTTAATTGAATCGCCATTATAATTTAAGAAACGGCGTTGCTTGCGAATATTACAATTTTAACATAAAATAAATACAACAGAAAGTAATCTTAATGTATTACACTTTTAGATATAAATTATTTCCACTATTTTAAGCGTTCATTACACAAAATTTGTAACAATGTGTTACTTTTGCTGAGCAGAGATCAGCTTAGGAAGGTATTTTCAAAAATCGACCCTCAAGAGTGTTACGGGGAGTTATAAATAAAAAAAAAATCCTTTTTATCAGCTATTAGATCTACATACTTAAAATTTAACAAAGATGTTTTCTTTCTTTCGTTTTTTTTTTTTTTTTTTTTTTTTTTTTGTTTAGCTGAGAAATGCAAAAAGCTTTTTCTGTTTAATTTGCAATTCACGTAAAATTAACACATTAAAAACTTCTTTTTCCTTCAATCTGTGTTGTTTAATTTTTCAGTTCACCCGTGCGAAGAACGGGTATACCAGCTAGTAGTACAATAATTTAATAAATATTGGTGAAAGTTAACTATGCGGAAAAAAAGTCACTATAACATTGCGTCAATAAATTTAAAACGGTTGAAAGAAGGAGCGCTTTCAGAAAGACATTTCTAACTTGAGTTGAATGTTCATTACATCCAATTAACTTCACCAAGATTAGCCCGAGGTATTCCTGTCTACAATAGTAAAGTTTCAAGCGCTCAAATGGCGAGTAAATATTCCCGAAATAATTTATACGAAGAATGCGCTTATATATCGGATAGATTGTTAGATCAAATCTGTTACATTGCTTTCACGCAACTTGTTTAGTGCACGCTTCATTCATTTCCATGCGAGTCATAAATTTAATATTCTTCTTAAAACTCCCTTCTATAAGCAATTTTGAATTCGTTAGGGTAATCCTACGAAAATTCTACAAGCTCTTCCTACCCAGACCAGGGGTGGCAATCTTGTTTGGCTTGAGGACAAACATTTTGGTAACTGTAGGTATGGGAGGGCCGCATCTTTTTAAAATGATCCATTCGTTATAAGAAATCATAAATAAACAAAAAAAAAAAAATAGCACACCAAGAAGGAGTCGTCAAAATGAAACGAAATTTTACATATGTAATGACTACTTTGATATAAGTAAATGATTAGAAAATCAAAGAAAAGGATAATTTATTTCAGAGAAAACGGCAAAAGAATGGAGGATTTAATACACTGTTGAACCTCCTCTAGCGCGTATGCACGATGCGATACGATCGGGCATAGAAGCATACAAGTTCTGTCTGATGTCTTGAGACATTTTGTTCCCTATTTGCTGTAACCTTGCCTCTATTTCGTTCAAATTCGTGGGATGCCCGACTCGCCGTCCCAAATGATCCCAGATATGCTCGAATGGAGACAAATCTGGGGATCGGGCAGGCCAAGGAACGGTAATAACAGTGCGCAGACAGTCTTGTGACACCTTTGCCGTGTGAGGCCGAGCATTGTCTTGTTGAAAAATGGCTCCTTGGAACTGTTGCATGAGTGGTAACGCATGTGGTTGCAGGATGTCATGGACACCACTGGGCTGTCATGTGGAGCCAGGGATCAATACTAGGGGTGACCGTGTATTGTTGGCAATGGCACCCAATACCATCACACCAACTGTGGAAGCTGTGTGTCGCTGTAAACAAAGGCCGGATTGAGGCGTTCACCACGGGGTCTCCACACACGAACACAATTGTCATCACGGCTGATATTTAATCTGGATTCGTCGCTAAAGACAATCTGGTTCTATTCCGCTGCAGTCCAGTTTCCTCGTGCGCGACAACACTCCAAACAAAGGCGTCAAAGGGTGGGCGTCAAGAGCAGCACACGTAATGGGCACCGCGATCCCAAATATCCTTCAGCCAGGCGCTTTTGTATGGTTCGAGAAGACACAGGGGACCCTAGAGAAGGTGCAATCTGTTCCTGGATGGTGGCCGATGAAGCTGTTGGCTGTACGCGTGCATTTCTTACGATGTGGCAGGCTTCTCGACGACTGGTCTGTTGAGGGCGTCCTGAACCTGGTCTTCGTGTAAATGACATCTCTCGGATCCACTGGTCCCAACACCTCCTCACAACACAATCACAACGGCCGATAATTCTCCCCCTCTCAAACTGCGACAGCTGCTCATATTGTCTTCGAAAACGATGTAATGGCGTGTCTACCTCAGCTCTTCCTTTGTAAGCGATTCAGCACACTCAAACAAGCTTTGGTTACCTGTCTTATATTCTACCGAGAACGACTTTAAACACCATCTACCGGATATACGCTATGCGGAATCACGCTGCATTTCTAAAATCATTTGCATATCTCCCCGACATGTACTTTCATGCTAAATTTCGTTACGATCCCGTAATTTTTTCTTGGTGCGCTAATTTTTTTGTCCATGAGTTTAAGTTAAGTAAAATACTAGTAGGTTTACTCAAATAATATATATTATGCGCTGATTTCATATTATCTATACTGCAAGCACATTTAATTTTAGAATCAGTTTAAGAAGACAAAAGTACACTATCACACTTTGATTTCCATTTTTTTTTAAATATCAGGAGTGAGATGACTTGAGAACAATTTCATCACAGGCTACAAGTCAAGTAAGCCAACTTGCATCTTTATTTACTTTTGTTAATCTACATGCATGAAAACTTTGCTCACAAATATATGTTGACGAACAATTTCCCAACAAATTTCTGCGTATATGTAAATTTTTTAGCTGACCAAGATCTTAAAGGTTAATGTCGTAGCCTACACACTGTTATCTGACAGCCAGTCAAATAGTTCCAGCTGTAGCACCTCAGGTGCTTAATTAATATAAACAGTAACGCGGGATAACAAGCGAATTGAATTGAAGCTTATTTTTTTAAATACTCGCTCTCCAAATTCTGCAGATGATCTCCTTGCAGAAATACTTATAAGTTTTCCCCCTTCTTTTTCTAACAGAGGAGTTCTGTTTTCTTAATAGTAAAATATACGGGACTAATCTTTGATTGAGGGTGGAAAAGAAGTCTCGATTCAAAGTGGATCTTTTGACTGCCTTAATGGGCCACGAAAAAAAATTGGGAGCTGTTGTTTTCTCAAACCCCTAGTTCAGTTTATCGCCTTTATTTTAAAGCAATACAATGCACCCGAATCAAAAAGATAAAGGCTTTAGTGTAAAATCACATCCTTTTATTAACTGTTTTTATATGTGTCAACAATGACTGTTTAGGTTTATTGCTGTTACTATTTTTTTCCAAATACCAGACCGAAAAGGTAATTCCATATATAAATATTCTTTGCTCTTTATTGCATTCAAGTAAGTACAATTGTGTAATTTTTTAAAGAAAAGAAGATATACTCTCTCTATGGGATTAACATTATGTACACGAAATCTAAATGGCTGCCGGCAGACGGAAACTTCAAGACGCTTCCAAACTTTAAAGCAGCAACAAATAAGAAAATGAGGCATATGTGCGAGGTATTAAATATATTACACTAATTATATACTTGGTATTGGCTATTACTTGATGAAATGGGCTAGCCCAATAGTTAAGGTTGCATGCTTCGTAACCACGAAGGCATTTTAGCTATATTACTGAATTTTGATTTCGTCAAACAACATTCACAAGTGCGTAATAGATCTGCTTGTAATTTAGATGGATCTCTGCGAGTGGTAGGGTGCGGAAATTAAAAGAAGGAGGTATTAACTCATGTTTCGTCCTCGTCACTTGATTCTGGTTCTGCAATATGATATCCGTCCTAAGTAACGTTCTTAAAACCATAGATAGCAATAGAAACTAATTATTAGTAATAATAACCAAACGGATTATTATTATGATATCCAAAAACACTTCACTCCCCAAAAATGCCTTGAGTGTTTCTTCAGGTATCTGGCAAATCAACTGCGATTCGTAATTTTAAGGCTTGGACAGATAATGAGGACAGCATCTAACACTCCTCACGAAAAGGAGGAGATACAATGTAACGGCTTTATTTAAATCTTGATTAACACATTTATCTTGATTAAAAATAATAATCACATAACAATCAAAGTACAATATCCGTCGTTTCTCTAATCAATCCATTCAAACACAGTCTTCCGTGTTAACACACTCTCAAGAAACTCTATTCTTGGTATTGCAAAACCCCGCGCCGTGCGTCCGTTCTCACCGAAGAAACTCCATTCCTTCCGGTCCAAAACAATTCAGCGCTTCCCGCTTTCAAAACACAAGGAACTTTTCCTTCCCTGGACCTTACTCTCTGGGATCAAAAAACCCTCTCCCTCCAAAACACAGCCACCTCTCTGAAGCCGCGCCAACAGTAGTCTCAGACATGTAATAACTCACCTTCCATTTTCTTTCAGGGGATTTTAATCCATAATGCTCTTGAACCCTCAAAGACTAATGGATTTTTATTTGACACACCTAACAGGAAATAAGCGTAACTTTATCTCTCTAAGAACTGAAATAGTGCTTTTAAAATAGGAGAATACAATCTTGCATCACCCGCGTATTCGGACACATCAGAAAACCCTGTACTATATATCAAAAGATTTTAACAGCTCTCGGTTATACAAAAGTATAAAGGATTGAAATCTCGGAATCGAACAAAGGACGCTTTTGCAATTGTATAAATGTTCAGCTATATGTCTATTTGTGTCTGTGCTGTACTTTTTGAGCCGTAGCTTTTGCTGCTTGTTCGTCAGTAAAATGTGGATTGGAAATACCAAGCTTTCTCATCCTTAAATGACTACAACACGAAATTAATTCTATCCCAAATTGTCATATTACAAGTTAAAAATGCCCTATAAATCAAGCCACATTATTTCATATATATCTTCCCATTTTATTATACATATGGTATAATATTACAAGCATTAATAAATATTAGACGTATATTACATAGTATTAGTAAATATTATATCACATTAGAAAATGTATGGATGAATATATTATTAAATTGACCACTGAGGTAACACAAGGGTTGTTGGCGAGGAACCTCGTATATATATATATATATATATATATATATATATATATATATAATTCTGAACCACGGTTAAGTGACAAGAACGACATCTGAGCTGCAATAATCCTCTCCAAACTTCCACACCAATGGAAAGCTTTGAACCTCGACAGTAATCTTCTACATGGCGGATCTTCAGTGGCCCAAGGTTACGAACCAGTGACTCGAAAACCCTGACAAGGAGTTCAAGACCTTGATTATTGCGGCCAAAGTGTATTATTATTATAATATAAATTATCGTTATATTATACAATAAATTATAGATCTGAAGATCTGACAGAAAATATTGACTTAATAAATACGAAAGGAAGAAAAGAATTAACCAAGAATTTAATATATTAGGTAAGAAAATATATATGAATTTCGTATTAAGTATGTTCTCTAAGGTAATATGAATAATACTTCAATAGAATTTCATATTATTTTACGATAATTAAAAAATGAGAATAAATAAATTTCTCTCTAGTACATTCGTGTCTCTTGACTACTTTGCAGCATAAACGTCTTAAAAGAAAATTTTTGAGTACACTTTTTACATAGACTAGCTACACTATTCCCCTCACGTTGTTAATTATGAAACCAAAACATCCCAAAGTTCTAAAATTCCATTCCAAAATGATTCCTGGCATTGTAGGAGGGAATCATTTACGTGCCTCCGCGCGAACTGCAATTCTCAGGGGGGCGCGGAGGCAAATATAATTAGGAGAGAAATATTGAATGATGCCGGGGCTCTAGAGAAGGTCATTAGCTTAGGGCGGAACTCGCTTCTCCAATTTGATTTAATTTCGTTTAGAATATTTCCTGGAAGAGCCCCGAAGGGATCCAACCGGGCATTCGCTTCATTTTACAAAACGAGGAATTCATGCAATACACCAGAAAAAAATACATATACTTCGCATAGCGAACAATTTAAATTGGCTTCGTTAGTCAAAATAGTGTATCGTCCGTTTAAATAGAATGAAAATATTACTCAAATTAAATTTCGAAACCATTTAAATTTTTCAAAACATAGAATTCTTGTAGATAATAAAAGTTAAAAAAAATATTTATTATCAAATTAAATTTAAAAAGGAAAAAACTTAGAGCAAAATGTGAAAATTAGTTGACGTATAAAGATTTCATTGAGATTTTTGTTTTGAAAGGATTTCGAGAATTAGGTTTCAGAGCCCCTATTACTTAAACTGAGAATTAATTTTAAGAGATTATTTTTCAAAATTTCAGGCTTAACTGTAAAAAATTGCAGATATCATTACTTTTTAAAATATTGTCTGTATCGCTAGCCTTTTTCCCTCCGTCTAAATTGTAGCATATGTATTTCACTTTGAAACACAATGCATCGTCCAGCAACCAAAGCAATTTTTATAATTTTCTTAACAAGTAGTGTTGTTTCTAATGCCACCCAAACCATGGTGTCGGATCGTAACAAAGGATTAGATCACGTCTGTCGTTAGCTGTAGCTTTGAGCACTAGGCAGGTGACAGTGCGTTTTGGTTCCTTTCTACATCAATTTTCAGCAACTCTGGTGGATGGGAAGAAAAAAACCCACCTCTCTTCGTCTTTCACCAACCTCGCGAGAGGACTTTCGGTTAGATGAAAGTTCGCCCATGCCGCAAGGCAGTATACATTTATAAACATCCATACTTTCTCTGGAATTCAGACTCAGATCCGTTTTTACCAGCTTGGCATCATTTCCTCGCTAAGACATGTTTGAAAATTGGCGGTTTTTTTTTCAATTTTGGCTTTTATAGGTGTTTCCTATTTTGATGTAAAAACTCTTTCGTTTTATACACGGATCGACTTCTATTCCGAAATATATGGTATGTATCACATAATATTTGTATTGAATCCAGAATAATTTTTTAAAGATTAATAATCTAACATTTTTTAGTCCATATGCGCTTGAAGAATTCTGGTAGCATTTACAAACCTTTTTCATGCGGGGTGCATTCTGAAAAACATATAGACTAGAGGTTCTTAAACTTTTGATCACCGCGGCTCCCCTTTATTAGCCTGGCATCACGGACCCCATGATTTTGAACACCCCTTCATTTGACGCCTAACACATGACTGAGTGATTTAAAGCTTCCTCAATAAAATATCCTAAGACTGCCTCTGCTACACTTTTATAAAGACTCTCTCTCTCTTTCTTCTTTTCTTTTCCTTTTCGAAAACATTGTACACCTAGTTAAAAATTTATTTCAAACTGAATTAATATTCTTGATCGAAATACATATATTCAAGTAAAGTTTTTTCATTGGAGGCAATTTAGTAATTTAGGACGGAACATCTCTTTCAATTTTTCCACGAGACTTTTCAGAATCTGTGAATGAAGGAAATCTAAACATTCAATGAGAGATCTCGCGATTCCTTTAGAAGAACGCTGAGAACCCTTGGGGTTTCACAGACTAAAGTTTGAGAACCATTGATGAAGACGAAAGCACAAAAGCTTCAACTCTATGGCAAAAAATCTGTCGGTCAGTCAGGGGGTTCGAACTCCAAACCCACCCTTGTGTACGCCACTAGGGGAAAATATGAAATAACTTACTGATCCACATCAAGAGAAATGGATGTAAAGAGGCAGGTGTGAGGCACTAAAGAATCAAAAGTTTTCGGTCAAAGTTTATAAATTCCCTTTTTCATATATATATTACTTTTTCTGTGTAGTTATTATATATATTTGTGTATATAGTTGAATCCTCCTCCTCCCCATTGTTGGGGTCGGCAACTTATTTCCCGGGCTGTATGGCTCTGGGACCTATTGTAAACACTTCTCACTGTAGATCCTCATTTGTTACTGTAAAATTTTACCTGTACTATTTTATAATCTAATAAAGAGTTTTAAAATCTGATTTCATATCTCTAGCTCATTAACGTACAGATTAAAAATGAAATTTTATCACATATGATTTAAATATCTTTTAAAATTATTTAGGTATTTTAATATATCCACCTAAACATAAAAGAAAAGTGTTTAACGATGGTTTTCTATCCCTATCGAATATGAACAGGGAAAGAAGTGCATCCTTTAAAACTCTTGCTTCTTCGGAAAGCCATAAAAGGTATTTTCTCAACCGTAATCTGCATCCAAGAAAGACTACGAATACTTGGGGAATGATTGATTGATTGAATATTAATGTCGCACTGTTCAGCTACACGAGGGCTTTTGGAGACGGACCACGTAATTTTGAACCATGGTCAAGTGACGTGGACGACACCTGAGCTGGCACCCCCCTCTCCTAACTACCACACCA
This sequence comes from Trichonephila clavipes, assembly GCA_019973935.1. NCBI lineage: Eukaryota > Metazoa > Arthropoda > Arachnida > Araneae > Nephilidae > Trichonephila > Trichonephila clavipes. Next base: position 516,235 of record BMAU01018415.1, read on the forward strand.
CACCAACGGGAGGACGTTTCAGCTCTCGACAGATTTAACATGCATCGCTGCCCTACACGGCGGGTCTCTAGTGGTAGTGAGATCGAACTCGTGACAAAGCAAGCCACGATCCGATAGCTATACCACTCGGCTACCGCGGCCACAATACTTGGGGAAAAGGTAGGGGAAACGATAGATGCGGTGAGGTCGTTAGAGTTAACGACCCGATTCTTTATGAAAAATGAGATCTTCCATCCAGAGTTCCAGGACAATGCTTGCGCTTTTTAAGCCTGAAAAAAGGAATGCCATGGAGAATCATTAAGCTCAACTAGTTGACAATCAAAGCTTATTTCTTAAAACTACTAAAGGCATATTCTCGACTTTTTAAAATTCTATTTCTCTGTATAGAGCGAAGATCTTAATAGAATTTTCGATTTCAAAACTTGCTTTCATGTTATTTTTAAAGTTACTGGTGAGAATCTGAGAATATATATATAGATAGAGGGATATATATATAGAGATAGAATATATATATATAGATAGAGGGATATATATATAGATAGAGGGATATATATATAGATAGAATATATATATAGATAGAATAGAGGGATCTTTCATAAATATTTTTTCTAGACTTTCAAATTGAATCTCAGTTTTTTTTCTGAGTTAATTTATATCAAAAATTGCACACACACACAGTTGATTGTTAAAGATTAAGCTTGGTAAATTAGTATCAATGGAGGATGACTCTTAAAATATTTAGTATCTCAATATTCTTGCTTCCACCAAAAACGAAATGAAAGGCTTAAAAGAACAGATTTATCTCGCAACATCTCGTACAGTTAGATATTTTAGACATATACGAATCCATATATCGAATTCATGAACCAACAGTAATTAATCGATTATTTTGTCACTCTCTTCTCGTGAGTTCACTTTTTAGGGGGTAGGAGGGAAAGATATTGAGTCATTTCGAAAACCATAGAAACTCATTCCACATGAGTGTATCCGTAAAAGATCTGTTGGATATAGTGCATGATAATTTAACTTGTACTTCAAAAAGTTTGCAGTACCTAAAAGGTCAAGGCGATGATCCAGTCAAGATTCAAGCTCAGTTTACACTCTCGATCAGTGCTTCTCAAAGTTTAAATATTTGCTACCAATATTCAATCATAATTTTCATCACGCCCCTTGTCATACAATACTAATGTATTTAATTAAAAAAAACTATATTTTGACGATGAAGTTACAATATGACTTTAACCTCTTGCCCCCGGCGTATATAAACGTCTTTCCGGAGTGCGATCTTTTCCGTTCACTGCTATCCATAAAATTGTTCTGAAGGTTTTGGAATGCAATAAATCCATCACATACGTATAAAACGGAGGCACTGGGGAACGAATCGCGTAACTTTTAATCGGTAGTGAATTATAAAACGTACAATTTATCAATATATGTTTATTTTTGTACATAATTTTATATATGACAAGCCAATGGGGGGAGCCATGGTTACTTATTAATGTTGTTCTTAGCTTAGTACCGTTAAATTTATTGTAAAATACATTTAGAAGTGTATTATGTCAGAATGTATTTTGTTTGTTTACTCTTAGTAAATCAATAAGTTTTTCGCCCCCAGGGAGGCGCGCCTCACAGTTTGAGAAGCACTTTTCTAGACCCATCTTGATGTACGTTAAATTTTTTTGTTCCTAAAAACTCTCCCATTGTTGACGTAGTAGCAGAATGAAATGACATTATAGGTGTCGTCCTTATTGATTGAGCAAGGGGCTCAAAATTACAGTTGTACAGGTATTAGCTATGTTAAGCAGATCTTTATGTTGGTTAGAAATGAGCAACCAGATGTATTGGGTACACGTTCCAAAAACAATTCAATCGGGTGGATATAAATAACATCCCCTTCCAGAAGGAATTACAGGCGAACCATAATGAAGTGATCAGCATGCCACAAAGGATGATCATCTCTATTTTTTAGACTTCTAAATTATTAACTCTGGTGGTTTGTTCATCGAAGCTGCACGAGGGCTATTGGCAACGGACCTCATAATTTTGAGCCTCGATCGAGTGACGGGGACGATACCTGAGTTCTGGCACCCTCCTCTCCACGTTACCACACCGAAACAAGAGAAAGATTTTGAACCTCTACACGGCAGCTCTTCAATGGCACTAGGGCTCGAGCTCATGACACGTTAGCCACGAATTCCGTGATTGTGGCCACTAGGCTTCCACGTCCAGAAAGAAAGTCTTACGAACCTTTTTTCCCCTCAGTAGATTCAACTTATTTCTGCAGCACAAAATAAATTTACATCCAACTCGTTGTCACAGTCTCATCAGCATATTTCCCCCATTCTCCGCACGCACGACGCAGATAAGCGAGCCAGTGAAATATGCGTCCAAGACGTCGGTTAGCGTTCTTTTTCTGGCGGCAGATGTCGGAATAAATATCTGTTTGCGGAGCCCCAGATTAAGGGCAGCGACCCGGGGGAGATAACGCGGGAATGCAATTACCTGGAGAAAATTAGGAGCCAGGTTTATGGGATGCATGGATCAGAGAAGTCAGCTTCGTGTTTACTGGGAATTATTTTGGTCTGTAGGAGTTCCGATTCTAAGCAAAACGGAGGATAATTGGAAGGACATTTATTATTCAGGCACAGAGCATGTGTTCCTGCAACAACCGTTTTCTCTGTGGTGAATTATTTTTCTTTTTCTTCTAAAAAATGCGACAAAAAATAGTTCAAGAATATTTGGGAATAATATTTATAAATTATTTAATAATTGTAAAATTTAAGAAATGAAAGAGCAAAACGAGAGCTGTTGGTGACGGACCTCGGTCAAAGACGAGGACAACACTTGAGCTGGTACCTCCTCTTCAAATTACCATATCACTTTAACGGGAGGACTTTAAATATTTAACATGCATTGGCCTCTCTGCACAGCAGGTCTTTGGTACCAATAGAGCTTGAAGTGATACCCCGGCTTAGAATTCGTGACCATTTCCTCTCTAAGCTATCACGTCCGTTACAGTCTGGGAGAAGGGGGAATAAATCTTTAAAATTATTACTTTTTTTTTGCAATGAAGAAAACACGTATATATATATAGGTCAGTAACAATATTTCCAAATCTCAACATTTTTTAAAATTATTTTAGTCTTGCGCTTTGTTTGGTATTATCTCCAAATATAACTCCAAGCAATATTATAGATACAATTATTCCTTTAGTTATTCCTCTTGTTTACTTTTCCAAGAGTTCTTGAAAAACTTGCGTGAAAACTCAAGGAATGCTTCTAATTTGTGTACATTTCATGAATGTGTAAATAAATAGGATTTTTTATTATATATAGTGTGTTAAATATATAAATGTAGCCAGCAGGAAAGATAAATTCAGGAACTGTGAGTCACTACTTTTAAGGTCACATGCGATCTCTCAGGATCAAGAATATTTCTGCTGCCCATCGGGTAGAGAGGTTAGCGACGCTGACTACTGTGCCGTTGGGCCTGGGTTCGAATCCCGGAGAAGACATGGATGTTTGTAAATGTATAGTGCCTTCGCAGCATGGGAGTACTTTAAATAGTCGTCGAGCAGCAAGTCCTCTCGTGAGGTGGTGGAAGGGGAAGAGAGGTGGGAGGCCCCTGACCACCCCCAGGATGTTCTCCCTCAAAATTGGGGTGAAACCGAGCTAAATCGTTCTGTCACTTGTATGATGCTCAAAGCTAAGGTTAACGACAAGCGTCACTTAACCCTTTACTATGATGAATTTCGTGAGCCTTGATTTGGCCTTTGCCGATCAGGTGGCATTAGTAACAACAGCAGAATGTTTCTTCTGAAGGGAAAAAAAATGTTTAAAATAATAAAATTCCCGTAATAAAATAAATAAATTACCATATTAATTTTATCCAACACAGACGGCTACAATTAAACATAAGTATTATTAAGAGGTTCTAGTTACATATAAGAAATTTCGCAACTATATTTAGAAATGATATTAGATTTCATCTGCACTTTCACTTCTATACCTAAACACGTATCTTAAGATAGCACTTAACGGTAAGAGTTCCTTAATTGGGATAATAGCCTTTGTTGCTCCAAATCCCAAATAAAGATATTAACTGTAACTTCTATACCTAAACACGTATCTTAAGATAGCAGTTAACGGAAAGAGTTCCTTAATTGGGATAATAGCCTTTGTTGCTCCAAATCCCAAATAAAGATATTAACTGTAACTTCTATACCTAAACACGTATCTTAAGATAGCAGTTAACGGAAAGAGTTCCTTAATTGGGATAATAGCATTTGTTGCTCCAAATCCCAAATAAAGATATTAACAGTAACTTCTATACCTAAACACGTATCTTAAGATAGCACTTACAGGTAAGAGTTCCTTAATTGGGATAATAGCCTTTGTTGCTCCAAATCGCAAATAAAGATATTAACTGTAACTGAGTTACTCAAAATAGCACCCATACTCTAATTTGTGCTTCTAATATAGGCCTTTATTTTAAAATAGATTAGGATGATATTGTGTGCTAACAAACAAAACATTGCCTAAATATGAGGTTTTTTACCACAGAGACCTGAGGAACATTCTCTGAGGTGTATTTTAATATTAAAAGAAAGACATACAGGATATAAAAATGTAGGTCCATTGGAGTCACATTGCTTTCTCGACTTAAAAATGGCTGACAAATAAGAATATTAAAAAAATATCGAATATACATTACTAAGCCAGAATTTTTTTTTTTACATATCAAATCTCAAACTGCCTATTCTTTGGTTGATAAAATAAGACTTTTTTTACTCTCTCTTTTGGGTCACACTATCAGTAAAATGTTTTATACAGGGTGATTCAAAAAGCAGTGTACATTTTGCAGACTCGGTAAAACAGAGATACACACACCACCTCAGCAAACCGTAAAGTAGACCTACACTATTAAAATTCGTAGGTAAACAAGCGCATCTATCTATCTATCTATCTGACCATGTACGTGTATCTATCTTCTCACGAACAGCACGACGCAGAAACTTGCCAAAGGTACGAAAAGGTCCGGAATGATCCGAGGAATCCGTTTTGATCATTTATATTCCGATACTGCAATTAGTTAAAAAGATATTAATTAAAAACTTTAAAACGCATTATTGCCTTTTTTTCCCACCAGGGGCGAAGTTTAAATTTTTTGGCAATTTATTTTTCATCCTCGACGTTTTTAAAACATAATTTAATTTTTTTTCTGAGACCCAAACAAAAAATAATTACAGAATCGGAAAGATCATTTACTTCGCCACGATACAGTATAACTTATTTTACAAAATAATGATATTTTCTACTTATAATTTTTTCTAAAATGAGTCAAAATCGATGATGAAAATGATTTCTAAATCGGTCCGTTTGCATTTTCTTTCTCGTTAATGAAATGATATTCTACACTAAACAAAAAAGCTTTTCTCTTTTAGAATCAATCTTTTAAAAAATAAAATGCCCAAAACTTTTTTTTTACGATTTTTCAATAAATACTCAAAATATTATTTTAATACTTGATAATTTCTTTCTTTATAAAAATAATCTCACAAAACTGTTTCCCCCTAGTATCCGTAATCCAGCGTTTCTCAAACCGCGCCTCCGTCGGAGGGCGTTCTACGAGAGGAGCGCGAGCATTTTGAAAAGTCGAAAGATTATTTTAAAACTTATAAATTTACTCAAAGTAAACAAACAAAATACTTTCTGATATAATACACTGATAAATGTATCAGTACTTTGCAATGTATTTCATTATTAATTTAACACTATTAAGTTGGATAATTATCGGTGACCCCATGGGCTGGTATTAACACTTATCTTGATAATTTGTACGATTTATAGTTAACTGCCGACGTGATTCGCTCCCCAATTCCCCCTTTTCCACGTAGGAGCTCCTTTGGATGTTTTTACTTGGAGAGGAATAACTGAGCAAATCCTTTGCAAACACTGTCATTCCAAAGCCTTCGCAATAATTTTATGACCAGAAAATGTCGCACTTCAAAAAGACGTATATACACGTCCAGAAGATTATAGGTTGGCTGCACACAAGAGGGTGATGCAGCTTCAATGACAGAGCACTGAATCCCATCCATTGTTGTGGTAGGGGGGGGGAGGCGCGAAAGTTGGAGAAGCGCTTCCGTAATCTGTACAAAGCTTGAAAAAATGACGGTTGGTTAAAAAAAAAATTGCGTTTTTCGTTTTTTCCCCTTTTTGCGAGAAATATCTAAGCATTATTTTTGTTTAAGAATTACCGGTGTTTGTAATCGATACATGAAGTTTGAAGGCATATTAACTGAAAAATGAAGCCCGAAAAAAATTAAAACTTTAACAAATAACGCATTTTTACAATATCCAAGTTTGGGTGGCGAAAACTTTTTTGGCGCCTAACGACTCTTTTACTCTGTGCCCGTCACGTTTGATGAAAGGTTACACTAGAAAAGCACCTATATATATTGAAAATCACCAGATTTGGCGAAATTGAATATCTCTTCCTTTTATTTTAAAGGTTTCACTCCTTTTTTCCGAAAATTTCGCGGCGCGATCGGTTAAAGCGCTTGATTACTAACGTTTGTATCCGGGTTCGAAATAATATCATCGCTTAATTTTAATTATTTTTTAAAAAATACTCCAAATTTCATTCGCGCATTTAATAACTTCGCCAACATTTTTGTAATTGGAAAGATAATTTATTTCGTCACAATACCGTATGTTTTCATATTTCTCTCTCTCTCTCTCTTTTTTATAAAACAACGATTTTTTATATATTTTATGATTTTTTCTAAAATGAATCAATATTGATGCGTTTATATGAAACTGATTTTTTAAAAACTTATACTTTGATCTTTTAGAGTTAGTGATTTAAAAGATAAAATGTCGAAAACTTATTTTTTACGAATTTTTAAAAAATACTCAAATTTTAAATATTTATATAATTACTAATTATCAAATTCAAATTTTTTATAACTTCTTCAGTTATAAAAATAATTGCATTAAACTTTTTTCCCGTGTATCGAACATTTCAAAAAATGCTTACACACAACTTTAATTCAACATTTAATATAGTTGTGATATTTTGTAATTATAAAAACTTCCACTGTTTCCAACATACAACTATTTTTAAAAAAGATACATTTTTGTTTCCGGGGCCTAAAAAGTTGCAAAGTGAGTGAATATTAAAGTCCCACTGTTCACTTACTCGAGAGCTTTTGGCGATGCACCTCGACATGTCGAACCATTGTCAAGTGACGAGGATGTGACTTGAACCGACACCCATCTCTCTTAACTACCATACCACACCAACTCTAGGACGTTTAAACACTCGATACATTCAACAACGGGTTTTCAGCGGTAGCCAAAATTTTAAAAGGGCAATAATAATTAATTGTGGGAATTTCCCACGCGAATCTTGTAATGACGTTAATATAGAAATCAAACACACACATACCAGGAACGGCTGACAGCGAGAGGGGAAGGGAAATTTCCATGACAATGTGTTATGCATTTAAAAATGTTCGTGCAACGCCGGAAGGTGTGGAAGAAACTTGTCTGACAAAGAAAAGAAGCGAAAAAATTTCGAAACAGGGAATTTTAAGTTATGCATTCAGTAAAAGCCCGAGAAACGCCGGGGTAAGCGGAGGAAAACGGGTGGAAGTCATTTTGAAAAAGAGTTTTACAAGTGCTGATTTTGTTAAGGAAAAGGGAATTTTTTTATAAAAGTAGAGAAAGCCCGTGCAACGCCAGGTCATGCATCTAGTACATTCTTAAAATGTGTGTCTCCCTCCCCCCTCCCAACAGAAGTGAAGTAAGCAATAGTATGTGTGTCATGAGACTATTCCCTCGAAATGGTGGTGTCTGCAGTGGATAGAGTTTTTGGTGCAGCATTTTCGATAACGATTTGGAAAAGAACTTCCAATTAGAAAATCTATCTACTAGTGGCATTTAAATTTAAAAAAACTACGGTCTGTTTGTGCAAAAGTTAAAGTCCTAGATATCGCCGATGGAGTTTTGCAACATACAACATGTCACTTACCCAATGACCACCTAACACTTGGGGATTTTTTCCTGTGGGAGTGCGTCAAGGACAAGGAATTCGTCCCTCCCCTTCCTGTTGATTCAACGCAACTGAAACAGCATATCACAGTCATTGATTCAGATCCGCGTTTGGGTGGAAATGGATGACCAGTTCGGTGTATGTCGTAAAATAATCCTATAGATTTCGCTACAGTTAATATATCGTATCATACATTGTTCTTGATTTATAGCGCGTTGTGGAGCTTTATACTTCTTTATGAATCCCCCTGAATGAAGAGTGAGATAAGGACTATTTTAAGCACACACATTATCGGAGGTTGTGATAAAACACGAGTCGTGATGATGTCTCAGTACAGCAATGTGTTCAAGTCATGTTTCTATTAAAGGGCTGACGTATGTCAATGGGCTTAACTCATGCGACGTCATAGTCATATCATAGAAAAAGTCACGCGATTCTAGCCAATCCATTCAAAAACTCATGCGACGTCATAGTCACACGATAAAAACTATCCAGCTAATCAGTTTACGTGCTCCGGTGTTGCCAAGTTTTGCTCTTTCAGAAACTTTCTCTTGAAAAGTACACAAAATAAATTTTATTTAAAAGTATAAGCATAAAATGATTTTTTTAATTTAAAAAAATCTTTTTGAAGAAATTTTTTCCCCTAACATTTAAACATCTTTACCCAAATATAAAGTTTTAAATTTTATCTGAGTTTTACAAATAGAACAAGTACAATTAGTTTAATGTTTGTTTTGAATCCAATGGAAAACACGTGTTTGTTTTAATCATGTGGCTTCATGAATTGAGCCCATTCTGTCGGGACTCAAAGCTCTTGGAGACATCTATTTGGCTTGGGATGTGCAAGCTCAGACGTAAAGATCATCATTTCCTTGAGATTTAAAATTATGTGGTACATTTGTTGTTGATGGTGCACCTTTGAGATAGAACAAACAGCGGAATGAACAACAGACAACTCAACCCAGATAACGATCTACTGTAATATTCGAAATGTATAACTACGGTTATCTGCAAAGAGAAAAAACAATTAAAGAAATACTAAAAATTAGTAATTACGCCAGATGTTGCATTTATCTCTAAATTTCAAATTACTCTTTGTTCATTTTAAAAAGCAGCATATAAACATGATATTCCCTTCTACTTTTCTCTCCGAAATTAATTTCAACCTATGATTCATTTACCGACTACTTAAAAGACGACCCTACTCCAACTCCTTATACCTTTGTGTGAAATAATGGAGCTTTTTTTTGAAGATATTAAAAAGAATTTCTTGCCTAGAGCAGTCAGCGTGCCTTATTTTCGACTTTATCCTGCCCATTATCTTTTGCAGAATTGCCTTGACAGGATGGTAGATTTTAACCTACGCCTACTTTGTGATCTTAACATACTTACAACTGAGGATCACCTCAAAATAGGCTCTGCTGTTCTAAACTCCATTTCTTTAAATATATTTTTAAACGACAGGGTTACACTTTAACTATCACTGACTGTACCTTTGAGGACATTTTCTTAACGTTTTTCACTGTATTGGGCTACTCGTTGAGTGAGTGAAAACGTCACACTATTCAGCTACACGAGGGCTTTTGGTGACCGTCATTTTGAAATACGGCAAAATGACGAGGACGATACCTGAGCTGGTACTCTCCTCTCCAAACTTCCACAACATACCAACGTTTGAGCTTCGACAGAGTTAACGTGCATTTCTTCTTACACGGTGGGGCTTCAGCGGTACTAGGCTTGAACTCATAACACATCGGCTAAGAGGGCTGCTCGTCAACTTATGACCGACCGAAAGGTCGGAGACGGACTTATAATAAAAATTATATTTTTGAAATTTTTAACACTATCATGAAAGCTAGTTGGTTTTGGAAGTACACATTCCTTTTGCAACGTCAAAAGGCTGAGGACCTGTACAAGCATATATAATCTGCAATTGATACAACGCACATAGTAATTCAAAGTGCACCAATTAATACAATACACATTATGCACCAATTACTTTAAAGATAATCGAAACTACTTCAACCATCTGCATTGAACACATTCTACCTTTTCTTTTACTGTGGACAGACCAATATTCTTCGAGAAAGAAAGATGAAAAGGAGGAAACAGAATAAAAACTAAACTCCTCTATTACAGATCATTCAACAGATATTTCCTTTTATCTTAAGCTGGTATTAGAAAGAAATCGGAAAAAGCAATGAGTTTTCCCCGCGCAAGATATCCGATATATCGATTCTTCTAATGGAGCCGGCCCAAGCGATGACCCGTGATTTCACTCTGGAAGGAAGGATTTCAACGACGGTTTATCTCATTGAAATAATATTGCACAAAGTGCGGAAGGTAATTGTAATGGTTTGAGGATCCCTTTTATTTCCATCCGTAAAAACAAAACGTGAGGGGTGCATTTTGATGTCGCGATCCGTGTCTGTAAAAGCATCTGATTTTCTGCCTATCCTTCTGAAAGGCGCAAGAACAGAATTTCAGCGAATGGCGCAGTGAAAATGCAATCACAGAACAGCACCATTGATTCGAAACGTTTGAAAGGAATTTATTGCGTGCAATTTTTAAAGTAATATTGAAAGCATGTCTTTTGAAATATGCAAAATGTATTTGAATGAATGCAATAAAAAGATAATCGAAAAAAAGTTCCCACCCCCAGGCGCCAATTGAACCAATTATGACTTACTACCGTTTTTTTCATGCAATATTTTTTTAATCACTACATTGAAAATTAAGGGATATACATAAACAAAATACTCAACTTTGGTAAATTTAATTAGTTAGAGCTAATTAATTAATTAAAAATATTCAACTGTAAAATTAATTATATACACTGTTTACTTAAAATAAATAGTCAAATCCTTTTATAAGGTCTTCATTAAAATACAAAAAAAACTAGACGCTTAAATTTTAGCATAAACTACTTTTTCGGTACAAAAATGATAATCTTCGCAATCCGCTGAAACCGCCGTCAGCTGAAAACGCAATTTCTGCCATAAAACTATTCGTCTTACCCGCTAAAATACTCATCATAGAACCTGTGCTGCTATATATCTTGGAAAAGTGGATTTCAAAGAATATTTATGACAAGTATTGTCAGAATATTCGTAAAAATGGTTATTCTGTGTAGTTTTAAAGTGATTGGTACTTATAAGTACCGTCGGTAGAAAAAGAATTAAAGTCACATTAGAACTATGGAATGGTTCAACCAAACAACTATAATATAGCTATATAAGACAATAAACTATTTATATCGTCAAAGGATTTTAATTGAAAGAGACAAGAATAAAAGCTTGTTAATTTTTAGAAATGTCTATTTAGGGTTAACTCTCGCACCCAAGAGAACGTTGATTCGCTATGACCGCATCCCAGTTTTCTTCACGAAGATTTCCCGGTGGGTTTTGATATAGTGCTGGAAGCCTGTTTGTAAAATCTAGACTAACAATGGGATACTAATATATATTTGTATCAAAATGGAGATAAATAACCTTCAAACCAGTGAAAAGTGATAAAATAAATACTAAAATGTATGATGAACAATAACAGAAATGCATGTGGCTTAGGCTGTTTTCGGTCAATTTTAAAGAACAGGGATCAAACGGGAAGCACATTTGTGGGCAGGAAAAAGCTCCAATAATAAAAAATTTTAGGGATGTAAAGAAAATAATTGTTTAAAGGATAGCGTTCTTTGAGTTTTGATTTTTCAAAAAAAATACGCAGCATTCAGCATTATTGCAAAATGAAATTTGAATTTTCTATGTTAAAGTATAGGAGGTGAAAACACAAAGCACATTTTAACACAAAAAATTTATTTTTTCAAGTAAAATTAAATAAGTTTTTAAGAATGCATGCTTCTTTCTTTTGACTGGTGTAGCCAGAATCAAGTTTTATGCTTTTATTAATTAACTTTTTTTAAATTTTAAGTTCTTTCTGAATTTTTTTGACGTAGTTCGCACTATCTCTAACAGGTGGCACCACCATGGTTTGAAAGGCGCATTTATTCTTGGCTACGAATACTTATTTTTGGCGATTCTTACTGAAATTTCGTCACCAGCTGAAATTAAGGTAACTTGCAAATTGTGACAAATAGTAGACAATGGAAAAGATTTATGATGTACACAGAGATTTAACATCTCAAATCTAATGAAGGTTGATTTGTCGAATCGGGCGCCACTCGCACCAAGTGTTCTCTCGCCAAATCTGGTAACCCTTCTGAATTTGCTTTGCAATGAAGGAGAGTCGTTTTTTGGCGAAATTTTGAGCATGCGCAGTAGATTTTTTTTCATTTTAACAGTTTTAACTATATCGCGGCAAGTTAGTGCATTCCAAATTCGTTTTTATTTTATTTTATTTATTTTAACAGTTTAATTCTTCAACGGTCTTTCTCGCGCACGAGCAGAAAGTTTTTATTACTTTAAAAATTCCGTTAATGAGGAAACGGTTATTTCTTTTGCTCCGGTTGGGTCAGCTGTTCGGCTTCGATTTGGGAATTACTTTTTACAGGTAATATTTTTATTTCTTTCTCCTTCAAAAGATGTCCAGCGATGCTCTTAGGATTAATTTGGATGAATGTATGAAAAATTACGATTACTATTGTTAAAGGTTTTTTTTTGCCATGTTACCTGTGCTTGGAAAGAAAGCTGTTTTAGAATGGTGCATGTGTGTGAAAGAAGGTATGATTGGATCATCGTATGTATGTCCGAAATGTGGAAAAAGTATGGAATTGAGAGAAAGAACGGGTAAGAAAGTGAATGACCGTTTTTGAATGGTACTGCAAAATTCAGTCCAGTGTGAAAGAGGATACCCATCATGTGTTTAGGAGTGTAAAGAAATGGTTTTGGTTTGAATTGAGTAATATGGATTTTTGTTCACCGTTTTGTTAGTGATGCAAAAATAAAAATGTTTTGGAAGGTGCTCTCAGAAATATGCAGTAGCACACTGGTATAATTTCAGTAGGCAACTCATCGTCATCATAAATGTCGGAAATAGCAGCATTTTTTAACGGTAAACGAAATTATTTCCATTTTTAAATGCCTGATTCCATCGAGAAGAGGAGACTGAGAGCTGAACGAGGGAGAGGAGAGGAGAGAATGAGCGGGCGCGATGAGAAAAACAAAATGGTGTTAACTTAAAATTAAATGTATATAGTTAGTTTCTTTAATATGTATTTGTGCTGTGTGTGTGTGGCTATCAATCATCAATAAATTTTGAGCCACTAGACTTGGAGCATTCATTGTGCCTGGATTTTCTTTTGGAATCTTCATGAAACAAAAAGTACCTACGAAATTCCTTATTGGCGCAGTCGGCAAAATTTTAAAAGATTTCATCGAAGCTCCAGGTAAGAAAGGGTGGTCCACACTCACAAATTAAAGTATTATTGTATGTATTGTAATGTAAAGAGTGCATTATCAATAGCTGTAGTTGTTTGGAATAGATGATATGTTATTGTAGTAAAAGTAAAATAAGTTACAGTTTAACTTATGTATGTTGATTCATTAGAAACCCCAGGGTAAGAAAGATTAGTCGGGTGAGTCATTATAATCATTAAATGATCACCGCGAGAAATATTTAGTTTTCCGTCAGAGAAGACGTTGTTCGGCGTGACTCATTAGAATCATTAAATGATCACCGCGAGAAGTATGTAGTTTTCTGTCATAGAAAACATTTTTCTAATTAATGGTATCATCTATTCCAAGAGGTAAAGGTATATTGTGTTTCATCAGAAACATTATTGTATATTGATATATATTTTAGTGAACATCAGTTCAGATAATTATTGTGTTTCATCAGAAACAGTATTGCATATTGGATATATATTTTTAGTGAACATCAGTTCAGATAATTATTGTGTTTCATCAGAAACATTATTGCATATTGGATATATATTTTTATTGAACATCAGTTCAGATAATTATTGTGTTTCATCAGAAACATTTGAAAAAATATAATTAGATATATAATTCTATTGAACACCAGTTCAAATAATTAGTGTGTTTCACCAGAAACGTTACGAAATATTGGTACATATTATTTCTTTTTCTATTGAACATCAGTTCATGTATTGTTTGTGTCAAATCTGAAACTTTGTAAAGTATTAGAATACAACTATATTTTTAATTGAACATCAGTTTATATAATTGTGTGAAAAGTATAAAATTTTGTTGAGTTTGAGTATATTAATGACTAGAAAAGAAAGAAAGTATGTTTTAATTCAAACCTCAAATTGATGAATGATTTATGGTAGTAAAATATTGCTGAATTATATATATAAATCAAATGCCATTTAAGCAGAATATCTAAGTAAAGGATATATATATTGGGTTTTTTAATGTGAAATGTACATTAATTGTTGAAAGATTTATTCATTATTCACTCGATTGCATAATATTTTTTTTTAAGAAGAGATTGTAAGATATATTCATTTCCTTTTCTGTACGCGTATGACTCATGAAAATACGATTTTAACCATTGCTGAGTAAGGGAAAAAAAAAAGTGAGTGGTTGCTTAAGGCCTTAAGCTGAAGTGTGCATTTTTTTATTATTAGAATAAAGTGTAATAACGTTTTTTTCTTCTTTTGAATACGTTAATGAATATTATGTCTGCCAAGTAGAACTTGGTATTTATGAGTATATGATTTTTTTTAAGTATCTGATATGTCAAATATGATTACTAATGATTTTTTTTATTTTGGCTAAAAGGTTGATTTTCTATTATTTTTTTTTATTTGGATTTATTTTGTGAAAGAGATATAAACGCAGATATATTTTTTTTAATTGTTATGAGTTATGAAAATCTTTAGAATTACAAATTTCCAAAAGTGAGATATTATTTTATACAACAGAAATCTTTCTTATTATTGTAGTAATAATATTTAGTTTAATTTAATTTTGGTCTCTCATATGTGCTAAATTTATCATCCAAGATATAAATTTGCAAATTTTATGCGGAAGAAATACAAAACATTTATTTTTTTTAAAATAAGATCCACCTTGATTAATTAAGCTTACTGTTGGGTTTTGAAATTAGAGTGTTATTGATTGATTTAGGATAACTATAGTAAGGGGCGAGATGGCATTTTTAGGAAAGGGATTAAAAGTAGACCTGCAATATATGGCTACGGAAATGGAAGTTGAGGATGTCCTTGGTTTGAAAGTAATGGAGTTGAGAAGGGCTATTGTGAACAGTAAAAATTTCGACGAGGAGTTTTGTAGAGAATTTTTAAACACGATTATAGAGGAACGGAAAAGAAAAGAAGATGAAAAGAAAAGAAGAGATAGAATTGGCTGAGAAGAAAAGAAAAGAAGAGATAGAATTGGCTGAGAAGAAAAGAAAAGAAGAGATAGAATTGGATGAAAGAAAAAGAAAAGAAGAGATGGAATTGGCGGAAAGGAAGAGGCTGGACGAGACGGAAGAGAGGAAGAGAAGAGATGAAATGGACTTTGAGCTGCAGAAAAAACGAGTCGAGTTGAAGGAAGGAAATGAAGCGGAAGTGAAAGGACCAGGACCAATTAAGATTGATTTACATAAATTGATTCCGAAATTTGATTCGAAATTCGATGATATTAGTCTGTTCCTGATATCATTCGAACGTCAAGCAAAAATTCTGAACTTACCAAAAATATGTTGGGTGACACATCTGATCAGTATTCTACCTTCGGAAATTGTAGGTCTCATTGCTCGTGAACCAGAGAAGGATGCCGCTGATTATGAATTTGTAAAAAAACTATTGCTTCAACGTTTCAAATTGAGTCCTGAGAAATTCCGTCAGCTCTTCGTGAAACACCAAAAGAATCCCGATGGGACTTGGAAAGATTTTTATTATGAAATAAGAAATTTTTGTGAAGAGTGGCTGAACGGGTTAGATATTCAAACGTTTGAAGACCTCAAAGATCTTCTCATAACAGATCAGATGAAGAAGAAGGTGCCAAGCGAGGTGCGGGAACATTTTCTCGATGAGTGGGCGAAAATTAAAACTCCAAGGGTACTTGTCGAAAAACTGGACGAATATGAGGATGTTCATGGGAAAACCAAACGGCCCGCGGGGCCATTTTTTAATAAGGAGAAATCGTATCGGCGAACCATGCCTTTGGATACCCGGGGTCCTCCATCTCAGGTGGAAAATAGAAATAAAGAGGGGATGGCCAATAGAGAGGGGATGGCCAATCGAAGATACGTTAACCATTTCACTGAAAACAGTCACCAAGCACATTATAACCAGCACCGGATTACACCTAAATGTTACACTTGTGGCAAAGAAGGGCATTTCGCAAGAGCATGCCAAGACAAGAGCATAAATAAACAAAACTCACCAAAGAACAAGTTTCCCTCACCAGTCAAAGCCCAAAGTAATGTAGTGCAAGCAGAAGAGGATATTAAGAATATCGTGACAGCGAAAATGGATACTCCTGGGTCAATGTGTAATTTTCTGGCCGAGAATATTGATAGATTGAAGACTTTAAAAGTAAAATGTCTAGATGTCGTCTTGAATGGAACAGTAGACTCCGGAGCACAAATCTCTGTGGTGCGAGCTGACTTAGTGAAAGACATTGAGAGTACCGGAGAAGGGAAGATCAAGTTGATATCCGCTTTTGGGGATAGTGAAACCGCTCCCTTAAGAACATTTAGTTTAAGAATTGATGATGGTTGGCATGATGCAGTCCCAATTACATGTGCCGTGTCAAAGAAGCTAGTGAACGACATGTTAGTTTGTCAAACCGCTTATGAAGCCCTTTTGGGAAACATACAGTTATGCAGTGTGAATGCAAGGCACGTCATTGACGATGATACCCAATTGAAGGAGAATAAGAGTTCAATCGTCTGTGAAGTCCACACCTTTGAAAAGAGTTCGTGCCTAGACATAGAAGCGACGATAGACTCAGTCAACATTGAAGGCGAAGTGAGATCCAACCTTAGCAGTGAGACCAGAAGGACTTTTATAAAACTTCAGAAAGAAGATGAAACATTGATAAACATCTGGAAAAAGGAAAAGGCATATGAAATACAAGACGATCTTCTCGTGCATAATGACGTTGTTTGTGGAGAGCCACTCAAGCAAGTTGTCCTACCTGCATGTAAAAGAAAGAAAATTCTACAAATGGCTCATGAAATTCCGTTAGCTGTACATTTAGGAGAACAAAAAACCAAGCAACGCATTAAATATTCATTTTTCTGGCCTTCGTTGAAAAGGGACGTGAAGACATATTGCGAAGCATGCAAGCCTTGTCAGTTACGGAGAACTTTGACATACAGAGATAGAATTCCGATCCAGCCTATAGTGAGGCCTAACAATCCATTCGAAGTCTGGAGCGTGGATTGCATCGGACCGTTAGAACCCCGATCAAGAAGAGGGCACTCATATATTGTATGTGCCATTGATCTATGCTCAAGATGGGCGGAGGCCATACCAACAAAGAACATTACTGCAAAAACTACCTGCGAAGTGTTGATGAAAATTTTCTGTCAAACTGGGTTCCCAAAGACAATTTGTACAGACCAGGGTACCAATTTTACTGCACAATTGACTCAAGCCTTTCAAGACATGCTAGGAGCATCTCCTAGGTTTTCTACTCCAGGGCATCCTGAGAGTATGGGAGCAGTTGAACGATGGAATAGAACGCTGAAGGACATGTTAAATAAAAACATCCAGGAGCACGGAAATGAGTGGGATGTCCACCTGCCATATTTGCTTTTTTGCTTACAGAGAAATACCTCATACGCTTACTGGTGTATCACCATACCAATTAGTTTATGGAAGAATACCATCTGGACCGATGTCCATTTTAAAAAGTTTTGGACAGGAGAAAGGGAAATCCCTACTAGTGGGGCTCTCTCTGTTGAAGAATACTTGAGACAATTGCAAAAGAAGTTGCAAGATGCGCACGAAATCGCATCAGGAAACAGTACTAAAAATCAGGAACGTATGACTTCACACTATAATCTGAGATCACGAGAAAAAAGTTTCTCTGTTGGAGATGAAGTGCTGATCCTTATGCCTTCATCCACGCATAAATTGCTTAACACTTGGATAGGACCAGCCAAGGTAGTAGCTCTCACCAGACCTCACTCTTGTTTGGTTCAAATGGAAGACGGTAGTACTAAAGAATTACACATAAATAAGCTAAGGCCCTATATCTCAAGAGTCGATCACGTTGGAGTAATATTTGACCAAGATAGCGATTTTGGTGAATTGCATTATGTTCCCACAGATAAAGAAACTCAACCTAAAATCGGTATCGAGTTGAATCAAATGCCTGATGTTCTAAATTCCCAGCAGAAACACCAGTTAAGACAATTATTACAACAATATGAAGACATATTCCGGAATCGTCCTGGAAAAGCCAACGTGAAAGGCCATTCTGTTAAAGTTACGGCGGATAGTTCACCTAAAAGACTACAACCATATAGAGTTCCTATTGCTCTACAAAAGGAAGTTGAACGTCAAGTCAATGAACTGATAGATATGGACTTGATTGAACATAGTGACAGTGATTGGGCGCATCCGGTGGTGTGTGTGGCGAAAAGGGATGGAAGTATTAGATTGTGCATAGACTTTAGACTTTTGAATAGTTTTACTATTCCTGATGCATACCCAATGAAACATGCGACGGATTTAATATACGAGGTAGGCAAAGCTCATTTTATATCGATCTTAGACCTTACGAAGGGATACTGGCAAATCCCTATGGAGGAAAATTCCAAACATTTTACTGCTTTCGTTACTCATTCCGGACACTATCAATGGAAGGTCTTACCTTTTGGAATGAAGAATGCGGGCAGTACATTTCAAAAATCTATGGATCAAGTGTTGAGTCCTCATCATAACTATTGTAGATCGTATATAGATGATGTTGCAGTATTTTCAGAAACATGGTCAGATCACTTGCAACACTTGGAAGGTGTTTTTAAAACGCTGAGAGCAGTTGGATTAACAGTCAATATAGAGAAGTGTGATTTCGGAAAGAGTCAAGTTAAATTTCTAGGTCATCTTGTTGGTTCCGGAAAACATGCTCCGGATCCTCAAAAAGTGGAAACTATGTCAAAACTACTGAGACCAACGACCAAAAAACAGTTACGAGGATTGATTGGGTTAGCCAGCTATTACCGTGATTATATTAAGAATTTTTCGTCCATTGTTTTACCTCTGACCAATTTGACTAAGAAGAATATTCCAAATAACATCCCTTGGGACGACAAAGCCGAAGAATCTTTTCAATGTTTGAAGAAAAGTTTAATCGAAATGCCTACTCTCTATACCCCTGTGTTAAACCGCCCATTTCAGCTGTATACAGATGCTTCTGCTACTATAGTCGGTGCATGCCTGGCACAGAACGATGAAAATGGAATGGAACATCCAATTGCGTTCTACAGTAGAAAATTAACCACATGTCAAATGAACTGGTCCACGATAGAGCGAGAGGCCTATGCCGTGCTGAGTGCATTGAAAAAATTTGACTGTTGGATTTTCGGATCCCAAATACAGGTTGTGTCCGATCACAACCCACTTACATTTCTGACCAAGGGACTACCACATGGTACAAAATTGGCTCGTTGGGCCCTAGCCTTGCAACGTTATGATTTACGGATTATATACCGTAAGGGGAAAAACCATGGCAATGCTGATGCCCTCTCTCGCCTACCCTTCGATGATTAACATATGTCTATTCAGTATTTTTTTTTTGCAGTATTAATTCACATTCCTATTTATATCCATGTGTTTTGAAGTTAGATAGTGCACTCTCTCTTTAACTAAGGTTTTGATGTTATGTGTGTGTGACTAACCTTTCTGGTAGCACCTGGTCATTGAAGATGACGCATGTGCTTCTGTTGGTGGGGCATGTAAGATTCGCCCGGAAGTTGAAATTCTTTATAGGTGGCGCGGCCATCGAGAAGAGGAGACTGAGAGCTGAACGAGGGAGAGGAGAGGAGAGAATGAGCGGGCGCGATGAGAAAAAACAAAATGGTGTTAACTTAAAATTAAATGTATATAGTTAGTTTCTTTAATATGTATTTGTGCTGTGTGTGTGTGGCTATCAATCATCAATAAATTTTGAGCCACTATTAATTTAGACTTGGAGCATTCATTGTGCCTGGATTTTATTTTTTGTACTAGAATCTTAAGTGTTGTGTTTTTAACTATCGCTATAAAATATTATTAATATTTTGTTACTTATTTGTAATTGATATTGTTATTTATTTATAATTATTATGTTATTTATTTATAACTATTTTTGTTGTTTATTTATAGCTATTCTTATGTTATTTATTTATAATTATGTAATACGAGTAATCTTATGCATTATTTTTATTTTTTTACAATTCGACGATTATTCTTTTTTATAATTACTATTTGTAGCGGTAGAAGGGTCCATTAACGCCTGCTAAGGGGCATGGTCAGTTTTACCACCCTTGGGATAGATTTGAAGGTTCCAAGACCACCTGCTCAAAGGGAGCACCATTTTTTTTTTTTTTTTTTTTTTTTCGATTAACGTCTCGGGGATATGGATCTAACAAGATCCTCCTTCCCCTAACAAAGGTGTATTTGTTCCTGATGGAAGTGGAGAGACCTGATTGGAGAAAAGTATTTCCTGATTGAGATTTTCTGTAGTGGCATGGTGATTGGAGGACTAGGCAGGGTAGGAGAGTGACGTCATCATCATGGGCGGAGACTCCATCTGGTTTCGGCGGGAAAAAATCATGAGTGATAGTTCTGGATTTAGGAAGTGGGTAAGGAGCACTGCGATTGGTTGGTGAATGCAAGTGAGTAAGCTCTCTATTGGCTGCCCTGGAATTTGGCTGATTGAACTTAAGTTATTAAAAGGGGGCATTTTCTGGTGGGTGCAGCATGAAATTAAGTTTAATTTTATTTAAATTGGAGGATCGACTCTGGACGGCAAGGCGTGATCAGAGGAAAAAGAGCTATTGACCGCCCTGCTCCACTCCAAAAGGAGTAGAGCGAGTTTGGCCAATAGTTAAATCTGTAAAAAATAGAGGTTTCCGAGGATTTTTCTCAATAGAGAAGAATTTAGCAAGTGTGTCATTCACCACCGGTGAATGACAGGAAAGTGGCGTTAAGGGGGATTGTATGAATCCAGGAGGATTCTCCTGGGTCTTTTAGTATTGTCATTTAGTGGATAATTTTGAATGTCTATTAAGTTTAAGTTATTTGTAAATTGTATGTCATTAAAAAATTTTTTAGCTAAATTCTGAATGAAGGTTTTAAAGGGGGGAAGTTCAAGTTCTTTGTAGATACGGGAATTTCTAAGTCGTCGGGTTGATTTTGTAATTCTTCTGATGAGTGAATTCTGGGAAACCTCTAGGATTTTAACGTTAGATTTCGCTGCATAACCCCACACAGGAGATGCATAAGTTAAAATGGGTCGCAGAACGGCTGTGTAGAGAAGTACTTTGTTCTCTAAACTCATATGAGAATTCCGGTTAATTAGGGGGGAAAGTAATCTGAGTGCGAACCGGAATTTGTTTCGCGTGTGTATTACGTGTTGTTTCCATGTTAATTTACTGTCAAGAATGACTCCTAAATATTTCGTACTCTCAGACCATTGGAGTGGTGTGGAGTATAGCGTGGGTGGTGTGCAATTTTTTCTCCTCCTGGTAAAGAGCACAGTTACAGTTTTATCTACATTAATTTTAATTTTCCATTTATTAAAGAATTCTTCCAGGAGGGAAAGATGTCTGTTTAGTGCAATCGTGATTGTGTTGTGATTTTTGAAAGTTGCCGTGATGCACGTATCATCGGCATATAAGTTTAACATTGTTTGTGGGTGGGTGGGCATGTCATTTATGTACAAGTTAAATAATATTGGGCCGAGCAGGGAACCCTAAAGGGAGCACCAGCTGGAAAAAAGGGATTAATAGCCCCTACGGGGGTGAAAAATGAAGGTCT
This sequence comes from Trichonephila clavipes, assembly GCA_019973935.1. Taxonomy (NCBI): domain Eukaryota; kingdom Metazoa; phylum Arthropoda; class Arachnida; order Araneae; family Nephilidae; genus Trichonephila; species Trichonephila clavipes. The sequence goes on from BMAU01018415.1 coordinate 538,196, forward strand.
TTGGGTCCGAAGGAGGGAAGTCATGTCCGAATTGTGTACTGAGTGTTTTTCTTTAAAATAAACTTCAATGTTTATAAAATTTAGACGCCATGTTCTTAATTTTTGTTTCCGTGCCCATTGATTGGAATCAAACTTTAGTCTATTAAATTATATTATATGATTATTTTTCTAATAACTGCTATTAAATCGTACTATATGAATATTATAAATAATTACGATAAAACAGTATTATATGATTATTATATACTGCTTATAATACTATTATTAGTACATGTTATTTTATTACATAATATTGATATTCATTATTTATTGATTGATCTAAGTTATTCTCACTCTTTTCCTAGATCCTTTATTTGAAATACATTTCAATGTATTTCAAAACAATTCTTTAAAATTATTGTGTATCATTAAATTACCGCTAGGCCACCCTATTGGATTCCATTCCAGCAACAAGAAGCGCTGCTTGGCGCCATTGCCCCCGATATCAAACTTGTTCCATTCATTTATACAGATAATTTATAGTTATGCTGCTTAATTTTTTTTATTTGTTATTGTAGAAATGTCTATAAAAATATTTAAATTCTGTGAAGCGGCTGAATGCAGAATTGAAAGTATGCTTATTTTATACTTGACCAAAACTTGTGAATTAACTAAAGAACACAAATTACTTCTCCTTGAAGCTCACAAATAAAATTTTTAATCTAATTATTGTAATACAATTATTATTATTATTATTTTCTTTAAAATAATTTTTTTTTCTCCATTGAATAGATTTTACATTTGATGTAAAACTTTACCATATAAACCATTGGAACAATTATTAACTAAATCTTGTTTTCTAATTTAATTAGCAGAAACTTATTTTTTCAATTAATTATGCTTAGATTATAAGCCGCACCCAAATTCTAAGCACGTTTTTGTGAAGAAACAGAATTAAAAATAGTGTAAAATATGTCATTGATGTAAGATATATTTACAAAGTGAAAAGTGTCCGCGTAGCCTAGTTGTCAAGGTGACTGGTGTGTCATGAGTTCGAGCCTAGTACAGCTGAAGACCCATCGAGAGCTTAAACGGTCCTCCCGTTGGTGTGGTAGTTAAAAGAGGGGCCTTATCTTTTGAACATGGTTCAAAATTACGAGGTCCGTCACCAAAAGCCCTCGAGTTGCTGATCAGGGCGACGTTAATATTCTCACTCACTTTACGAAATAGAAAAATAAATAAAGGTGACATTTTCATCCCAGTTTTTTCCCCTTTTAATAATAATAAATTTTTTTTCTGTTTTCAATTTCACCACTTTTCCTTAAAATATACTAAATAAATCTAAAAATCACAAAAAAATCCCCTTATCTCTATTTTTTCAAAAAAAAAAAAAGTTGTCGCAAGGTGTCGGATACCTTAATAAGAAGTGAATAATTAATTTATTTTACCCGTATTATATATATATATAAACGAGAACCTGTACTTTTTTTATCCGACAGTATCTTGTTCAATTTTCCTCTACGATGAATTTTTCTGTCTCTTCGATTCTATGCTGCCCCCGATTTTTAGTAGCGTAAACGTCGGGGAAAAAGTGCGTCTTAGATTCGAATAAATATGGCAATATCGCGATTTTAAAGTCTCTGTATCTAAGTTTGCCTTTTTCTTTCTATTAAAATTACTTTTTAGCATTTTCTATCATTGAACGTTTTCAATAACGTCGTCAAGTTCTTGACTAAATTGTTGACATAATAAATACTGCGATTACTTAGCGCAGTACATTTTACACACATCAAATTTAGAACTAAAGTTAATTCAAAATATATCCATTTTAGTTAGATATATGATAAGTAGTAAAATTTTTTTATATAACTTTTTATGTGAAAAGAAATTTATGGGGCATTACCATATGAGCATATATTTGCTGCTCATTGTAGTTTTTCCTTTTAGTACTATAGTTAAAATATTGATTTTTATTGCTAGTTTATTTTTATTTTTAAATTAGAAAATAAAACATTCACAAAAAGATATTCTGCTGAATAATCTTTTAAAAACACTAGTTTTTATAAAAAATTAAAACTTAATTTTCTAAATATTTAAACGGTGTTTTAATTTTTTTAAACGTAAATATACATAATTTTTAATTTTACTAAACTTCTAAAACGAATGATTTGTTTTATAAAAGAAAGAAAAATATAACTGTAATAATTAATAATGATTGCTTTTTTAATCTCGCAATTGTGAATCGATTTGCTCGATTGAAAAATAAGTTTTACATTTCTCATTTTTTCCATTATTTATTTACTCAGAAAATCTCATAATCAGTTATAAGCTGTTTACACCTTTTTTTTCGGGAGGGGGGGGGGATATTGAATCTATCCACCAGAAAACTTAAGTAAATCTAAGAAATCGAAAGGAAACATTCAGACCGCCTAGAAAGTACACGTTTCTTTGCAGAACTCGTATGATAGGCAGTATTCAAGTCTTTGAACAATGTAGAAAGGCAATCTATGTCTAGTTGAAAAGAGAAGGTTTTGCTGATCAAAGATAGCCTTTGACCCCAGATTGGACATTCCCCCTGAGTATGAAGGAAAGGTTATATACGTGGCCAGAGCCAACACCTCCTAGATACAGGAGGTGTTGCCAGAGCGGACAGAGGGCACGTGACAGAAGCTGAGTGGGCATAGTGGACATTTTTGCACCTGTTGTGTTGTTTCCCTAATCAGTTACATGCCATCTATTGTGTAGTTTCGACCCTGTGTTACTTGCTATTAATTTTTAAACATTTCTCTTAAAGTGTTTTTATTTTTATTACATATTGCTGAGTTTAAAATGTATTCGCACTATGATATTTTAACAATTTAATATAAATAAAAAATATGTTTATCCTTGTAATTCGATAACCGCGAGCAAAAAAAAAAAAAAAAAAAAGATTTGCTGTGTTAAATTATATTTGTGATTTTTAATAGCATTTATTTACTTATTTATCTGCACACTTTATCTGTTCTAAGATGGGAAGGGGGGGAATGTGTTCGCTAAAACCACGATGAGTTTCAGTGTCCGCTATCCGCTATAACCCAATAGGAGGTATTCTATGACCACGTCCTCTTTACCCACACCACCGAAGGAAATGGTATGAAGAGACAACAGATGTTATTTTTAACAGTCACTGAAACATCATGTAAGAGCAAACATTGTTTAACGTTGATAAAATTTTCGATTCTGTATTTAAAGCAATAATCATTCCATACTTATTATTTTTTTAAAAAAATGTATAGTTAAGAAATCAAAGAAGTTTACTTTCTATTTTGTAGGATAAATAAGAAACACATTCAACAAAGAATGTTACATATATCAGTGAAAAAAGAAACCAACTTTTTTTACTATTTTGATGCTTTTTCTGATTAATAATAATTAATAATAATATATATATATATATATATATATATATATATATATATATATATATATATATATTGTTATGCATTTTCAAAAACTAATAAGCTTTGAAATTTCTGAAACAAAATAGGAATGTAATTTTTTTTTATGAGAGAAGGGGATAAAAGCTAAATTTTCCCTAAAAGACACCATACTCACCAATTACTTAAAATTTATTTTTGCATGGAATTCATAGAAAATTATGAAGATTTATTTGTAAGTTATATGTCAGCTTAATTCTGAAAAATACACCATATAATGTTCTATGGTACTATATTGATTCAATAAAGTGAAATTGCTTCCTACTGTTAGTCCGTTTTTAATACAACACATTAAAACATGAAATAATTTTTCACTGCTGTAAATATACCTATTCTTCTGTTTCATTCTACTCAATATTCATACAGTGCAGTAATCTTCGAACTGTATTCCACAGAACCCTGGGGCTCCCAAGGTTACTCAAGTAACAATAAAAGGTCGAAAAGGAGATTATACACGTGTATGTAAAATGGATTCATGTTCTCGATTAAGTTTGTATAATCACAAGTATCTTTTATATAAGAAGCTCATTCCTTCATTAAAATTGAAAATCTTATTTGTACATAAGAACATTATTTGGTGATACTTTTATAAACATTTATTATACCATGATAAAAGAATATTAAATCGTCTTTCTTTATATTGCGAATATTCCATTGTTTACTCTACCGGGACCAACAAAACAAGCTTATTCACGTTAATACATTGTTTTTGCACTACTAAATCGTTTTGTAATGGAAAATGCACTTTTTTTTCGTTTGTGGGTAAAAACACCTATAATGAAGGAGAGGAAACAACTTATTGACATTTCAAAAGATTCGACGTTAAAATCTATATTTAAACAAGAACAGCTCCTAAACTTTAGGTTGCAAATTCATAGGATCCCCCAGTTAAAAACGAACAAAGCGTTCATAACAAATTATTAGTTTCATGAGTTGAAAAAGTAAGAAACCCATTTTATACTTATCTCATGGTCAAAATTCAACGCTATTTTACCCCCTCCCCAAAAGAACTGGTGTTTCGTTTCCCAGTTTTACGCCTCTCACCCTCTTCCGTCAATAGATAGCGTTGAATATCACTACAGAGAGAAATTTATTGTCTTTTTCGAAATCTTTAGACAAATATTTGTGCCAAAAACATCGCCTGTACCTACGCCGTATTGCCCAAAAAACTAAAAACGACTGATATAGTATTGAAAATAAAATCTACATATTATCGAATGACTGAACAAGGTGAAACTTTGAAGTTACGCTGAGACTATCGACAACCTCGTTATTTTGAACTTCAGTCAAGGACAATATCTAAGCTGGCATCCCAGTTTTCAAACATAAGGACTTTGAGCCTCGGCTCTCTTCATGGCGGGTCTTCAGTGGTACCAGAACCCACACAACTTAAACATCGCCACGAGTTCATGACCTTTTGGATACTGTGATCACCTACATCTTCTTGAACAGGACTGCATACGATATTTTATGTAGCGTATTTTCAGGATTCCTGTATAATTTGTTACCAAATATGCGTAAAAATTAAATAAGCTTATGGTTTTCCAGCGATATAAATAATAAATTTATGTTATTGTTATACTAAAATCAGTTATTGTATATGACTTAAAAAGTATATATATATATATGTGTGAGAGAGAGAGTGTGTGAAAAACGACGGAAAAACATTTGTAATATTTATACTTATGTTTACTTTCTTCATTTAAAAATTGTCTGAATATTTCTGAAATACACGTGATACTATAGATAATGCAATTCATAATTAAAAGTAATGTAATGAAATTATTATTTGCGTATTTGTTTAAAAAAATATTTAGTTTTATTTTTGTAGTTAAGAATTTGTCTAAGAAGAAAATTGAGAGAGACAACCAGTACCGCATTTAAAATATTAAAATTTAAAAGAAGAAACTGTTGAACTAATAAAATGAAGGGCATTGAAAAAGAATAAAAATTAAGTGTTTTAAAATAAAATATAAAAAAAATAGTACGAATGAAAAATATAAAAATAATTTCCGGTAGAGCTTGAAAAAAAAAAGGTTTTTCTGTGTCCGACACCACGTCTCGGGAAACCGAAATGCTTGCGTAAGGGATGGTGGGTGAAAGAGCGACTAGCAGGTCACTCGCATAGTCGGAATGCCCAAAAATATCGTTTGGTGGATGACTTGAGTACCCAGCTCTTTCGAGCCACAACCTCATTTCAGTGCGTTTTTGAGTGACTGTAATTGATTGACTTTTTTGCCCTTTGTTAAAAATGTCCAAAAATGAGAACTCTTACATGGTCAAAATTCATCCATGCTAAATCATACGTCTATCCACTTCAACACTTTTATTTTCAAATAATTACATCCAACACTTATCAAAATTAAACTCACAAAATTTTTATTTCACACCTAATGCATTATTTCACTATTTTAATGATTTTATATTCTTTCAATTACCTTAAACTTAATTCCTCACTTTAAAACATTACTGGGCTAAGATTTGAAAAATAAGCCAAACTCAAGCTATCCCTCATTACAATCGATTGGAGGTTAAGTTTCCCTGTGGGAAACAGGAACTCTTACGAACATTCAACAAGATTCACCCCCCTCGAAAAAGAAACAAACAACTAACATTTCTTTGACCAGTTTTACGACTCCCTCAGTCTCCCGCGTGTTCCCTTCCGCTGAAAGGGGAAAACCTTATTGAAAAGAGTACCCAAGAGAGAAATTTATTGCCCATCTTGGGAATCTTTAGATAAATATTTGTGACAAAAATTTCGCAATAGCCAGCGCCATCTTGATGTCATGTAAGGTGTTACATTAATGGTTGCAAATAGTCTTAAAACAATAAAGGAAGAATTTTTTTTACAAGTTTGAGAGAAATGCAACCTTTTTCAATACTTGAATTCTAAATAACACATAAAGCTGTAAATATTCTAAGAGATAATCTTTAAAAATGCAAACACTTACAGCTATTAAAAGTTTTTGTATACAATAAATTATAATTTTCTAAAGCACTCCGAGATTCCGTCCTCTCAAAAAGAATCATTCCCCGTGTGGAGCAGTAAAAACAACGAACGGACATTTACATACTCGGGTCAAGTATCTGACGCACAAGAGAGCCTCAAAAACACTCACAGAAATGGATTGCTAACGTTTTTATTGAAAGGATAAGAAAAAACTCCTCACAAGAGATTCATTAGAAGCGATTTCAATCGTTGGATTTGCGACCGCCTCTATCAATGAAAGACAAGTCTCTTTTTTCCTCAGAGACGTCGTCTTTGTTCGAGCATAATGGTCCCTCTGTTTCGCAATATGTTTGTGTTTTTTAAGCTCTATCGATTGGGGAGGTTCTTGCGCTAAAGATTAAGTGCTTTCGTTCGGTGCTTTTGATCTACGTATAAAAGAGGACACATCCACCCCATTTGAGATTCTTAATACTGTAATTTAAAAGACGAAATGAAATATCCATTGATTTATGATAACTCGGTTATTAATATGACTTCGAAATTTGTGCGAAATGTGAAAGAGCTTTGCGAGTAGAATGGGAAGGAAGTGATTTTTGAAAGCGAATCAGCCGATTTGAATTATATTTAAAAGCATATGGATCGAGATGCATTCATCACAAGGAGACGTTTCTATTGATATTAAGAAGACCGGGTCATTTCAGAACGTTTCGTGTATAATGATATGTAGAATAAATAATACATGACACAATTGAAAAAAAAAAAAAAAACAAAGACTGAATCTATGATTATGTTTTAAGATAAATGTAGCGAAACTTGGCATTCATTAGAGCCTTTGAACGAATTGTATTTAGTACCTGTATTGTTGAAAAGTGAACTACATTGAATGAAAGGATCCAAAACAAGCCGGCTGGGGGCAGCGTAGTTGATTTGTCGCGAGCCTTGTATACCTAAGATTGTGGGTTCGTCCATGGCCCAAGTCGGTGGATTTTCATGATGCAGACAGTGTCCATGCCTTATGATTATGCGGCATGCAAAAGACGGCCTGTTTGTGGCTCGGCTGCTTTGGGCATAATTAAATTCGTAAGGATGGTTTCGCATCGTGAGAGCCCTTTGGGGAGGAAAGTGGGCGTCAAAATTGCGGCAATTGATATTCCCCCATAGGGTGCCGCACTCAAAAGACTCCCAAGGAATGTACTAGGGGTGCAATGGTAAAACACAAATCCGCAGCCCCATTAGAAATAAAAAAAATGGACCCAAATCAAGGATCCATTATTGATGATGGACCTTGTAATTTTCAACGAAGGTTAAGTGAAAAAGATGACACCTGAGCAAGTTTCTTTCCCCTACTTTTTTCCCGAAAGATTTGCAGTAGTTATGTATTTTGGTGTAGAGTATAATCAGTTACGGTAAATTCAACCTGAAATTACATTTATGAAACTATCCTTAATTGTAAGATAACCTAGTGCATGACCACAGGAAAGGGCTCATTCGACTACCCTTTTAACTGAATTTTAAGAACTTTTTATTTTAATATACATCACATTTTGAAACTGCTCAAGGACTATCGGCAAAAGATCTCATAATTTCGAATCTCGCCCAAGCGATGCCCGAGTTGGAAACCCATTCTCCAATCTTCCTTTCTAACGCGAGAGCTTTGAGCCTGGACAGATTTAACGTACATCAGCCTTTCAACATACCTAATCGCCACTGATACTAAGACCCGACAACTCCAGCCACGAGTTTATGACCATGACCCTAAATTACCATGACGAAAATTCCACCTGTAATTTATGTGTTTTAAAAAATATTTTTCAATATTTTGAAGTAATTAATTTCAGCATCTCTATTAAAGGCAATATTTAATGGTACATAAGAATATTTTATTTACTTAATAGAAATTCACTCAAACTTCCTTGTAAATTAATTACTAAGAGAAAGAGGTTAAAAAAGTATGGTAATAAAAAAACTATGATGTGTGCACAAAATACTTTGTGTCTACACAGCTGAGGCGATCACAACATTCGAGCGCCACCTGTAGATGGAGCTAGCTGTGATGTAAGGCACCGTATTCCCGATTGGAAGATGGACATAGTGACGGAATTATAGTCGGTGGTGGAAGTAAGAAGAGTGATAATATTTTTTAGTCCAAAGAAATATTTTCCGGCTTAAATTCAAGGAGAGTACAGAGTCAGTGTAATGTCATAAAAATGGGTTTGTTTTGATGCTTCGAATTCAATAAATGTAGAAAAAATGTTCAAGATGAGCAAAGATCAAAGTCCGTCAAATACGGCCACTGACATCCGATTGTGAGAATGTTGTTGTGACCCTTAATGCTGTTAAAGCTGTAGGGGGCTCCATTGCTACAGCAGACAACAAAATGTGGGATCCTTCGGTTACACCGCAGAAGAAATTTAAAACAACGAAGAAAATCATATCTTTTGGGACACCACGATGTGGTGCTAGTTGTTTTCATCACAGTACAATGTTACATTACTGCGACACACTGGGTCGGTTGCGCAAATATATTCGCCAAAAATAACTGGGACTAGTCTCAGAGGGTCTGTTTGTTACATGAAGGGCTCACAGGACTCTTAAATTGCAAATTTTTCACTTTTTTTTAAAAAAGATATATGTTAAAGCTTCAATGTTTTTGAGTATTTCGGTACCAAAATTGTGTTGATACTTTAAAAACTTCCGAAGTTATTGAGAAGTAAGTAGTGAAATTTATATATATAAACGAAAACCCTATCTCTTTCTTATATCTTTAACTTCATTTTTCACAAAACAAAAATTTTTAGTTTTCGTGCAGAATTTCTCAGAAGCTATTTATGATGTCAAGTTGAAATTTTAAACACGTGTTCAAAATAAGGCTCATCATAACTTATACATCAATTTTCAAAAAAATAAACGAATAATAGAGTTTTTTTTATTTGAATCTTAATTTATTTAATCTTCTTAAAATTTTAAAATTTTCGTTATAGTATTATTTATAAAAAATATTTCTTTTCGTCTCTAAATTTCTTAAAAGTTAGTATAACTTCAAAAGTGAACATTTTTATACCAAGTAAAATTAATTTTGTAAATTTTGATCAATTTTTTACTTCAGAATCCTGCGCGGTGTAAAATACTGATTTTCCTTCTTTTTTTTTTTTTTTTTTTTTTTTTTTTTTTGAAAAATTGGCCAATTTTTATTTTTTTATAAGGTTTTAAATTTCTTCACAAAGTCTCTGAAAATTTGAGATATAATGTAAATATATATGATTACCATGTGGTAAAAATTTCAAATTATTGTTTTGTTTTATGCTAAATTACATTGGTTTGAAGAAGGATGTTTTTTTCGAGTGCACGGATATCTGTTAAGAGTCCTCTGAGCCCTCATTTTTCATTTTTCTGATATGGTATTCCAGAACAGAGTTATTGGGGCACCTTCTCAACATCCCACTAAATAATTTTGATCCCTTGAAAAAGGAGGTGAGTCGATATCGAAGTAAAGCAAGCCCACAAGTTTGTTTTTCGTTCTGACGATAATTTCTTTTTTAATTTCGGCTTAGACACATTGGTATAACTATGAAGCAAAGGTTTCCGCAATCACGATGCTTATTTAAAGAACAAAGCACACTGGAGTCAAATTATTTGTGTCTCTCTCTTTGAGTTCGAGAAGGCTGCAGTAGCCTAGTGATCATGAGTTTCAGCCCTACGGCCACAGAAGACCTGCCGTGTAAAGCGGTTGATGCCTAAATCTGTTTGGGGTCAAGTGAGTAAATGAGTGTTAATAATACGTCCCAATATAAAACTACACGAGGGCTAGTTGGCGATGGACTTCCTAATTTTGAACTATAATTCACTGATGAAGATGACATCTGAGCTGGCTTTCCTTCGTCTCCTAACTTCCGCACCACACCAATGGGAGGACATTTGAGCTCTCGACAGATTCAACGGGCAGCGGCCCCTCCACACGGTGGGAATTCAGCCGCACTAGGCTCGAACACATGGCATGCCAGCCGTGAATCAGTGACCTTGATCAATAGGTCACCTGTCGGGGCACAAAGTCATCTCTTTGGATTGGTGCTGAAGTTTGGAGAAAGGGGCTGGCTCAGATGTCATCCTCATCACTTGACCACAGTTCAAAACTGCGAGGTCTGTCTCCAATAGCCTCTCACTGACTTGAATTCTAGAATTTTTTTTTTTACTTTTTACCATATTTTTTATGTCCTCGTAGCAGCGGTTTTGATCCTTCGTAAACATCGCGTTTGAATTTTGCAGTTTACAGAAATTCCCTCAATTCAAATTTTCTGTTTGCTCTAGGCATTATTTTCAATTAGAAAGTTTATGCGTGTTTCTTTATTTTATAACAGCAAGTTTCTTTATGTTTGAACAAAATTTATACGAAACATTCTGAAATTCATTTCTCATTTAAGACAGAAGGAACAACGAACTCCAAGTAAAATTAGATTTTAAAAAGTACTTAAAGATGTATCGATAAAAATGAAAATGTAGAATGCATGCAAATTGTGTACTTTTAGTTCGATCACGCAACACTTTTTTTAAAGGGAAAATATTACAATGGTTTTTTTTTTTTTTTTGTGTCCCCCTTAAGAAAGTATAGCGACCACATCTGTAAAAACTGCCAAAATCACCAACGTGCACCTTTATATTTCATTTTATCCAATATCTTATTTAATAAAATCTATCCAGACCAGCACCTCAGGTATTAGAAAGGACCTTGGTAACCATCGATCACCTCAGGGAAGCCAACTGTCTCCGTTCCCTAGAGATTTCTGTCTCCAATGGATTGATTTCGTGCCAGCCGGCTACATGGAAATATTTGGAAAATACCTTTAACACCCCTTGCACCATAATTTTGATTAAGTTTGCAGTAGTGAGATTTCATGAGCTATGTCATTTTGCATTGTTTGCAATTCCATTTCGACCAGTCGTATTACCTAGTGCTCGTACAGAACATAATTTTGAAATGGAATGCGCTATTGAGGTTTGGATCAAGTCTCTGTGTGTAACACATCGAAATATTGAGCTTGAATTTATACCGAAAGAGTGTAATTGGTTTCCACGATTCTGTGTTTCGGAATTAAAGTCCAGACTTTTCTCTCGATAAATCTACATTAGAATATCTGTATAGATCGTGAAATTTGTATCAAGTTAGTGCACAATGTAACTGGGATTCAAAATTCTCAAATGAGATCAAGTTAAAGATAGATGGTTATCCAGTACAGGGGTCTATCTCCACACTTGAAAATATCTCAAGAAAAACTCATAACTCAATTTTATAATAACTTGGGAAGTTCTAAAGAAGGTACTCTAAAAAAGAAATCTTATTGTTTTGTAGAAAGAATTTAAAGTGTGGGATCATGAGCTTTAATCAGATCTATTTCAGAAATATCTATTTTAAAAATTAGCATTACTCTTTTTTTTTTTTGTCAAAACATATATTTGATAAATTTTCACTGAATTAGTAAAATTCGCCCCACATTACAATTTTCAGTTTCAAATAAAAATTAACGAGAATAATATTCACATGTACTAGAAATTTCTTTTCTCCGCTATTATTATACATATATACTTAAGATATTTACTAATCCAATCACATCTAGATGCTGGAGTGAGCAAATAGTGGCCCGCCCAAACAGTGAGAAAATGTTTTCTATACTTGGGTGTACATATATTTGTAAGCAAAACTTTCCTTGCATGAAAATCAACAAGACTCAATTAACTGGCTGGCTGTAAAGAGGAATTTCAACAAATAATCTCACTCCTGATTTCAGGGGTATTAACTTTGTCTCGAAGGCTAAAAATATAAACAATTTTCAAATAGATAGAATTCTTTAAAGTTAAAATTAAATAATTCGAATCCTTTTACGCATTATGTATAAAGGAATGAAAAAAGTGTAAAAAGTTTAAAACATAATCACATAATTTAAAAAATTATAAGCATATGAAAATAAAAACATTTATGTAAGAAATATTAGTTAAGTTTTAGGTTGCGCATATTTTCTAAAATAGTAGCTTTAATTACTAGCAATAAGTTGATTTATAAAGTTGTGACGAATCTATACGGAACTTTATCACTAACCTTCTGAACCGACCTTTTTAGGGAAATTTAATTCCCTACCTATTTCCAATCAACTCCAAAGAGCGGACAGGATTACTTGTTATGTAGATTAGATTCACTATTTAAGTCGAACGAAATAGTAAAGTTAGAACAGTAGGAGATAGACATTGTGACATAGAGTTATAGTAATTTTGAATTGGAATATTATTGATAATTTAATCTCAAGAAGGATTGAGACTACGAGTGGGAAATATAAAATTATATTTAAAGTCTCATTAAAGTTTTAAGAGTGAGATTAAAGTTAAATGTTCATTAAGAACATTATTGAATATAATTCTGGGATCTCTTATCGTGGTAATTTCTGCGTGATCGTTATTTAATGAATTGATTAATTAGATTATTAATTAATTGAGTTAATTTGAAGATTATTATAATTAAAATCTCATAATATTATTATTCGGATTTGTTAATAAGTCTTTGATTTTAATTGAGAAAGTTATTCAAATAAAGAAAGTTATTTATAAAAATGGCTACTGGTTCATTTATGTCTCCTAATTATCCTAGTTCTCAAAGTGAGGTCCTTAGGGATAATTACAATGGCGCCCAACGTATAAATCCCGAGAATAGAGTCGGATCCAGTTTTAGAATCATTCCGGAACAATATTTTTCGGGGATTGAGAACATAGATGATTTTTTGGAGAATATTGATCATAATCTCGCGTATTATGAGATACCTGCACAACTGGCATGTGCTTACTTGAAAGGTCATCTCAAAGGTCGAGCACTCGACTGGTTCGAAGTTCTAGGTTATAGAGTCATCGAAGATAAGACAACAGACTACGCGCACTTAAAACGGGCATTGTCAGAACAATTTCCCGTGGTCAGAAACAGGTCAGAACTAGAAACGCGATTTTATTCCTCATCACAAAGACGAGATCAACAACCTTCGGACTTTATTTATGAATTGTTGAAAATTCATAAAATACTTAAACTAGAAATGTCGGAGGAAAAATTAATAGATCACGTCATCAGTCGATTAGAACCCCAAATTTTGGATTATGTCGAAGTTAGACATCCACGAAATACTGCCAATCTCCTACAAATCGTTGATAAATACGAAGAACGTTTTATGCATAGGCAAATCAGAGGTTCGAGTGAGGATTTAGAAGTTCAGGCCCTCATGAAAACAATCGTTTTAATACCCGGCATAGACAGGAAAATTGGAGGGAAAACAGAAATAATGAGAGATACGCCAATAATAGCCGACCACAAAGAGAATTTAATCGGTTCGAAAACCAAGGTTTCACAAATAATCGCAGATTCGAGGGTAGACGCCAAAGTGGACAATCGGATCAACCATTCAACAGTCAAGGCGGTCGACAAAGTGGGTCGAGAAATAGTTCATTTCGAGGTCAAAATGAACGAAGTAGAAATTTAAACTTTTAAGCGATCGATGTGAATATGGAGGTAATCGATCGCGAGATACGGAAAATCCTCCAGTTTGGGATCATCGGCCTATCAGAGTATCCTCTATAAGAATGACCCCAGTCGAATTACCGTATGTCCCTATTCTATTAAATGAAACCTTTATTACCGCACTATGGGACACGGGAGCAGAGAAATCTTTTATTTCGGAGGAGGTATACCGCAATTATTTTTCATACCGACCTCGTCAAAAGACGAAAGACAGAGTCGTGACAGAACAAGGAGCCCCGTGCAATCATTTGGGTAGAGTCGAATTACAAATTAGAATCAGGGAATTTCAGAAACCCTGGGAATTCCATATACTTGATAACATGCAGTATCAGTGCATTCTAGGGATTGATTTTATGAAGGCGTCGCGATTAACATTAGATTTTGATCAGAAATCCTTAATCATTCCCGATCATCTGATCAAACAAACGCCTAAAGAGCCGAAACTCGTTGATATTGATCTCACAGAATCGAAACTTAATGACGAGCAACAGAGGCAATTAAAAGCCTTATTTAATAATTTTAAAGGGTTATTTTCCGATCAACCGGGATTAACGCATGTTGTATATCATGAGATAGATACTGGAGATAAAGGACCGGTAGTGTCGAGACCATACAAGTACGACCGGGTCAAACAAGGCATCATCGATTATCACATAGATAAAATGTTACGAGATGGTACAATTTGTCCTATTAATTCACCCTATGCATCTCCAGTCGTATTAACTCGAAAGAACAATGACCTTCCTCCAGATTCTCCCGAGGCGTATCGTTTCGCGATCGATTATCGGAAACTAAATGCAATTACCAAATATCCTCGATATCCATTACCGGTTATTGATGACTTACTCACCAATATACCTCACACCAACGTTATGTCCACTCTAGATCTCAGAAGTGGCTATTTTCAGTTGGCGATTAGTCCAAAGGACATAGAAAAAACAGCGTTTATCACTCGCAATGGCACTTTTGCATTCCTACGCATGCCTTTTGGTCTTTCTGGGGCGGCGCCTAATTTCCAAAGGGCTATCGATATAATCCTCCAACCTGTTATTGGGCGTTTCGCGTCCGTTTATATGGATGATGTTATTATTACATCTCCATCGTTCAAAGACCATCTTGATCATTTAACTCAGGTTTTACCTTATTACGAGACGCAGGGCTAACGTTAAATAAAGAAAAATGTCACTTCGCTCGTGACAAACTCAAATATTTAGGCCTAATTATTAGTAAAGAAGGAATCGAAACGGACAATAAGAAAATTCGGGCGATTACGGAAATGAAACCTCCCAAAAATAATAGAGAAGTGTCAAAATTTTTAGGGATGACGGGTTGGTACCAAAAATTTATTCCGCGATACGCAGATATATGCGAACCATTGTACCAATTAAAGAAAAAGGGGGCGAAGTTTAACTGGTCGGGAGAAGCACAGGATTCTTTTGATCAGATCAAACGCACACTAACGGAGGCACCGATTTTGCAATTACCAAATTTTTCTGAACAGTTCAATTTATTGACTGATGCAAGTGGGGTCGGAATTGGTGCTGTACTTCAGCAAAATCAAAAACCTATTGCTTTCGCGTCTCGAACCCTTAATAAAGCAGAACGTAATTATACAGTTACCGAAAGAGAATGTTTGGCGGTAATTTGGGCTCTAAATAAGTTTAAAACTTATTTTGGACCCCTACCTGTGAAAGTAATTACAGATCACGCAGCGTTAACGAAGTTAACCAATGGTAAGAATTTATCAAGTAGGATGATCCGATGGGCATTGAAATTGTCAGAGTTTAACATAGAATGGGAGCACAGACCTGGTGTTCAAAACGTGGTCGCAGACCTTTTATCAAGAAATCCAGTAGACAGTGTCGAAGGATCACAAATTTCGTGCGCAGCTCTTAGAGCCCTCGCAATAAATTCCCGTGAACAATTCATTAAGGAACAGAGGGAAGATCCTGAATTAGGACATATTTATCGATACTTAGAAAACCCTGATGACGGTTCTGTTAATGCGACGATATGCGAGAGTTGGTCCCAGGACTTCAAGTTAATAAATGGTCTCCTCTTTTACGCGAAGTATTTTTCTAATCTGGGAGAACTAAGAGTTTATATTCCTGGTTCTCTTCGAAAAGATATAATGAAAGAATTTCATGATCTGCCACTGGCAGGACATCTCGGAAAGAGGAAGACATATCTTAAACTTCGTGACACGTGCTATTTTCCATTTATGAGAAAATATATATTTGAATATGTTTCAACCTGTGACCGGTGTCAAAAGTTTAATTATAAAAACGCGCTACCAGCTGGTCGTTTAATGCCTATAGTTTCGAAATATCCAAATGAAATTGTAACGCTAGACTTAGTAGGTCCCTACCCCGCATCCCGACCCGAGAGATATAAATTCATATTAGTTATAACTGACCACTTCACTAAGTGGTGTGAGCTGATTCCTCTTCGTAAAGCTTCAGCCCAGACAATAGCTAATGCCTTTTTTAATAACTATATAGCGCGTTACGGAGCTCCGATTTCTTTGATAAGTGATAACGGCCCCCAATTTATTTCTGACGTGTTTGAACATCTCAGTCACAGGTTGGACATCAAACATATGAAAACGGTAACGTACAGACCACAGTCTAATCTCACGGAGAGAGTGAATAGAAATTTAGTTCAAATGATAGCTTCTTTTGTTGAAGAAAATCATGAAAACTGGGACCAATTTCTACACGAGTTCGCTTTCGCATTACGCACGGCGGTAAATGAGACGACAAATAAAACTCCGGCTGAGTTGTTTTTAGGAAGGAAAATCATAACTCCGTTTAGCAAGCTCATAAATGTTAAGGAGGATGCGAAATATGTTGGTAATAACATCGAAAAATTATTCGATGAGACAAGACGAAATATGCAAAAACGGCATAGGTATTGGGAAAAACATTACAATCTCAGAAGGAGGGATGTTCACATCAAAGTGAACGATTTGGTTTTACTTCAAACACATTTCTTAAGTGCTGCGGGTAAGAAACAGGTGGGAAAATTTATGCCTAAATTTGAAGGTCCCTATAAGGTTTTGGAAATAAAAGGAAATAATTTAGTTATTTGGAAAAACGGAAGAAATATAACTGTTAATATTGATCAGGTTCGAGTGTACCGACCTCGTCAGTCAGACACAATTAGTTCGGATAGTCAGATAGAAACTCTATATGACGAACAAGAAGTTAGTCATGGGTCAAATAGATCAAATCAAGGACAGTTTAAAGAGCATAGGAAAACCTCTAGTCAGGAAAGTGAGGGGTGTAGATCACGGCAGAGTAACACCACACGAGAGATCCCCAGAAATAAACGTAAAATTAACAGTACTGCGTCGAAGGGCCCAGCTATAAAAAGATCCAAGATATGTAAGAAAAGATCCCGAAAAGGATCTGATCATCAGGACCGGAAAAGACACGCTCCTGAGCAAAGGCAAGGAATCAAGAGGTCGATCCCTTCCTCGATCTCGTCCAAAAATCACAAATTAAAAAAACCTAATACCTCTTCACCAGGAGTACAGTCCATTGCAGGTCCATCAAAGTTACCGGATCGCAGAACTGCTACGACTACAGGTGGATCACGAATGGAAGTTAGTGGACGTGATAACCAGACCCGTCAAACCAGAGCGACAACGAGAAGACACAACGAACAAGCGGAGAAAACAGTCCCGTCAAAACAAACCAATACAAGAAGACCTTGCCCATACTATCTACGGAGCCGTGTACAAGAAAAAGACAGAATCCATGAGAACCTCAACAACATCGAAATCAACGGCATACCTGGCAACATATTCCGCAGAAGAAGCCTCAGTATGGAAGCGATGAATGGAGATCCAGTGCATAGGATTTAACAGACAAAATCCAGGTTGTATTGTTTCATTATCTTCGCGGTACGAACAAATGAAGAATTTTTGCAATTAAAGCAAGTCACGGGCGGACTCTAAAATTAAGAAGACTGACAAAAGTGGACACTACATTGTGTGTGTTTTTTTTTTCTATAACAGAAAAAAACGACTTTTGTGTTACTTTTTGTATTTTGGAGAAAACATCTGTAAATTTTGCATTTGTTTACTTCGATGTATGACTTCGCTAAGATGCGACAATTCATTTGGTTGTTTGTGTTATTTGTTTATTACAAAATGATTATTATTATATGCTATGTATGTTTCTATGTATGTTTTGTTTCACATCTGGTGCCTTATTGCGCGGCGAAGTTAGATAGGATTAACCATTAACACTAACTAGCGCATCAAGTTTTTCGAATGAGAAGGCAAAGGAACCAGATATTTATTGTATGAAATTCATGTAACAAATGTATAACTTCATGTATACTTTTACCTACTTCTCAAATGGATATCAATCTTTCAGGGTAGCTGACCCTGAAGTCTTCAATGTTCCAGTGCCACAGAAGATTGTATTGTAATTTTTTGTATAATAACTTAGTAATACTCTATGGGGCTGGTTTTTTGCCACCACTAGGGTGGTTTTTCCCACGCCCCCTTGCCGAATGGATAGAGTGCAGGGATTAATTTAAACTTGTAAAATATTATGAGGTTTGTCAATTAATTCTAAATCGTAATTTTATTACGGAGGATGTTTCAATAATATTCCGTTCGAAATTAATATCGTCGGTACTGTAAGACAAAGATAAGATTTACGTAATTTATTTTCAGGACATTTGAGTCCTTCGAATAAATCCCGTTTTCTTTTTGGAGGGGGTTGTGACGAATCTATACGGAACTTTATCACTAACCTTCTGAACCGACCTTTTTAGGGAAATTTAATTCCCTACCTATTTCCAATCAACTCCAAAGAGCGGACAGGATTACTTGTTATGTAGATTAGATTCACTATTTAAGTCGAACGAAATAGTAAAGTTAGAACAGTAGGAGATAGACATTGTGACATAGAGTTATAGTAATTTTGAATTGGAATATTATTGATAATTTAATCTCAAGAAGGATTGAGACTACGAGTGGTAAATATAAAATTATATTTAAAGTCTCATTAAAGTTTTAAGAGTGAGATTAAAGTTAAATGTTCATTAAGAACATTATTGAATATAATTCTGGGATCTCTTATCGTGGTAATTTCTGCGTGATCGTTATTTAATGAATTGATTAATTAGATTATTAATTAATTGAGTTAATTTGAAGATTATTATAATTAAAATCTCATAATATTATTATTCGGATTTGTTAATAAGTCTTTGATTTTAATTGAGAAAGTTATTCAAATAAAGAAAGTTATTTATAAAAATGGCTACTGGTTCATTTATGTCTCCTAATTATCCTAGTTCTCAAAGTGAGGTCCTTAGGGATCATTACAAAGTTCATTATATAAAGTATCATTCTTTCACATTTTTCACAGGAATTGAACGTGCTACTGGGATATCTTTATCTAGTTGCAGTCGTTGAGACCTTTTTTGGTTTTAATTTTAACACATAGAGACAAAGCGAATAGCAGCATAAATACGCGTGGACATTAACACAAAGGACACAAACTGTTCCTTTTACATATCTGAGATCTCAGCTTTTATTTTTCCCAACTGGAAAATTTGGAAATCATGATTGTCATTGATAAAAATTCGTTATCAATGAGGACAATGGGACGGAATGAGTGGATGATGCAACAGGCATCCTCTTAGTCTGAAATGTGCCAACGGGGTCATTTTTGAGGAGATAAAGTTGCGGTTAAATGGGCATTTCCCGTTAGGCGGTAAACTAAAAGAATTATTGATCACGCAATGTCTTGGAAGGTTCAAGACCATCAGAAATGAAATAAAATACCTCAAAAGAAAGCTTAAAAGCAGAGTTATTTTATTATTAGAAATTAAAATACGGATATCTCCCTAGTTCATTTGTAGGTTAATCCTCAATCACTTCACACAAACCAGGTTACCACTCTTTCGAAACTCAAAACATTTAAAGCAAAAGTAACAAAAACGAGTGTTTTACTTGAAAAAGGAAACTTATTTTTAAGGGGACACGGTACGATTCAATTGACGAAAATCGGTCAAAAATCAAAAAAAAATTTTTTTTGCCTAAATTATTCCTTATACGTTTCTCTATTATCTCACAAAATTTCAGAGCTCTAAATAAAAAAAAATTAAAGTTATGATAACTAATATGCTCGTCAGAATTTACATTCTGACATCATTCTGCTCTAGCAGACGCACTATTCATTTTCTAGCCAAATTAATTAATTCTAATTTCACAGTTAAGCAGTTTTGAAATAAAGTGAAGAGATTGTAATCCATTCTTAATGTTTGTTTACATTCGTTGAGCTATACTGCATTCTTTATTCTGCTAATTTTTATTTCACATTTTTGAAATATTTAGTTTCGGTTAACCAAAAAAAAGTCTTTTTCAAGACTAATCATTTTATCGTTATCAGTCTTTTTATATGCATAAACGTATTCTAATACAGCATTTTTAATAGTGAAACATGCCTCGTACGAAGAGGAAAAACAAATCAAGTAAATTGAGTATTCAAAAGCGATGGTGTACTGAAACAAAAACTGAAAACAATATGGATATTTCAGAGCACAATTCAAATGTTGCTCAACTCTCAAGTGGTGATAGCATTTTTAAAAATGAAAGAGTTTCTATGCAAGAAAAAAGTGTACTAGAACAAGAAAATGTTGCTGATACCTATGATGGACCAAGTTACATAATTGTTGACAAAAATGCCTTGTGTGATATTTTCAAGTATACTTTTTGTGGTAGCTGCAACCAGTCAACTTTAAAACTTGAATTTGGACATAAATATGGATTTTCTCATCAATTGAAACTGGTGTGCAAAACATGTTCTGAGCAAAAATGGAATGCTTTACATCTCCAAGACTTGAAAAAAACAAATACTTCTACACCTTTCGATGTGAATGTTCGTGCTGTTCAAGCATTTCTTGCAATCAGTGGGGGCCATGCATCGGTTGAAAAATTTTGCATGTTTCTCAATATGCCTTTGATGTCAAGTAAAACTTTTAATGAAATTAAATGTTACATCAACTCAGCATACTCTCTTGCTTCCCAAACTGTGTTGAACTATGTACATAACAGCGTTCAAAATGCGTACAGAAAACTGGATCAAAATGGGTCAAATACTATTACTGATATTGCTGTTTCATTTGATGGGACATGGTTGACCCGAGGACACACATCCCAAATCGGTATTGGGTGTGTAGTTGACACTTTAACAGGATATGTTATTGACTATGAAATTATGAGCAAGTACTGTCCAACATGTATAAGTGCGAAAAATGAATTAGGCGAAACTACAGCTGAATACGATGTTTGGTATTCTGGCCACAAAAATTCCTGCCAGATTAACCACGTTGGGACATCAGGGGCAATGGAAATGAAGGCTGCAGCTAAAATTTGGTCTCGATCAGAAGCATGTGGTTTCCGTTACACAACATTGTTATCTGATGGTGATGCTAAAACTCATAAATTTTTAAATAGCCTAAAAATATATGGACCAGACGTTGAGATTTTAAAAGAGGAGTGTATTAATCACGTAAGCAAAAGGTTAGGCACCAGCTTACGCAATCTTGTGAAAGATTGGAGAGCTAAAGGTATCACTTTAGGAGGAAAATCTTATGGCAGTCTAAAAGAAACAACGATAAAAAAAACTAACGCAGTACTATCAGAAAGCTATTCTGGAAAATAAAGGAGATATTCAGGGCATGAAAAAATCCATATATGCCACGCTTTATCACAGTATCTCGACAGATAAAAATCCAATGCACATGAAATGCCCTCCTGGCAAAGATTCGTGGTGTTTTTATCGAAGAGCCTTAGCTAAAGGTGAAAAACCTGCACCACATAAGTTTAATATTGGAACACCAATAAATCCAGATTATTTGACAAAAATTGTTCCAATATATCAAAGATTAGCTTCTGATAGTCTTTTGAAAGGATGTGCCAGATGTCTGACTCAGAACAGCAACGAGAGTTTGCATAGCGTGATTTGGAGTAAGTGCTCTAAGGAAACTTCAGCAAAATCACGACGTGTAAATATAGCTGTTTCTGAGGCGGTATCAGAGTATAACTTTGGTACTTTGAAAGCCTTAAAAGAAATACAAAAGGCAGCTAATTTGGATCTTGGTGAAGAAGCAGTAAAAATTGCTGCCACACGTGATTACAGACGTAAAAAAGAAAGAAATCGTCAAAGTAATCTTGCTTTTCGCATAGCACGTCGAAAAGTAAAACTAGCCAATATGCGAAAAGAAAAATATTCAAAGAAAAAAGAAGGGATTACATATAGTCCTGGGTTTTTTTAAACATAAATGTAAAAAAAAATATGAAGATGTTAACTAGAATTATTTTGAAATCATCGTGAAATGGGTTCGTATGTTATTTATCGCAATTTTTTAAAAATGTAAGGTACTGAAAATTTTAAATTTTAAACATATAAAATTATAATTGTCATATAATAACTTTATAAAACTTTTATCATGTGCATGTAGTACATACAGTAATTTTTAGTAATTTTATTGCACTTATATATATCTTTTTTACAGTAAATAAAAACTTTAAATTGATTTATCTCGGAACAAAAAAAATCGTTTGTTTTCTTTCATTTAAAATGCTAAGGCTTTTTTTCTATTGCATGAAATGTTTTGAATTTTTTTTTTTATAGATTGCTATTAATATATATAATAAAAAAGTTGGTATGTATTTTTGAATCAAAGCAATACTTATTTTTTTAAAAATAGTTGAACTTAGAATTTATACGTTTTTTAGGGATTTTTTCATAATAATTCATAAAAAAATTTTTTTAGGAATTTGAATCATGTTATCCCCAAACCCATACCAACTTTTGTTGTACATGGTTTGACAAATATGTAAATCAAATTTCCTGTGTGTACGTCAATTATTGTACGAAGAGTAGCGTTTTAAAATTACCTCATAAATTTTTAATTTTTTTAAAAAAAAATTAAATGGATTGCTTTTTGTGATATTTTGAGTAAATATTCTGTCCTGCGTATTGCATATACATAGGTTACAAGGAAAAAAACTGTAAAAACCATAAAATCAAAGATTTTTGTTTAAATCGTACCGCGTCCCCTTAAGTAGGAGAAACTAAAACGACAGCTCCATACTGCTTGTGAAATATCTTACACTATTCTCAATCGCAAATAATTGGAGCGCCGATGCAAAACCTTAAGGGTATCTTTAAAGTTTCGTACTTCTTTAGTGCCAGCACGTCTCATAAATGAATGTTTTCTTTCAAGGCAATATCAGTGTGAGATTCCTTTTTCACATTTAAAGCATCAGAGAATAAGTAGAGCAAATGCGTCTTTCAGAATTCAAGATAAAAACGATTTATTTCAACCTCCCGACATTAAGTTCTTACGCAAGGAGTTTAAAAGACCAACCTTCCATAAACGATGCGAATAGAAATCGCGCGGCTCATGAAATCGTCCAAATTTTCCAAAACGGGTGACTCTTCCTTCAATGATAACTGGAAAAGTTCAGAACACCCCAACCCTTCCCTTTACTTGGCTAGACCGTTACTTCCCCTCTCTTTCTTAACCCCCCCCCCCGACTCTTAAAATTTGCTCGTATTTCATCCGAGCAATTCTTCATGGGTCATAAACTCGCAAAGTCTTCTATCCCTGCAACAACTCCCCCCTTCACTCATTAAACTGACAGGAGTGTAACAACTCCCCCCTCACAGAGAAATGGAAGGTTCCTAGTATGGCCCAATAAACGGCTATTTACGAGTCTAACGACTTGCAGTTGAATTTGAAAAAAGGTAAAATCGTGCAGATGGAAAAAGAGTAAATATGAAAAAAATGCGAAGTTAGTCTTCCTAAAGTGGCAACGGCTATTTATAGTCAGGTGAAAGTCTCTGTGGATGCAGAAATTTTTTTTTCTAGGAATCAGTTTACGGGAAAAAGCTACCGAAGCGTAAGTTAGGTAAGCTGCGTCATATATACTTTTAAGGAATATTTGCTACATTTTTAAGAGAAAACAATGACTCGTATACGCTTTTGATAGAAGGAAAAAAATTCTTCAAGCGAATGGCTCGTTTTTATAGACGATGTAATGTAATTTTTCATATTCTGTGTATTAAGCACAGTTAGTGGCGCAAACAGGAATTTTTCAAGGAGGGGATCCGGGGTCGAAAGTTCATTTGTCGAAATTAATTTTGTCGATTTTCGGGAACCAACACAGTAAAAAACTAATTTTTAAATAAATAATTAGCATTAATTAATAAAATTAATCATTAATAACATGTAATTAATTTTTACGTACTATATACTTAGAACTATAATCAATCGGAAAAAAATCTAGGGCTTTGGGCCCCCCCCCCCTTGTGTGCGCCACTGAATACAGCAAAGTAACACATTAATTCGAGCGCAAATTATTTAAAAATGAACTAAATCTTCTAGTAAATCACTAGGTATTTAAAACTCAAACTCAGTAGCGCAACAGCCCATGAAGGCCAGGGCCCACTGTGCCCATTCCAGTATGCGAGACCATTGAGTGCTGAGGCGCATGAGCAGATGTCCCGATCAGGTGGTCAGTATGAAGCAAGACCTCCAGTGTTAAAGTTCCCAAGCAAGTTGGGGACTCATTTATCGGCTTAATTCAGAAGGGATGATGGACTGAGTTGAACTTGCCCAGCCCGGGAATAGAACCCGGACCTGTCGTTGGAAGCACGATACGCTACCACTGGGGCCTCCAGGTATTTAAAACATTGAGTTAAAAAAAAGAGCAACGACAGATGGGAAGCCAAATAGTGTGAGAAGAGCAGATGCTAGTTTTTTTTTTCTTTAATCGAGTCACAGGTTCAGGCAAACTATTTCATGTCTTAGATATCCCCTGTTTTTCTATTCGACGCAGCTGTTTGATATCTTTTGACTAGTGGCAACAAATTGATTGGGACTTCTCCAGTAAAAAATACAAGTAAATATTTTCAATGGATAATCTCAAAGGAAGAAAGAAAAGGGGAAACACAATGTAATTTCTGTTTACTTTGCACCGATTCATTACACATGTTTTTAAAATCTCTAAAAGATTACACCACACATTAAATGGCGAGACTAAGATAAAAGGAATTTTACTAGAGCGTTCTCCATACGTTCTTGTTCTTACTCTGTTTACACATACACTTCTCTACACACACTAGCGCCCTCTCGCGACAAATATTTACTTGTTGTGGGCGTTACAAGAACCATTTGCTCAACATTGAACATCCACCCCCGGGTTGAATGACACATTCAACAATTTCCAATTAACACAATAATACACAAAACCAATGATACACACAATACAAAGTCAATAATACACATTACAGAAAACACTAATACTCAATAAAAGTAATATTGTTCAATATACAAAAGGTAAAGTACTCAAACACACAAAATTGAATTGAAAAAAATACACAAATTTGAAATTTTCACATACATTATTCACGTGAAAAAGGTAAAATACAAAGTTTAGTTATTTGACGTTTAAAAATTCCGCTTTTAGTTTTCACACACTAAATATAACACTACTCGAATTTTATTATCTTTACCATGATACACTTCAAGAATTCTACCAAGAGGCCAATTACACACAGGGAAATTATCTTCTTTCAGAATTACCATATCATGTATTTTTACATTATTCTTTTCAAAATACCATTTATTTCGATTCTGAAGTATACTCAAATAATTGTTCGACGTTTATTCAAACGTTTCCAAATCTGTTGCACAATTTTTGTTTGTTTTTGCCACACTTTTATCCTGTTATCAGACACTTCAGTTAAACTTGGCTCTGCAATTGCTGGGATTGGACGACCAACTAGGAAATGACCAGGATTCAAATATCCCACTCAACACGTTCTTCACGCAAAAATTACACAAATCACTCTCGTAATAACTAATAATTTCTCTACGTCTTTTAACTCTAATTATGTGCCAACAGCATTGGTTGCGTTGTCTGAAAATACAAGCTTTGATTTTTTCCTCGTCTACTAAAAAATCGCTTTAAAGCTGCAATGAAAACTTTACTAGATAAATCTGACTATTACTAAGTGACACGCCCTTGTTATCATGCACACATAGACTTAATTTAAAACTCCCTTTCTTTGATTAGGATATTTAATCCAGAAATTTCACAAAATCTATTTCCACTTTGCTAAAAGAAAAAACTCTGAGAAATTCCCTCGGCTGGCAATTGACCCATAATTTTCGAACAAGTAACGGGTTTTGCCTTAAAAACACTATGCTAAAAAAACACATAAGTAAATACAAATCAGCGCATTCACATAAAAGGTATCACTAAGAGTTATCTCAAATAATAAGGAAAATATTGTTTACATACAAAGAAATGCACATAGGAAAATTCTCCGAATCTAATTAAGTAGCAGTTTAGAAAGATACTTAACTTTTCCTCACTCTTTATGTTAATGTAGTACACAAGTGAAGAAACCAAAATTATTTTACTATAAAATGTCTAACTTCACAAATAGCATTACTGTGAATTAATTCTAATACACATGTAAACACTAAATACGTATATAAATTCCATAATAGACAGTTTCTTAGCAAAAATTATGAAGACTCCACTTTTGAATGAATATTTTAAGGTTAACATATATGCATATATATAACGTTAATAAAAATATATAATAATAAGGATACATTCTATGTGTTGTCCATATCCAATTCACAAGGATTAATCACTTTATCTCCTGGGTTCCTCCTCAAAAGTGTTCTCTTGGGAGGGGGAAGTCCATTTCCGTTCCTGTTTTAACTGGCGGTGTAGAAGAGGGGACATTCAGTGTTGTTTCTCTCCTTTAGTTCTCTCTTAGATTGGGTTAAGGACCCCGGTCGTTTTCCATTTTCAGATCCGATTTCACCTCACAGCCGTCCAGTGAAGGAGGCGAATGAGAGGGGGTTTCTCCTTTGCACTTTTCTCTTGAACACAAATCTCCATGAACGGTTGCTCGCCGTTTAAAACACTCTTTCGATATTTTTGCGAATCGATGTCGCTCCTTCTAGATTTAAGTCTAACATTTTTTCGCATTGTTGATCACTTTCTCATAGCAACACTTCGTTGGATAAAAGGCAGTTTCCGAGTAGGTTTTACTACTCCTTGCTGAACTTGCGAATATTTACGCCAATGATGTTGCCCAAATATAACGTTGCTTGAGGCTTTTAAATTCGGCTTAAACCACACTTTCTGTGGTTTATTTCTTCAATTTCATCATTATTTAAATTCAATGGCTCACTATTTAGTACCACTGGATTAATATCTTCTTTAGCTGTCTTCTTCATCACATCGACTAATTTTTCCTCTTTTTCTTCACACATCTCATCGACAGAAATTGGCAGTACTCTAGGTAAACACTTTTCTTCCGGAACAGTGACAGGTTGTGCCATAGCATCTGGACTCACACTAAGCATTTTGGCTCGTTCACTTTCAAGAGGAATAAATCTCTCGGTTGCTTGAGGTAACTCCATGTCTTCATCTGACTTTTCCGATCCCATTTCTTCTTTCACATGCACTAGCCTCACACCCTATTCGCTGTTTCGTAGTGAGAGATTCGTTTTTTATTATCACTTGGTGAGGAAAATAAAGCACTGGGTCATTCGTTGAAATAAAAGGATTTGTTACCTTCTCAATTATTCCCTCATCTAAATAATTCCTGAGAAAACCTTACAATACTCAGAATACAACACCTTATCACTTTGCATTTTTCTCATAGGACTTCCGAGTTGTCTTTTCTCTAAATTAAGATTATCACTCAACTCAACACTATCTCTTTTCCACGGGAGTTCTACCTCATATCTATCGTTTTTAAAATGTACTCTCTGCTTAAACACTCCTGAGCTAACGTCCTTCTTACTATTACAATTCTCGTTTTTGACACCAATCGATTTTAACTCCCTAAAAGACTTTAATGTTGTATTTAAATCACTATCTCTAATTAATCCACAGTGAATTTTATTATCCCTCACCTCATCTCCTACACTTCCGCTAACTACATATCCAAAAACAGTATTTTGTAAAAGTAGTCGAGAATCCACAATACATTTGGCCTGGTCTCAGTAATTCGTAAAATATTTCCGCGCCTAACAACACATCAATTTTACCAGGAATATTAAATTTATAATCGGCTAGTTAAATTTCACTTGGTTTATTTAATGAAACATTTATTATCTGAGACGGAGTCAAATAAGTTATTTTCTTTACAACTAATAAATTTAACTCTTTTTCGAAACTTAAATCATCATTACATATGAAGGCCGTAATACCCTCATTTATTCTCATTGTTGACCCATTTAAACAAGATACTTACAAATTAATTTTCTCATTTTTTTAATTGTAATTTATCTGCACAGTCCTTTGTAATAAAATTTGATTGACACTGACGCTGAGAGATTTAAATTTTGAGCATGATTACAGTGGGTGGAATTCTTTAGATTTGCAACAGAAACACTTCACATTTTTAATGGAAGACAGATTTACGCTTGAAATATTTTTTGCTCCACGATGATTAAAGACCTCATTACGTTTAAACTTCAGAAATAAATTCTGTTCTCTAATTTTTCCCTTGGATGATATAAAAATATCACACTCGCGAGCTAGCTGTGGCGGCTTAAACCACATTTCGCCCTGCTTAATGCTAATATGCGCATTTAATTCTCGGTCTAATGTCTCTATTACCTTATCTGATATTATTAACTCACAAACTGATTTGAAATCATTGACCTCCCGTAATTGGCAATAGTAATTAAAATTCGCACTTAATCTAGACGCGAATTGAACATAACTCTCGCTAGGTAATTTTTGAGCCCTTTTAAATTGATTTAAACATTCATAGGGGGTCGGTTGTTCTTTTAACACAATTGCCTTCAATTTATTATAGTCACTTAAATCTTCTTCTCGAAGATAAATCATTAAGTTATTTGCTTTTTCTCCTAAAATATTCAAAAGAATTTTGGGTTTTAATTTCTCAGGAACATTTTAAGTTTTAAATGCCTTTTCTATAGATTGAAAAAATAAATTAAATGACACTGCTCTTAGGGGTACCGGGATTGTTAAGGTTTTGATACTTTTGATCAAGCTTTCAATATTACACTCGGTTGTAATTAATTGATTTTCATTTTGTAAAGGTAAACTTTTGCCCGATTGATTATGTAATTTCGCTATTTCTAACTCCTTCTCTAACTGTGACTGTTTAATTTTTTTTCAATTTCTAGTCTATTTTCGTTTTCATTTCTTCTATCATTTATCTCCTCCAATACACAATCAACAATAGCCTGATACGTTTCCTTATCATTTTTATAAATCACACTCTCCTGTATTAATTCTCTTAAATCTAGAAGTTCAGCATTGTCTGGGACAACTAATTTTAATTCATCCGGAATACACCTCAGTTCATCTTTTTTAAATTTACCTATACTCATTTTCACTAAGTAAAGTTATCTCAATCACCAATGAAAACAAATAAATCACAATTTAATTATCTAAGCCACAAATCAAAGTTAACTCAACCTCAAATTAAAGTTATCTTAATTTGCACATATAAATCACAATAATTATCTCAAAACACAATTAAAGTTAATTCAACTACAAATGAAACACTTATAAGTCACAAAATAACTATCTCAATCACAAATTAAAAAGTTATTTTAACCACTTATGAACCACAAAATAACTATTCTCAAAACACGAAATAAAGTTAACTCAACCACAATTAAACATATATAAATCACAAAAAACTGTCTCAAACACAAATTAGACATTTATAAATCACAAAATAACTATCTCAATCACAAATTAAAAAAAGTTACTTTAACCACTTATAAACCACAAAATAATTATTCTCAAAACACGAAATAAAGTTAACTCAACCACAATGAAACACATATAAACCACAAAATAATTATTCTCAAAACACAAAATAAGAAAATTGAAGACTGACCACTCACCAAGTGACAATTTTCTCTCCACTACCTTTCTTTTGATTGTGATCGCACTACAATTCCTTATCTACAGTTCCCGCCAATTCAGGCTCTGACGGACCATGTTTACTTTGCACCGATTCATTGCACATGTTTTTAAAATCTCTAACAGATTACACCACCATTAATTAAATGGCGAGACTAAGATAAAAGGAATTTTATTAGAGCGTTCTCCATACGCTTTTGTTCTTACTCTGTTTACAAATACACTGCTCTACACACACTAGCGCCCTCTCGCGACAAATATTTACTTGTTGCTGTGGGCGTTAAAGAACCATTTGCTCAACACTGAACAATTTCAGTAGGCATACTTATTCCCACAATTCCTATTACTTCACAATCTTTAATCGTAAATTAAAAACTTTCTATTTATCCATTCAAATTCAAATACATTTTGTAAAACTTGTAGCTGATGGCACTTGATGTTGATATAGTTTTTTCAAATATTAATTTATTAAATAAATTGAATTAATGAATAAATAGTAATAAACAAAAATAATAGTCCAACAACCTACATAAAAAGGAAAATTGTAAGGAAAATCGCTTTCTATTTTGCTACTTAATATTGTGATTCTGTCATATGTATATACACATTTGTATTATATATATAATTGTAATTATTTAATAAAAAAATAACAAATAAAATTTTTCTTATTTGACCAAAGTAGGAATTAACTTAAATTTTTTTTATATTGTTTGTTTTTTAATAAAGCGTAGAAACAAACGACCGAAAAGCCGCAAATATCTATTCAATGAGCCGCGAACTGCCATCCCCTGCCTTTGAACAATACCACAGCACACAATTGGAGACATGATATCATCATTTTAAAGCTACGCAAATATCCCATAAATTTCAAAATACTGATTTTTCTTCTTTTTTTGCATTTTCTTGTGGCCCATATTGTTGGGAAGCTTGCCGCCCAAAATTCAAGATTTGATAACCAAATAGCTTTTAAGATATTTCAGGTTTGCTGAGCTTAGGTTTTGGTTTCATTTTAAAGCATTTTTCCACCCCTAACTTAAATCAATTGAAAATACTTTTGAGCTCTTTCGGTGGGAAATTGTTATTAATTTCAACAATTTTTATTACTAAAATAATTTCTGCTCGATTATGTTGAGTTCACATAGTTACTTAAGATTGATTTCAAGGCCAATTTTTGTTTAAAAAATAGTTCACATATCTTAGATCATCGTGCCTGTTCAGAAAATGCCAAAACGGGTAGCTATAAAAAAAACCAATACATTGAAGAGATGGAATACCGCTGAAAACCCTCAGCTGATGCAAGTACCAAACACAAGGAATATTCAGGGATTGCAAAGAAATTAAATATTTCCATCATAGACCAAACTACATTATAGTAAAAATATTGTAGGGCTGTATTCAAAGTCACGCAAACAAAAACTCAAACTTGCTTAACTGTCCAAATTTAACCTTTTATCTACCGACGGTACTTATAAGTACCACTCATTTTAAAATTACATAGAATAACCATTTTTACGAATACTCTGACATATTTAGTATGGATATTCCTTGAAATCCACTCTTCCAAGACGTATGATAGTACGGGTTCTATGATGAGTATTTCAGTGGGGAAGGCAAATAGTTTTATTGCAGAAATTGCGTTTTCAGATGGCGGAGTTTTCAGCGGATTGCGAAGATTTTCATTTTTGTTCCAAAAAATAGTTTGTTAACAGTGTGTATAATTAATTTTCCAGTAGAATATTTTTAACTAACTAATTAGCTCTAACTAATTAAATTTCCCAAAGTTGAGTATTTTGTTTATGTATATCCCTTAATTTTCAAAGCAGTGATTAAAAAAAAAAGAAATATTGCATGAAAAAAAACTGCAGTATATCATAATACGGTAGATAAAGGGTTAAAACTCGAAAAAATTAAATTTTATGAACAAACCTGGCCAATTTTAACTTAAGTTTGTATCATTATTATGTTGTATATAAATGATTTGTGTTTCAAAACTTGTGAAAATATTTTGTAAAGATTAAGCTGCATAACTGTTGTCGTCGTAACAAACGCTATCAATATTGTGCAAAAATATAAATTGAATTAAAAAAATGTATTCAGTCATATTTAATTAATGTTTTAATTTTTTGTTTTATGCCTTTACAAACTTTAAATGCGTTTGTCTGAATTTTAATTTTGAAGATATAAGTGTTTTCAAATCCCTAAGGTTTTTTTTCTGTCCAAGATAGAGGCTTAAAATTTTTTTGTATATACTCCCAAAAGTGAAACGTATGTTCTACGAAAGTTAGTATAGGTTTATGGCTGAGATATCCAGTTATTTATTTTTTTTTTGAAAAATGCTAACGTTAATATTTAAAAAAATTTTTGTGTTTTTTCCAGGTTTAGCTAGAAAAATAATTATTAAAAATCCACAAGGGGACAGATTTTCAAATCCATACTAACTTTTGTTTGAAATAATCTAAGAAACATAAATCACTTAAAATGAAAAAAAAATGTTTTTAAATCGAGCAATTTATAAAAGTTTGAAAAAACTTAAAAAATTCTTAATTTTTTAAAATTGTAAAATAATGGCTGGTCAAACTGATTTATTACTTTTAGAGAATCAACTTAATAATATAATCTGAACATAAAACACTGAAGATAAAACAAAGTATTTTTACTGCTACTGTCTCCAAAATTTTTTTCAAAAAGGGTATTGTGTAGCCTTAGCCAACAAATATAATCAGAAAACAATACCCGTAGAATTTGCTTATAATTTTACGTCATTTTACTAATTTTGAAAACTCATCTTAATTTATCGTGTATCAATTCTCATCATTTCACACGAAAATCTAATGGAACAAAGATTCGAACTCTTGATTGCGAATCCAAAACCCTTGATTTTAAATCACTAGAATACGTTAGAAAATTTCACTTCATTCTGTGTAGCAACCCTCGAGATGCTCTTACAATTATGTGAAATTTGTTTCTTTCTTGGGGTCATATATACAGATTAAAAAAGTTTGTATGTACGTCTCCGATGTAGTACAAAAACAGAAAGACTCAATAGTTTTTGGAATGTTTAAACTATGAGCCACGATAATAAGCATCTCAAAGAAATGTTTCTGAAATTCATTTTAAAATTTAATTTTTAAATGATTTTTCCCATAGTTGTGTCGATATGACGTCATAATGTCCTCACTCTTAACTCTGAAGGCGAAAATTTCTTCTCTTGGTCCAGTGGGCATATTTTAACTCTCATTCTATTTGTGTAGTGCTACGGACGAGCTCTACTTGGTAAACAATGACAATAAACTGGACACTTGTTCACACTCTGCATGCAATTTTTTTAAACTTATTTTTAACAGTATAAATAGGAAGCGTCCCAAACATTCGAAGCTCAAGAATTTCCCATTTGTTATTGAATTTTATGTTGAAAAGTTCGTAACGGCTAAATGTAAATGTATGAATTATATCTTGGGCTTGCAAATCTAGATCATGATGCTAAAAGGAAATGAGATTATCCCTGGCGCTCACAAATCCAGCCACTTTTCTCTTATACATAAAGTTCTGCATTTCAATTTGTGTGATCCATCTCTAAATACAAATAACTGCAACGCAGCAAACACTTCTCCAAACCTTCCCTTACAATGATGATGATACACACTACAGAACTGCATATATTTCACAAATTTCGTTTATGCGAAAATAGAACTGTATATTTATCTGACGAGGGCCGACGGTGTATCACTAAAATCTGCTTATATCACACGAACTTCACACATTTAAATATTTAGATACTAAATTTCACGAAGAAAGAAGTAAAAAATCTACAGAAAACGAAAGACATCTTCCTGAAATATTTCTACTGCTATATTCTAATTCTTCTTCACAATATTCTCCAGAGAATTGTCATTTTGGATTCGGCGAAAGAAAAAAAAATGTCTTACAAAGGATTTTCTGTGTCGACTTCAACACCTGGGGCAGGCAGAAGAAAGCAAATGGGATTCTCGGGCAAATTTTTCAAGACAATTCCTTCCTTTTTATTCTACCTCAACGTATTTGAATGAGTGATCTCGTTGGCCATGGGTTCCTCTACACTGTGAATTGCAAAGGAAAGGTTAGAAAAATGTCCAAATATAATTTTACTAAGTCCTTTTACGGGCGCCGATATCCCGAGGTATTGTAACAAAAAAATCTTTTTTGTTTTAATTTTAAACTTTAAATTTTAAACTAAGCCTCTTTTTCCATCCCTGAAAAAAAAGGTTATTTTTGTGTCTTTAATAATCCTATACAGAATAAATGCTTACTGTTGATAGCTTATTTCGTTCTATTATTATGGTATTATATATATATAGACACATTTAGAATATATTAGATCTCATGATAGAATTCATTTCTTAATTTACATCTTAAGGGTCAGAGAGCTTCATTCAATCTCAATCATGACTGTGCTCATTGTCACTCATTCGTGTTTCATTTGTGTGGGTTTGAATCCTAGTGTCACTGACGATCCTCCATGTTAAAAGGTTGATAGACTTTAAAATCTGCCGAAGATCAAAATACTCACAGCAGGGATTTTCGTTCCATTTTTTATTAACGCTACATTCTAAAGCAGGGGTGCTCAACCTTTTTTTCTGCTGGGCCGCATACATATGTCAGCCATTTCACACGGGCCACAAAATGAGCTTAAGGGGTGGGGGAGAAATGCTTTAAGAACAAGATAACATTAAAAATTTGATGTGTGGAAACAACATATTACAGCTCCTGTTTTGCTTTTCTTAATTATTACTTTTTACATTTTTAAAAGGCTCGGTGGTTGAGTATTGCTGCCCTAAAGCAATGAAAAGGGATGGACCTAGAACTTTCGAACTACGGTCAGGTGATGAGGATGATACCTGAGTCAGAATTCCTTATTGTAGACCATGAAAGCGGGAGGACTTTGTTCCATAACAGATTTAACTTCTCTACAGAGTTCATCACCACTCTATTATCGTGGCTATTAGGCGTAGTATGGAAGTTGTGAGATCAAAGTGATAATTTATATGTCGTCTTTGACATTGGCAGTTAAAAACTAAACGTTTCTTTGGTGATAGCCCTCGTATCAGGGGCGTAACGGAGAATATTAGCCCCCTCCCCCCACAAAATAAAGTTTCGCCTTTAATACTGGGCGATTCATGCATACACTTTCTAGATGTTGTAAAACAGTAGTAGTTAAAGGCAGGCACCAGGTCGTCCAAGGTAGATGTACTCATAAAGTTTGTGTCTAGCCCCTGGCACAAATGTCATGAGACTAATCAGTAGAATTAGCGGTATCTGCAGTGGAAGAGGCTTTTTGTGTTCTTGAATTTAGCAAAATGGAATCCACAGCAGCAGTGCAATGGGATTTTTTTATCATGATTCGGAGAAGAACCTACAACTAGAAAGTCAGTCTGACAATGGTATGAAAAAAAGTGTGCCTTTGACCACACGATACAAGTGAAAACTTTAAATTTTGTAATGTTATTTCGGGGATTACTTCGGTGAATAAAAAACAAGGGGATATTAGTATTGTCATATAAAATTATTTATTCATATGTATGTACTCATAAAGTGATGTTGTTTACAAAATACACAATAATATTTGTGAATTAATTGTATTCTAAGAAAGAAACAATAGGTTTATGGTAGCTGTATAGGTTATAAATACTTTAGATTCAAATTATTTAAGTGTCTAAAATCCGTCAAGCTGTTCCGTACATAGTCCTGTTTTCATTTGGACCATTTGACATAATTAAATTGAAATTTGATTGTAAGTAAATAAACTAAAGGTTTTGATTTGTCTTTTGAAAAATCTACATTAAAATCCTCACTTAAAATCATAGGTAATTTGTTCAGAAGAGTTAATCTGGTTTCATTGTAGGCAACTATATTTTTGTGAATGAATTCGATAATTTTCTCTACACTTTGATTTGGTGAAATATATACCGGTTGATTCAAAGTAAGTGTGACTAATTTTAAAAACATATAACTATGAATGGTAAATTTTATCGCTTTTCTGCCAGTTATATTTTAAAAATGAAACATTTAAATTACCAATCTAGCTAGTTTTGTTAGTGGGAGTAAATTATGGCTCCAAAATTAGATCCTCAAACCTGAAACGAAATTTTAAAGCTTTTGAAGGATGTTTGCTCAAATTCTGTTATAAATAAAGCATTAAAAAATCAGAAAAGACATTTTGCTAATGGATTACTATCTAAACTTCAAAAAGAAATAAAATTTAGCTGGCAATCAAAAGATCCTGGAAAAAAATGTGGACGAAAAAGAAGAGAAGCTGAAAAGATCTATCGATGTAGAAAATCCTCTGCCTCAAAAACTTCAGCAAGGAAACTATAGGTATCGCAATCGACAATTTGTCGTCAGATGAAGAAAATTGGCTAAAAAGTGAATAAACCAGACTGTCTTCAAATGTCTTTTAAGACCGTAGAAAAACGAAGAAAATGTTCTTGGTCTCTGTATTTAATATTACGCAAAGGTAGATACAAAGCATGGATAACTTCGGATGAAGCACTGTTTAATCTGTCATTCACAACTGGCAAAACGAAGATACAATATATTTAACGCTAAAAACGTCGAAAGACGCAGCTATTTTGCAAAAAGCAAGTTGGCCGTCAGATATTATGGTATGGAAGGGAATATTCTCTCAAGACTTAACAAAACCATGTTTTTGTCGAACCCAAAGCTAAAATTGACGCAAATAGTATCAGAATAAAGTTTTGAAACACTTGATCAAAAAAAGTAAACGTCTTTACCCTCAAGGAAACTTTGTTTTGCACCAAGATTCTGCACCGTCATACTGCAAAATCAACTATAAAATGGCTGAAAGATTAAAAAAATAAATTTTCTGCCTCCTGAAAAGTGACTACCACTATCCCCTGACTGAGTTCATTCCGATTATTTTTTTATGGGGATATTTTAAAAAAAATTAAACAGATGTAAAGTAAGAACTCTCCAAGGGCTTCATAAAGCAATCAAAGGGAAAGCTGTAAAAATACCCTCGAAAATGGCCAAAAAGCCCTTTTGGCTTGACGAAAACGTTTATGCTATACATACTAGAAAATTTCATGTAAATAATTTAATTCGAAAAAAAAATTAAGATGTTCTGAAATTGGTCACACTATTTTTGAATCATATTGCAGCCATTAGAATTATTTGTCAATTTTCTGCTCTATCTTTCCCTGCACAAATTTCTCCGATACATGACTGATTAAACCCAAATGATGCTGTGCTATTTAATGCTACATATATTCTCTATATAGTATAAGAAATGAATTATAAGAAAGTACAGGCACACACAATGAATAATATACGAATCAATAATTGAAAATTTAAATAAATAAAACAGAGAAGTGTAAAAAGAAACATTAAATTAATTGGCCTTAAATTTCTTCATTTTCACAGATGAATGAAACAAAAAAACAAGATATTCCACAATACATGTAATTCCAGATATGCTTCTGTTATGCTTGTAAGCAAGATAATTGGCAATCAACTTTAAAAAACTTTGATTCTAATGTTTTCGATATTAATAAATTAAAAATAAATTGTTGCATTTAAATGATTTTCATAACAATATCTTTGGGCATTTTTAAATCTCCTTTATCCAAAAGTCTCAAATATTTTGTTCCTTCGATATTTTTTTGAACTGAAATTGATTTTTTTATTTACAACAAATATTTATTTGCAATCGGAGCATTCGAATTTTATATTATGCTCGCAATAACCCGCTATATACATTAAAACTCTTGATACTCTTCTATTGAAATATCATCCAAATTCATTTTTAAATTCCTTAGGGATTGTCTTTTTCAAAGTTTGTGTCAACTGTGTTCCTGTTTTGGGAAACGAAACCTGCTCAAGTGTATTATATGAACAGTTGGGTACACAACAATGAACATGCATTATTATAAAATGTGTGCAGCTGTCGGTCAAGTCAGTGTTTCTCAAACTGTGGGGCGCGATAAACCCACAAGGGGTGCGCGAGCATATCGAAAATAAAAGATTAAAAAAAAGTAAAACAAAATACTTTCTGACATAATAAAAAAATACACATTTACACTGATATAATTTATATATATCATCTGCGATATTACGTCATGAAAAATAAAAGCTTCTACTTCAAAACCTCATTATATATCTTTTTTTTATACCATAACCAAATAAAACACATTTTATTTGATTTGCTGTAATCCCATTATAAGAGATTTTTTTTATTGCGTGAGAAAAAACAAAACCCAGACCCATAACCAAAAAAAATTTTAGGAAGATAAAAAATTCATCACTGCTGTATTATTGTCATCAGCTGTAGGCAGCAGAAAGTATTTACTGCGGTTTGACCTTCGAACTTACTTGTACGGTTAGTTACGTCCCTGCTCTTATGTCTTTGTATTTTTCATTTAGGGAAGTTGTAAATAAACTATTTCTGTTGCGCTTTTTTCCTTGTAAAATATTTTTATGATAACGAAAAACGTTTTACATATTTTTTTAGAACATCAATGTTGTAATAAATACACTTTTAATTCGGGAGCGGTTACGCCGAGCACAGAGTGCACGAAATCGGTAATTCTGGCAAAACTGTTTAATTGTTACCAATAGCCCTGATACTATCCTCCTGTTTGACAGTCTTAACGTGAACTAAAATATATTTGTCACATATCTCCCTCTTTTTTGGGAGTGACAAAAGTTTTTTTTTACTATCTTAAGGTACTTGTTTTTAATGAGTTCCCGGTGTGATAACTTTTTTTTCCGAAATATTTTCTGTGTCCTTGAAAGTAGATAAGTATATTTTCTCTTTATTAAATTGTTCACTGGAATTACGATTTTTATTGTGTACTATAAAAGTAATTATAAAAAAAAAAGATTGGGGCGACTCATTAACCCCGCTCGACCATTAGTATCGAGTGCGTGCCTGCTCCAGGGTTAAAACATGTTGAAGTCTTTTCGCTTTAAATATTAAAAATAATGCAATTATTCTTCATCAGAATTTTTTTTATTGTTCATTATTCAACATCAATTCTAAATGCTGATTCTTTGAGGCTTAAAATTGCAGTTCGCTTAAAACTAATTATAATCTGAGCAATCATTTTAAAAAATCATTTTACATTTTTGTAAACATTGTCGCGCACTTGGCTTTACACTCTCCTTACAATTCAGCGATTATATCAATAATGTTTTATTTTCTTATAAATGAACTCGTGCAAAGAGTGGCTACTTCAGCCGGTATACTTTTAATGTATGAGTGCTTCACAGATTATTTTATAGCTAATTAATTAATACTAAATTAAGAACAAGTTTAATGAGTATTAGCGACTTCCATGGGCTTGTCTTGCAGAGCAAAGTTTTTCAAAGGAATGTTTATGATTGGAA
>BMAU01018415.1:585000-586294 GCA_019973935.1 Trichonephila clavipes
CTAAATATGCTTTGCTAGTACATGTTGTATAATTATTTTAGATTTTGTGCTATATTTTTTAGTAACTTGTCTTTTTATATTTTTTAATATTTTTTTTGAGTATTATTGTGTTTGAAACTTGTATGGATATAAATTTTCTAGCATATTAATGTGATTTGCAAAAACTTTGTGGGAGTTGTATTAGCAAAAGCTCTTTTACGTGATACCTGAAAAAAAAAATTCTCTCGTTATCTCGTTTCTTGCCATGTATGTATATGCATGTTTCTTTTTTTTTTTATAGTTTCTTTCAGCTTCATCGTCCTGAATAGCTTTTTAAGGGGGAGGTGTAGGAGTGGAAAGGTCCATTAACACCTGCTAAAGGGAATGGGTAGTTCCCCTCCCCCTTGAATGTGGAATGTGAAGTTGCATTCATTCGGTCTTTGGGTACGACGGAGTGAAGTCATGTCCGAACGTTGCTAACTGTACAATAATTGTTTTCCTTAAATGTTTTTTTTTTAAATAAACCTTTTAATTTTTAAAATTTAGATGCCAGGTTCTTAATTTGTTTCCGTGCCCATTGATTAGAATCAAACT
Organism: Trichonephila clavipes; assembly: GCA_019973935.1. Taxonomy (NCBI): domain Eukaryota; kingdom Metazoa; phylum Arthropoda; class Arachnida; order Araneae; family Nephilidae; genus Trichonephila; species Trichonephila clavipes. Next base: position 585,574 of record BMAU01018415.1, read on the forward strand.
TTAGTCACATGTTTTTGTAATTATATTTTAAACAGAACTCTTTCCATGCATACAAACCGACATGTGTCAGGCATAGGGATATTTAAAGCATCTTTTAACCCAGCAACATTTTGCAAATAAAATAAAAGAGTGATTACACACAAATTTCCCTTTGTTTTTCAAATTCATAATACGAAAGAGCGTAAATTTTACAGAATATCTCACACGGAGTTGTTCCTTTAATTTCTAATGAATTTTTCATGGATGCGATGATGTACCTTAATTAAAGTTCTATTTTAATTTCTTTAATATGTAAATTCATCTTGTTTTTTTAAGACAAATTTTACAAATATTTTTGATTAATAGTAATTTGAAAAATATAAAGGGAAAAAGTAATTATAACAATAATAAAAACTTTAAAATTCTAATTAGAGCAATAAAAATAATGATTTTGGCTATATAGTTAATTGTGTTTTATTATTTTTCTACCAATACGCCATATCTCAAAAAATAAAAACACATACTTAATACTTACTTAAAAACACATATACTTATAAAAACACATACTTATTGATAATACTTTTTAAATAGGGTCAAAAAGGCATTCTTAACGTTCTCAAAAACATCTCATTTTTCTTAAAAATTTAAGAAAATATTTCAGAATACTTTTAAGAATTTGCGTAATATTTATTTTTGAATTAATGAAAGCAAAATGGGATTGCTTTTCTGTCAATGTGCACCA